>JAEQBH010007663.1:0-219575 GCA_016808115.1 Tetrastigma voinierianum
TGTTCATATAAGGATACAAATATTAATCCCTTTAATATCACAAAGTTAAATATTCAACATCACATACAAATTAAATTTAATTCCATATGATTTGGCCAGATAAGATTAATCTAATCAAGGCAAAATCCAAGCTTCATTTATAGCCATGACATACATGATTTATTATTGTTGTGGATTGATTTTCTATTTTGTGATTAGATCTTAAAAGTATTTTTATAAATCCAGTAGTTCGACATTTTTTCATGAAGGAAAATGAGGGGTTCAATATTTTTTCATGAAGGAAAATGAGGAATTTTATACTCAAGAATTTCATGAAATGGTGATAATCTTCACATTGTTTTAGACTACAAGCATTCTAGCTTGTCGAATTTTTATTTTTTATTTTTCCACTACTAGTGTCCATACTAGGCAACAATTTATTGGGTATATGAGAATGAGTGTTATTGGCTTCCTCAAAATAATCGAATTCAGTCAAGATCTGAGACTTATAGGAGAAATTATTTTGTACGCCTAACTTACTTAACTACTCTTCCTCTAAATAGTATCACACAAATGCAAACATGTGAATTATGACCACAAGGACATGTTGATCTATGAGAAATAGTACCAACTTACAAGTAGAAAAGTAGCAAATCTATGAGGAACACTATAATTTCCTCCCACAAACAAAAAGCACTTGGACAACCTAGAGAAAAATTAGGCAACTTATCGGTTTTCTAGTTTATGATTTGATCATAATTTCACATCTAAGTTAAAATTTCAACATAAAAAACTATGTAGGAACTTTTAGAATAACCAAAAAAATTTATATTAAACCTCTTTAAGCACCACATATTAGAATCAAGCAAATTCTTCCACCATAATAACTAGGAATCCTATAATTGGACAAGTTCCAATATTTACTAACTCAAACTTGAAATCATATTTCCAAGAGGAGATTTTTTTTTTTTTTTTTATATGTAAATTTTTGTCCCTAGTGGGAGTGTGAGACTTAAACCTAGAAACTCCCATAAACCTTCACATCCCTTTACCACTTGAGGTAGGCCTCAAGGGCTTCCAAGAATAAGCCACCAAAAGTACTACCTAGGAGATAGAATTTTTGAAATTAAAACATTAAAAAAATCATCATCTAGCACAAGACCTTAAAAGAAGGACTAATAACTAAATACATAAATATAAATCATTTACAAGGAGGGCATTGCAACCATATGCCATGGGGGAAGACCAATAACCCTATATCCACCACCTTGGATTTTTTCTTGTAAAGAAAATAAACATTTCTCAGTAAAGCATTAATGAGATTTATCATTAAATTCTTGTTACCCCATTAATGGAAGACCAAAAATGGCTAATGTTGCCATTTATACCGACAACAATTTATTAATGAAAATAGTCCCTAGTAACCTAAAATCTATGAAATAGAAGACCAAAAATGACCTTCACACAATCAGCGATAAATAAATAGGGGGTTTAGGCTAAATATTCCTTAAAAATTATAGAAAATTGTCAAAATTTTCCTTTTTCACCAACAACCCATTAAGTATAAATGTGAGGTTAAAGAATGTTTAGAAACACATTAGAAAAGTGGCTAAATTCGACTTTCACAATCAACTATAGCTTATACATGAAAATAGGGCTATTGCAGCCTTAAATCATGCTAAAAGAATGACTAAACTGGCTATTAAACTAGCAGCAATATAAGTACAAAAATCGGGCTCTAATAGCCTTGAATCATGTTAAATAGAATTGCCAAAGGAGCCATGCTTATTGCCTATTAGTGGAAGCATCAATCAAAGGTCAAATAGGTCTAAAATCATCTTAAACTATTTGCAAAAATGTCCATACAAACTTGTTGTCTAGTGAGTACAAATCCATGGCTTAAAAGGCCTTAGATTATGTTAGGTAAATTGGAAAAAGATATAAACAAAAAAACTTCAGAGCTAACAACCAAAATGTGTGATGCAAAATAGTTGTTTATAGAAAAAAGAATAGTTACTAAATAATTGTTTTTAATAAAATAAAATAATACTAATGTAAATGTAATTTAAAAATAAAATAAAAAATATATAAATATAACTAAAAATATTTATTTTATATAATCTTTTAAGGCATAAAATAAACTATAAGTATTCCAAAGAAACTTTATTTTAAAAATATAAAATTTGTAAAAATATTATTATTATTTTAATTTTTTAATGTCCGTCCCATTTTGGCCCATTAACAGGCATAGGGCTAGGTTGGGCTAGTCGACGAACTTCAGTGAGTCGTTCAAATTGAAACACAACCCGTTTAGCGCGACAATCGGCCCGACCAATTTGGTTAAAACCAACATGTTTCTCAGCCATAAGTGGAAGGCATGATGCCAAGGGAATAAGAAGGGTCCAAAACAATCACAATTAGGAGGCTAAGGGGAAAACGATATAGTTTGCTAATGCAATAAGAGATGCTTGAATCCATTTGGTAAATGTCCCTTGAGATTTTTAAGAAGGTTTTTTTTTTAAAAAAAGAAAAAGAAAAAGAAATCATGCAAATGATACATTAGGTATAAGTCATTGTTGTAGCGGCAAAAAACTTTGAGATCATACATTAGGATTTCAACAACCTTGTGGCATTCATTTCTAGAAAAAATATCAAACAACTTTCATGAACAGTGGTGTATAACCAGGAAGAAATTAAGTAAGAAACAATGGTGAAAATCAAAATTTGAAGTATGAAAATAAAAAATTTAATTCAAAGTTACCTGTCCAATGCCTATAAGTACTTTTGCTTCATAATCTCAAAGACTATAATGGTGGAAAACTTGTTGTCCTCCACTTTGGTAAATCCGGAAAGATACTTCTTAGCCTCCTACTCTCCATTCAACACCAGCTCTTCCATGTAATTCAGATTGAAGAAGATTCCACATTGATAAACTAGGCTATTTCAGAAGTGCAATTATGTTTGTGTCAAAGTGAAGAAGAAGAACAAGAAGAAGAACCAACATCTAAGTCGTTTTTAAGAAGTTTTCCTTGTGAAGGTATTAAAAAATCAAGAAGCATAGTCTTTTCCAAGAGAAGATATCAAATTGAATGTTTGGGAAAATTAGCATTGTCTCTCTCCCTCATAATTAAGTTTTAGAAAACTTCTTGCCACCTCACTAGCATGCATCCTAAAACAAAACATATCCCTATACTTTATCTCCATTATTCACTATGCTTTATGAATGAAATTTAAGAGTACAGACCACTTAGGATTTATGTACATATCAGCCAAGTCTACTTTGTAGCAGAGAAGGAAAAAGTGATGTATGTGTGCTTGGTTAGACTAACTAATAAAGAGAATGAAACTTGTATTGATAATAAAATGCTATTAGAATCATGAATCAGTGGCATAAATCTTTAGTGGTAAATCTGGATGATATAGTTTTATGTAGATAACTATATACCTGCACAACAACAATTAAGAACAACCTCAAACTTTAACAATTATTTGAAGCCTTATTGACAATTTTAGTAGCACGACAATGACGTGCCTTGTGTTATGGCCACATAACTAAGAAGCACTGGTTAGCGCAAAAGTAACTTTTTCTTATAGGAATATCTAGTGCCACACAAGTCATACATTGGGTGGTAGCAACCTTAAGATGGTGCACATAACAAGTAATCTGTTCCCAATACATGTTTTTGTGAAGTCCATATCATTATGTTCTACCAATTCAAAACAAGATCAAGCATATACCAAGAAATAGTGAGCGGAATGCGTTTTTTCATTAGTGTTACCGCAAGGGCATACATTTGATAGCGACTATCGGTATGGTGCATAAAACATGTATTCTGAAACCAGCTTACATGACATATATGTTTATTATATGGTCCTAACTCAAGATAAGTGAAATGGTACCAAGTATAGACCAAGTTATAAATTGGCAACCAAAGTAGAATAGGTCCTACCATCAGATTATGTGGCCTAGGTTAACACAACAATTTTAAGGTACATAACATAAACTTAGAAAAGGACGCATACCTTCAAGAGAGATTGCATTCAAATTAATATGGTTTAGCCACTACAAAAGTGTGCCCTTGTACCCTAGAGATTTGTGTTCAAAGAATATAAAACCTTATTCCCTTAGCACACAAATGCCTATGGGATATAAGGAAGAGCAAGATTCATATGAATTACTTATATGAAGGTGGATGGAGAGAGACAGTCGATCAATTTCTTAGTTGATAGACAAAACAACAAAAGATCCTTTTGTTTTGTTCCGTATTAACAGAAAACTTTAAAAGTTTGGATAAATTTGTAGCATGACACTTTAATTAATCCGTTAAAGAATAAAACAAAGCATTTATAATTACACATTAAATCTTGTCAGGATGCCTTTGTCATACTAAACTAAATGCTAAGTTCTGAATTCTGCATAATACTCTTACCTATTAAAGCGCATAAAATTTCATCCTTGTTGTAACTCAATCATTTATTTTTTCCAGAAAACAATATCTTCATGATCAATTTCATAGGAATAGTAAAGTTTGTAACACTCAATTGCCTAACCCACGAACATTTGCAAGATAAAGCCTATGCGGCACTCTCTTGTTTAGTATGGCAACACAACAACAATGAAATCAAAAAATGCAATACAACATTGAATAGATAGTCAGAGAAAGATTCGCCCCTCTATGTCATGTTTCTTAATAAAGATTCTTGATCGTTCTAAAATGGAAAAAAACATGAAATCATTCACCCGCAAACAACACATCAAATTAAATGCAAGTAGTTGAACTAGGAAACCCAGGAATCATTAGCAAAATATTCCAAGGAAAAAAATACCAACAAAAAGACACTTCCCTGATATTTCCCAAACAAAGCAAGATCCATCACGATATGCAAATTAAAAGAATAGCGCATATATAAAAAAAGACAAAAAAATAAGTGAACAAGAGGCAAAGCAACGCAATAAACATTCTAAGGGAAACTAAAAATAAACATTAAGGAAAGAGAGGCATACTCTGTAACTGTCGACAAAAACCAAGATCCTTCCTAAAAGGAAAATCAAGAGTATTAGTAGATCTACCAAATCAAAGACAAATAAAACAAATCACCATGTGCAAAAGAAGAAACATCCCCATCAACCAAGATTCATCTAGTTCTTTGTAAATCTTCTTCTAGCTATAGTGAACCCAAATATCTCAACAAACTATAAACAAAATGGATCCAATTTTCAAGCAAAATCAGAGACAAAGGAAAGGGGCAACCTTGTCGGCCAACTTAGGATCTAAAATGTTTTTGTGGAGAAGAGAATCAATCAAGGAATGAAATATGCGAATCTTGGAATTAAGGGAAAGAGAACACTGGTAGAGAGATTGTTCTCCAACCGACGTTCCGAAGATGTGAGAGGAAGCAACATTCTGCAATTACTTTGCCTACTTTAGCACACCACTCACCTGTTCATCCATATTCACCACCTATTGCTCTAACATCATCCTATCCCCCATATCTCCCAACCTCACCCAATTGCTTGCTAGATTAAATTGATTGAACAAAGAAGTAGAGCAACAACCACCACCACGGTACTATCACCACCCCATCACCATCACGACAACTCTCACCGAGAATTATCATCGTTCCGTACTTTGCGTCTTCTTCAACTCTACCCACAACACAGACATAGTTTCCACTGCTACTCTAACCTTCTCTGTGTCTTTCTTTGGGAATCCCCATTACTATAAAGACACTTTGATCCTCAAAGTTGAGGCTCGAGATGGAATAGAGAGGACAGCTTCCAGGACCGCAATTCCTGGTCGACGATGGAGAAGGAAAAGTTGGAGTTTAGGGATGGTCGGGTGAAAGCCTTGAGGAAGAGGGATAAGGCAAGAGGAGGCCACATGATGGTGAGGGAGAGGTTAAGGCTGGGAGTTATGGCCACAAGCTCGAGAGTGATAATGGAGGTGGGCCTGGCATCAATATGGGTATGGATCATGCAGTGTTATATTTTCAATAAGAAACTTAAGAAAACGTCATTACTTTCAAATGTAGAAATTTGCGGGCAAATAAGGACGCTTTTTCTTACAAACGCCAGTAGATAAAACGCTGTGATTTAATTTTTTGTAATATAAAGTGAAATCAAACTACGCCTTAGCAGATAATCTTTCCAAGTCTTAGAGCGAATCAATGATAACGCTTACAAGCTTGATTTGCCAGGAAATTATGGTAATGTTAGTGCAAATTTTAATATTGCTGATTTATCTTTGTTTGATGTAGGTGATTCAAGAACAAATCCTTTCGAAGAGGGAGGGAATAATAGAGATCGAGGCGTGGGCCAAGCTGATCAAGTTGATGAGACCAAATTTTCACAAGATCCTTTGCATGGAATTGGAGGTCCAATGACTTGGGTGAGGACAAAAAGAATGAATTGAATGACGCTTTACAAGGTTTGATCTTATACATAAGTACAAGACAAAGAGGCTGCATTAGAAGATTCGAGGACAAAATTTGAAGGTTCCATAGCTTCACGAAGCATGTTACCTATCTTGTTGCAGAAAGGATAAATTCAGAAGACCCAAATAAGGGCATGGGTTAATTAGGAATTTCATTTTATTAATTATGGGGCCTTTTCTGGATGTTATTTAATTATGGGCCTTTTATTTAATTATGATTTCCTTTTTAGTTATTCTATGAATGATTTATTTTAGGCCATATTCATTCTAATTTGGCCAAATTCGTTTTTTGGGATTTAGGGCTTTTTTTGGGTTATTTAACTATAAAAAGCAACTACCATTTGGAGAAAATATAGTTTATGTTTAATGAAAGTTTATTCAGAAAGCTTTTTATTTGTTTCCTTTTGTTCTTGATTGAATACATGGAAATCCGACTTATCAAGGGAGTAATCAACCTTGTGGCATCTCAAGATTAGGGTTTCAAGGACTTAGCTTCCTTTTTGGTTCTAATTAGATCTCCAAAATCTATTCTTGGTGTTGGGAGCGATTCTCTTCCGTTGAAGTCAGGGTTCCTAGGGCTGATCGTCTAAAGGGTCCGTATTACATGGTCTAGCTCAATCATCACTTCCCAGTCTCAATTTAAGCCACAAATCATGCAAATAATGGCCAAATACCCACAAGCAATAAGAGTAAATGAAATACTCAACATATATGTGAAAATAATACATCAATCAAAAGAAATTAGGATAAATTCATACATTCATGTCTTTGGCTACATCTAAACCCTAAGAAAACTAACTAAAACATCTTCAAGGAAAATACAACCATCAAAAGAAAGGAAAACAAAAGGGGAGGAGGAAAACAAAAGGGGAGGAAAAGAATAAACAAATATAAGTGAAAGCCCCTTCTCTTCTTCCTTCATTTCCTTATTCTTCAAGCTTTTCTCCTTCAAGATTTGTGCCCTAGGGTGTTTCCACCTAAAGAGGGACTTGTTCTCACCCAAAAAGCTCCTTTCTAAAGCCTTAGAATGATCCTTTTATGGTCCTCCTCAAGTTTAGGCTCAAAATGGGCCCTGAAATCCATGTTCCAGTGTGGTAAATCTCACGCCCCAGCATGAGCACTATTCATAGAATGCCCTATTTTCCCTCCTTTGCTTCCCAATGTTGTATCTTGCTCATCCGAACTCCAAATTGAGTGATCTTGGGCTTTATGGAAAACCCTTGAAGCCTAGATTGTGGATATAGCCAGAGAGAACATTTAGAGGTGATTGTAAAGACTAAATATATAAAGAGTGCCAACTGGTAAGCTTTTTAGCACTCTTCTTTTCTTCCTTCTTCTAAAAGTCATAACTTGATCATTTGAAATCCAAATAAGTAAATAAGGGCTATTCGGAAAGCTTATAAAGTCTATAACTCATCCATATCACAAGATGAGCCATTTGTGATAATCTTATAGTTGAAAAGATCAAAATACATCAGTTGCTACTACATGTTGAGTTTATTGATTTTTGGACTTTTTTGCTTTATTTTCGCTCCACTCCATCTAAGGGTTGATCTAATCATAAAAATAAATATTTAGAGTGTTATAACACTTATTTATATATTAAAATATATATAAAATGACACACAAAACATGAGGATAAAATGAGTATAAAATATACTCATCACACCCCTAAACTTAACTCTTTGCTTGCCCTTAAGCAAAGGAAAACACACATAAAAACCAAAAAATACAAATATATGAATTGAAAATGGTGCTAGAAACAAGTTAAGCGAACAAAATGAAACAGTTTTATGAAAACATGATAGCCAAAACGAGATCCCAACACATTTATAATTTCTAAGGACAAGGCATCTAAAGTCATGGTGATGAAGGCAAGCTCACCCCCAAGCCCTTAATAGATATTTCCCAAAGGAACTTGGTGTAAATGATTTTTTAGGTCTCAAATGTAGACAAAGGTTTCAAAGCACTCTTCAACCAAACTCAACTCACTCTTTTTGAAAGACATTAACAAAAACAGGTTGAAAACGTACCTTTTTATTCAACAACTAAAACTAAAAAGTAGGAAGCAATGCGAAGGCGTTTTAGAAAAGTGTTCATGTAATGGATCCATTAGTGACTTCCCACTAGTTGGTTAAGAGGACTGGGCGTTAAGTTCTCCTTGAACTTTACCTTGAACACTCAACTAAAGGCCAAAGCACCTACTTGTGAATTAAGCACATCGTCTGTCCCATGTAACGAGCATTGAAGTCAATGACTCGGCCAATTGACTTAAGGAATTAGGCTTTGAAAGGATTGTGCTCGGGATTCCAATTGAATCAACTCACTTATTCTTTCTTTTTCACTTTTTTGGCTTTTTTTTCATCCTAGCTTTTTCTTTGTTTTGCAAGGATGGGGCTCATTGGCCCTTTATGGAGGTGCCCACCACTTATAGCTAAGGTCTCTCAAAGCAATTTCAATTTGAGAAAAAGAGGTTGGAACCAAAATGTATAAATGAGACCTAGTGTCTATGTAGAAGTAACATTAAGAAATGATTTCTTGAGAGACAAGGGGGCTATCCAAGCATAGTCTAATCTCCCACAACAAAAATATACACTCAAGTCCTAGATCAAACAAATGAAAAGGTATCCCAAATTTGACTAAGAAAAACAATTAAAGCAAAATACCAAAGCATTTTCAAAACCATTACTAGGCACCAACTCCACTCATATGAAACACAAAACAAACAAAAATAAGAAAGAAAAGCACATGCAAATAAAAATCAAACAACTGAAAAGAAATAACTAAAACAGGTAAGGAGATACAAAAGTTTGCTTTTTGAAAATTTTTTTTGAGTTCTTGAATTCACCCCCCTAAACTTGAATTGAACATTGTCCTCAATGTGAAATAAAAGCAAGAAGAGATAACGAGAGCTCCCTTAAGGGTGATCAAGCCTTCGAAAGTAGCTCCAATGAATATGACTTACTTATGACATTCAAGCTGTGTCTTTTTCTCCATAAAGCTTGAAATATACATTGAATACACGACTTCCATAAGTGATGCACAATTCGGCAAACCTTTCTTTTAAGGTTCACCACCCTTTCTTGATGATCACAATTCTTCAATCATACATCTCCTATGCTCCAAGACATCGCAACCTTTAACTCTTAACAAATAGTCATAACAAATTCTCCTCATTTTCACAACAACATCTCAACCACCATAAGCATAGCATAACCAACATCCTCATCTCAATCTTTCAATCAAAATTCACATAAGGAAGTAGTTCAAGATCCTTCCCACTTGATGTACATTAGATCAAAATACACTTGCACACATCAATCGCCTTCAATTCCACCGTAATTCAAACCTCCAAGTTGAATTTAACTCATTCATAAGTCAACCAAACGTGTTGAGAGAAGAAACATTCACTTGAACTTCAAATCTAGCACAAGGGACATCAAACTTGCATGTCAATTGAGAATTTCAGCTTTCATGAGCATGACGGTTGAGTGTGATGGTGGACCAAGAGGTAGGTGGGGTGGGATGTGTTTGGAAAGCTTAGTGGGTTTTTGTAGGGAGAGAATGTGTATGGCTTTCAAAATGAAGATGGAAAGGGTTGAAGGGGATGGATAAGGTTTGAATTGGTTTCTAAGAGAGGAAAGGTGTTTGGCCTTAGTTCCAAATGAGGGGAGGCTTGAAAGTAGGAAGAATAATATGAAGTGAAATGAGTGAGGATGCTGAAATTGATTTTCTTATTCAAAATTTTGTTCTTTAAGCCTCCAAGATGCTATAAACCTCCACTTTTCAAGATTCTCCACCTTCATAGCCAACTTTGAACTCCAAAACATGAAATCAAAACTAAGAAACACAAGATCAAGCAAGAAAATTTATTCAAAGACAAACTTAAATCCAACTAAAAAATAGAAAATGGAAAGAAAACTTATTGAGCTTGGGGTGCCTATACATTTGATAGTTGAGCCTACGAATTTGATATTACTTTTGTGACTAGAATATCTATGACTCCAATTCTGCATCATATTGACGACCATTGATTTGATTTTTTGCTTCTGATCGTAGATACTTTGCTCGTTTGAATCGCCCAAATACAAATAAATGCTGCACCACGACGACGAAAACAAAAATGTCACACTGAGATGACACAACCACCCGTTGCACCAAGACAACGACAACCACACGCACATGAAGGCAACAACAATCACACGCACACTAAGGCAATGACTAAATCACGAAAAAAACAAATCAAAACCTAGATCTGTGTTGAACCACCACTTTGTTGAGAAAGAAATGATGGAAAAAGGTGTAGAATGGTGATTTCAAGTCAAGAATGACAAAAAAAATCACCTCTCATTGCTTAATGAAAAGAGGCTAGCTACAAAAAGATTTGAATTAATTAATAAACCTATGCAAAAATTTGTATTAATAAAAACTTAAAATAATTATTTTTATGATAATAGATTTTTTTTTAAATATTTTCAAAATTTGAATTATATGAATTTTTAAAAGTATATCAAATTATCTAGATTTTTAAATAAAATAACTAGATGTTTTTTGAACAAAATAGATATTTAAGGATAAACAAATAGGTATTTTAGGAATATAAAAAAAATTTAAAGTGATTTTTAAAAAAAAAAACCATCCAGTGCTTCTTAAAAAAACACTCCAAGTGTTTTTTTAACTTTCAAAAGCTGCTTTTAAACATACTAAACACATTTGTCCTAAAAACACTTAAAAGTGTTTTTAAGCCTGTGAAACACTTCTAAGAAGCACTCAGCCAACCGACTTCAAGCCTCTCCCTCCGTCCACGCGTGATGAAAAGGAAAAAGAAAAGATGTATCTCATTGATTGATTGATCATTGGAGTCTAGCATGTTGAATTTTTTTCTTTCTTCATTATGATATAATTTAAGTGATTTTTTTTTTAATCAAGAGTGTTTGAGTCTGCCTGCACTTACCTCAACTAATCCCATAAGATCGTAATGCATTATTGGTGTAAAATATAATGGTTTTTATTCTTTCTTTATTCAATTATTATGGGAATAACTCCATAAGAAATAACTAACTATGTCAAATTTGTTAAGAATAAAGATTTTAGGAAAACAAATTTCAAAACAAAGCCTTACTAGAAGTTTTCTAAAATGTACTTTCAGTAAGAAAACATTTTCTATTCTTAAAAACAAAAAATTAGTTTCCAAGAACAACTAATGTGTGTATCCTAATTTTTCTTCGTAACATTTTTCTTTATCCTCGTAGTCCTCCAATTGTCCCGCAATGAACACTCCACTTCAAATACTTTTGCAGCTAAAGGGCAAAAACCAAAGGAGAGAATTACTTCGACAAGCACAAGAAAATTAAAAATCAAAGGACTTAGTGTAAGAATTTTAGATATGACTCGTGATAAAAAGGATTTAATAAATAAAATAAAGAATTAATTTGGTCAGTTGCATCGCTTGATTGAAGCGGAAATTTAAATGTTTGAATTTAAATTTAAACCCATGTATATAAGGTCCCTTCCCTACTCCATGAAGTTTTCTCCGAGATAAATTTTACCTATCATGCATTGATAGTCAGAGACTGAAAAGAAAGGGCAAAGGGATAGAAACAAATATTGATCCAAGAGTAAATAATAAACTCTTGATACACTCATGATGTGAATATCATGAAATCAAAGATCATGTGTTCGGTTAGTTTATGAATGAACTGTAGAACCTTAAAATTATATTAATTTAATGTTTTAATATTTGCACGTAACGAGATGTTTAGAGATTCAAGGATTTTCCTTGAATGAGTTTGATTGTTAGAATTAATATAATTTATAGGTTTATTAATGATATCTTCTGTTTATGTATTCATGTTTATATCAATATAATGACGATGGGATATTATTGGGATTTACGGGATCTACCTGTGAAGTGGCAAACAAATTTTCTGAGAGTATCTTTGCCTCAGATATGATTGGATCATATTATGATTTTGTTTGATATGATCATGTTGTTTACTTATTGATTTTATATTTGGTATCAAAGGAAGGTTTGACCTTCGCTTGCTTCAAAAAAAAAGAAAAAAAAAAAGATGTCTCGTTCAGAAGGTTTACTTATTAGCGATCCCAGACATGTTTAGTGTAGAAACATATCTCAAGATATGTGGACTGCTTTTGTTTCATTTTGAACTATGGTGTAAGAGCATGTTTAGAATAATGATTTTACTCTCGTCTGTGGTGGTATTCGATGTTTTACGTTTTAATGTCATATGAATGAGCTTTGACAGAAGTGTTTTTGGATTCATTAAAAGAAAAATCATTTTATCCTTATGTGGACATCCTAAATGTGTATTATGAGGATGTTGCAATTTTTGTTGATGATGGTTCAGATTAAAAAAAAAAAATTGGTTTACCTGGGTAGCAAAACGATTTCTAGAGGTTGAAGAAGACTTGAATGTGGGCTGATGTTGAGCCCTAGGCCATGGGTTTCCTGCAACAGGCCCTAAAAGCTCTAATGTGGATTGGGCTGGGCCTTTCTAAGACTAGTTTGCTATTATTAATTACCAAAAATTATCAAGAAGAAAATTTATTTTTAAGAATGTGAACCCAAACCCCATTGTTTACATGTGTACCTACCACTAGGCTAGTTTATGGATCGTTATCATAAGGTGCTTAACTACTAAATAATTATAAACGGCTTGGTTATTGATTTGTCCCGTCATTTAAGGGACACCCTATTCTCAGATTCAAAGACCTATCTTGTTTGGTTACATGTTGTTTTGGTTACAAGGGTTGTTTATTGTAACTTGCCTAGATAGCTAATCCTCTCATTGTTTGGTTACGTGATAGATCCTCGCCTCTGTTAGGATGCGTTGATAGCTAATCCCCCTTTTTTGATAGCCAGCCCTGCCTTGGCCGCGGTGATAGTCGTGACCTTGTTTGGATATCCAATCCTCTATCATTCGGATAGCATGTCCGCCTTCCTGCTTCGGGCCGATGGGTTAATCTATCCACCCACTAGGGTCAAAGAGTCAGAATTTATCGCCCAAAAAATAAAAATTTGATAAAATTTGGTCCGACCGTGTGGCTCGCCAAAATTTCCATTTATATAATTTGGCTGTGATAAAATTGCCAATTCTAACCACATGATAAAGTCATTATTTTCTAAATTATTTAAAATGCATCAAGGATTTAAAACCCAAGACCTTCTAATTCAAATTTATGCTCTACTAATAGGGAAGCTTGATTGATGTTCCATCTATTTTAACTACAACCAATTTTTTATATTGAAATGCGGTGATTAAAATGCCTATTGAATTTATTATGATTATTTGCATGTATATAATTTTAACATGCTAATATTGTTTTTAAAATTTTTACACCTTTTTAGACGCTCTAATTGTTTAAGGCCTGTGATAAGTCCCATCTCGAATAACGGTTTTAGAGTGATATTTTCATCAGAAAGATTCATTTTTGGTTTTTATATAACCTTCATCAAGAATTTTATTCAATTTGATATTCAAATTATTTTGTTCAGTGGTCATCAAAATGACCGAATTTTTTAATGTTTTGAATATCTTAATTATTTGGAGATATATAATTGAATCTACTTATGAATGGTTTATTAGCCATCAAAGTGGTTGAATCCATTTAGTTTTATGGTATATCCAATTGTATAATATTATAATTGGTTACCTAACATGGAAATGCTTATAAGTGAGATAATGTAATGTCATATAGAATTTGGATTAAATTGTTATGAATTAAAGATCATTTCATTGGCTGGGTCTTGTTATAGCTAATCATTTGTATGAATTATACATTATGGATAGCTTTGTCAATATGATGCCAATTGACACTAAACTGCATTTCGAGGTATTATCTATATAAATCTAAATGGAACTTATTATGTGAGATTTCTTTAAAATCTCAAGTCTACATTATAGAAACACATTTGACAATGTCTATGATTTGTCATTATATATAAACTTTTGATATTGCCATATTTATGAGAAGTCTCATTAAGTTTACTTTTGTACTTAAATATTTGATGATGGCTGTGATAATATTATGGTTTTTCCAATAAAATCGTATTTTAATTCTGACATTTATCACAATATTATGTTTGTATGATAATTATATTATCATGTATGAGTACAAGAAATTTATGGTATGCTAAATAATAGAATAACTAATCAAGGATTTATAATCATATTTAATGATGTAAATATTGTTAATAGTAACTTTTGAAATTCGCTTAATGTAAAGTTCGCTAGTCAATTAAAGTGGTCAAATTTTGAATGTCTTATGAATTTCAAATTAAGGAATACATACTTATGCTATTCAATTGTTTCATTTCTTATGGATGTTTGAAACAAATTTAAGTATTTAATATTTAATTATATATTGAAGTTCATTAGTTATAAGATAGATTAAGAATTTACCTAAAGAAACCATCCATCTTATGCATAATGATGAACATTGCGGATAGTTCTTATAATTTGTTAGATTATATTTGTACATCCAAAGATTACAAGTTTAATTTTTTAACATGAACTATGGAGAATATCCATTAAAGAAATATAAAATTTCAACAAAACATCATAAAGGTATTCTATACTACAATATCTACCCAAAGGAGAGTTGTAGTATTTGTATCGTTTTAAAATCATTTGTTTGAATCTAGTTATGGGATTTGCTTGCAGTTTATTCAACTTCTAATTTTATTAATGTTTCATGTTTGTTTCTTAATTAATGAAAAGTATGAGCCAAATGGGAGAATTTTATAACTTCATTAAGTGGCTCATATCTTAAGTGATTGAGTAATGTTTTATGATTACATTTAAGAGACAAACTTGTATAGCTACCAAATTGCATGTACATGAAAGTCGATTGAAGTTGATATATATTGCAATGTTTGTTCATGATATCTTAAGCTTTATGATATCATAACAATGTTATTTGGACTTAAAGAATACCGTTATTCTTTAAATGAATAAATACAAAGATCAAATGGGAGGCAAAATTGTTAGATTATGTCTTGATAGTTATTAGTGAATTAAATTTCATTGCATTAATTTATGAAAAGACATCTTAAAATCAGACAAAGGTAAAGTATATTATAAAAGAGACAATATTATGTGATAGATATCCTATATTAGCAATGTAAAATGTAAGATTGTTTTTATAAAAGTATATATTTAAAGAATTTTAGTTATCGAATGGATTGTACACAAGTGATAGAAGAACCTTTGAAAAGACCATGCATGCTTTTTATTTGTCTCTAGGATTCAATTATGTCGAATGATAGTTGAAAGTTTATCTTGTTATTTGTTCCTATTAATTGATGATTATATAAAGGAACAATATTATGTGCGTATAAGTATCTTACTAATGTAATATGTATTATGATATAATATGCCAGTAAATTATGGATTATGGTTGCGTGAATATTATTTTAGGACTCGGATTTGCTAGACTTATAGCCAAGTTGCTAAAAAAAGAATAGATTCCGTTGTCATTCTCTCATCAAATGCTTTATGATTATTGAGGATATATGTTTGAGATTGTTGTTGTGTATATGAGATAATTCAGAAACAAGAGTGTTAAATTCTATTGATTATGTACATAACTTATGTTTTGAGACTTATAATTATAAGTAGTGTCAATAAGACATCAAATGCCACTTATGAGTCTTGGTTAAGATTATAGTAATAGTCTCATGATGATTGTTTACGGAACAATTGAGCTCATTTATATGTTTTTGAAATTTCCTTATATCTATTTTGTATACATAATTGCATAGCTGCATGAATGTTAAAAGGAAAGTCTGGCTGAAGGACATTATTGTGGACTTTCTTACTTCTCATTTATGTGTCATGTTATGTGAGAGCTAAATGTGTAGTACATGGAAGGACTATATCAAAATAATGATGTACAACCGCCTATGACTCGTTAGTTCTTATTCTTAATTATGACTTTTTGAGTAATACACTACAAGAAAAATCAAAATTAGAGATTTTGACAATTGGTCTCTAATCCGCCTCGAAACGGACTCGATTGATTGTGAGACCTAATTTTCTTAGCTCCAAAAAACGCTGGTATCTAATCAGTTCCTGCCCCAATTCGTCGATCGAGACCGAATAGAGACGATCAATCTTGGCCTCTGATCGTAGGATCGATTTGATTCGGCCCCCGAACAGATCAGATTGATTCCGCTCGATCAGAGATCGAATTGATTCCGCTCGAACAGACCGAATTGATTCCGCCTCTGATCAAAGATCGACTGATTCGCCTCGACCGAGACTTTATCGTGAGATCGACTGATTCCACCCCCAATCCATTCGATGATTCCCGCCCCCTCCACCGCAGACTTACCCAGATTGAAATTTTTCCTGTCCCCTAACTACTTCAGAGACATACTCTGAAAGCCGTACCTTCTAATGCAAGTGTGTTTTAGTAGCTTTCTTATTTTACATTGAACCTATTATGGCTAAAGATTTCAATTATATGTAATCATAAAGTTCGATTTAAGAATTAAATTAATAGACGCCATTAAAAAAGGAACCACTATATTTTTCATTAATTATAAAACCGGGTCAATACACGTAGATAATAAAATAGTAATATTAATGTCAAATGTTCCTACCAATATAATAACTACCAATCAAACTACAATCTAAGTGTCCTCAAAGAACATCTTCCAAGTATACTCGCCCTGTGAAGTCGCTCTTAAAAATCTTGCAGCTTTTATGAGCATTCTTCATGGGTACCAACTGCGATGAAAATTACTTTCTTGTTAATTACACGGAGTAAGTTAATGTAAATTACCACTTCATTAAAACTTATTTTATTTTATCAAGCAAGTAATAAAATGTACAATTGCAAAACTAAAGTTTTTTTATCTATAATTAATCAAAAGCATTAATATTAAAGCAATTATGCGAAATTGTTGACTACAATTATGATTAATTATATACCTTCATGGAACATAATCGACGGTATAGTGGAATAGTGGTTTTCCATACAGGCGTACAAAAAGTATTGATTGTCTTTGAATACCAATTATGTTGTAATCAATGCATTATTTAAGGAAAAGTAAGCAACTATTGAAAATTAAATGGTATTGATTATGTCAACACATGTATGAAACTTCAACATGTTAATAATTCCTCTAGTACGACAAATCTTGTCCACAACTTTTATTAGTTCCATGAACAGCTTAATAATGTAGCCGGTAGAAGCTTCTTTAACATTAGGATCTCTATATGAGAAATTACAAACTATAACTGTAGAAGCTTTATAGGACTAAAAAAATAAATATCACCACGGGATGGTTCAACCATAAAACTGATCTATATCTCCCAATTATGGTTCGACTCTTGATCAATATATCAATTGTAGAGGTGTACAAGCAACTTATTCCCATTGATGCTTCTTAATTTGTGACAAGTTCCCAGAAGAGTTCCCATATATCATCACCTGATACACACAGCTTATAGTATGGAAAGATAGCCACCTCACTCCTGGAGTACACAAAAATCTTAATATTGTAACTCAGAAGAGTGGCTTGATACAAGAATTCATAAACTTAATTTCTTTCCATATTTCTAACATCAAAGAGTAAATGTAGCTTTTAAGAGTGCAGTAGTGAATGCATGTTTGCTACCAAGGTTTCAACTTGAGAAATATCCACACCAAGAAATTGATTGTCAATAAATGTCGGCAAACAATAAATCATAGAATTTTCATAGTCAAAATCTACAAAGAAGTGCTTATGCAATTACTGAATTAAAGAAAATAAATGAACATAGCCTAAATACCATGGCTGCTGCTTATAAACAAAACTGATAAGCCTAAAACTAAGAACTACATCCTTGAATTCCTTTTGTCGCCTCCCAATTCTCGCAGTTCACTTGCGTCTATTTTTTTCTTTCACTTTTCCAGTTGCTTATAAAAACAAAAATACGCTATAAAAATACTAGAGGAAGGGAATAGAGACATAAATACCACTTCCGATGTCAACTACCAAGGGTTGAAATGGATGATAATAGGTCATATTCCAATCAATCTAAATGGGTACGCCTCGCACAAAAGCAACAAATCCATGAGGTTATGAATGCTAAGAAGAACAAGAAGGAAACCACCATAAGGTTATGAAGTGCTTTCTGTGAGAATCTAAACAACTATAAAATAACCATTCTACTCTGTAGTGAAACTATAAATAACTAAATAAAAATCCAATCTACAAGTAATCGAGTAGAGAAAGGAACAAGAAATGATGTTAGACAAACCCTCACTCTCCAGCTTATATGGCTTTTAATAGTGGGCATATTTGTTAAAATTTTATCTCATTTCTTGGTAGGAATTAACAATCCAATATCTCGGGTCAAAATTAAAAAAGAACAAACTTTCACCTATAAGCAAGGTTACTAAGCGCATATAGTCATAAGGATACCAAGCAAAACCACTAAAGTTAGGCAAAGGTAAGAGAATCATTGGTATATCACTATCAAAATATAAAAATAAAAATATAATCATTACTATTGAAATGAAATTGATATTCATTTTTAAAAGCCATGCATTTATATTCATTACTATTGTCCGTGCGGAGCTAAGGAGCATAGCATTGGTTAAAGTGTGCAAAGTTTGTGGCTTTCTACATCTAGAAATGTTAGAGTTTTTACCTTCAAGTCTAGGTATAAAAATAAGAAGATGATATCAAATAATAATTTAGGAAACCGTGCCCCCAGGTATACTTATAACAAGCAGGAAAGGAATAAATGTTTGAAAGCAAGTTTTAAGGTTGTGTTTTGGTTTCGTGAAATTATTAAGGAAAGAAAGAAATGATAAGGAAATTTTCTTATGTTTGATCAAGCCTAATGAAAAACATTAAAGAAAAATCAAATATAAATAGAATTATTTAAAAAAATTACTTAAAACCTTACATATTCTTAAATTATTTAATCTTTATTTTTCCTTTCATCGACTTTTCATTCCTATTTACTCCTCGACTTTCTCAAATATTCAGAGAACCAACCATAGCTTAAAAGAAAGAATACAGGAGAACTCTTAACGGTTGCCAACGATACCATATTGAATTTAAATGTTGTTTTCTTACAATAAAAACAAGAGCAATAACAAAATCATATGCAAAATATATAAAGAAAAACACTGCATACATTAAGGGACACCTAGATAGTGGCTGCAAATGCTTAGTCAATAAAGCTTCATAAAAGGAACAAAACATACCCGATATAACCCAAAAACTTGAAATTTAGCCTCAAGCGATCAATCATAGCCACAAGAATCCTTGTACCTTAATCTCATGTTGCGACTTTCGTCAAAAGCCCGAAAATTGATCAGCTTCATTTGAAAGAAGGGACCCAAAATATTCAAATGAAATCCATGTAGTAACTTCATAATGTAGGTGGAAAATGGCTCAATTCAACAAAACTCTTTCATTTAACAAGAGGTGAGTCACCCGCTTCATGAACCTTTACCAAGTCTTCCAGATAAGAAGTGAGCTTGCCGCTCCGGGCTTGGACAAAGATCTTTCATACAAATCCTCCAATCCGGCTGTGTAATTCGTGGCTTCAGAGCCCATCAACCGACTTAGACTCCCAATCAGAACACCCTCCGCGCAAGTATCCAATTGGCGCTGATCATGAGCTTTAGCGACTTGCGTCGCATCGTTGTCGTCCTCCGCCATTGGCGAAGCCCTCAAATCACGTGCCACACAAGGGAATGGAGAGCTAGGTTAACGACCGCCAAATTGGCCGCGAATGCAGTCCAATGTCGTAATGGCGTCGATTGATTCGGGTTCGAAGATCGAGATGGATGGTAATTCGTACGCTTTTACTCAGGCGTGTGGATGGCTTGATCTCGACAATGGCGAGGCGATCAGGAGGAATAGAGACGGTTCGAAATCGAGAGGGAGTTTCAATCGGAAAGAGAATTGCTTTAAAGGAGAGACAAAGTACGGAAAACTCCTGGAGCGAAGGGCGAGAGGATCGCCGCCGACCGGAGAACCAACCAATACGAGGGAGTGAAGGGGACCCGGCCTATGAGGCTAATGGCGGGCGAGAAAGTCGATGCGCTACGGAGTCAGAAACCGTTGATGGTTCCCCGAATGAGAATCCGAGACGGTGGGCACAAGCAGGAGGAATCTGGAGGAGGAGCCAAGCTGCCGCCGCCGAGGGAGGAGGGCTACTGGGAGACGTGGGTCAACGTAATGGGCGTGGGTAGTGAGGAAAGAGAATGTGTGAAGCGAGATTCATGCCTTGAGCAACTGGAATTTGGGGAAAACTCGCCGCGAAGTTTCGCTTTAAGAGTAAGGTCAAATTCTTGTGAAAATTTTTTGGCGGTAGATGAAAAGTGAGGAAAAGAAATATTCAAAGACTTTCCTACTTACACTTAAATTCTCGTTTGATAAATATCATTAAATAATGTTTGAGTATAAATTTATCTTTTTCAAAATTTCAATCAACAAATTCAAAGGAGCTTCAAATAATAATAATATAAAAAATTGTATATGAATTTTGAATCGCATTTAGGCCCTGCTTGATAAACTATTTTTAAAATGAAAAATCAAGAAATTTATAAATAGTAAATACCTACTTAACGGGAATGTAGAATACTAGCCAACAAAAAAAAAACATTTAATGAAAATAAATTGGACCAAAAACCCTTTATAAATAATATAATATTTTTGCAAATATCTCTGATAGTTTGGATAGTTTTAAAAAGTTTAGATTATATTGGTTATTTTTAAACATATTTATGTCTTTTTTTTTGGATAATATTATTAGAATAAATATTTTACATATTTTTTGTAAAATGTTATTTACAATAATTAATAATTATAAAGGAAAATAAAATATTATTAGGAAACTCTATTTATTTTGGATAATATGTAATTTAATGATAATAAGGGTAAGTATGTAAAATACATAATTTTCAATATTCAACATTTACCGTTATCAAACAATATATTCATCTTTAGTATTCAATTGTCAGTAACTTATCAAACAATTTTAATTTACAGTGCATATTCAATACTTTCTTATAAAATCTTCAAAGACTTAATTTTTCAACACTTAGTTTTCAAAGACTAATTTTTTCATTCTATCAAACAAAGCCTTAGATCAAATATCAGTGGAAATAAATTATTTTGTATTTTTTGTTGAAATTTCAAACCCTACTTTCAGGTGTTAGCTTTTTTTCATGGAATATAAGAACTAGTATTTTCTATGAAAAACAAGAAAATGAGAGAGTGAGTGGAGCCCAAAGGAAAAATAGGAAAAGAAAAATGAGGGAAGTGAGAAAATGGAGAAAGAAAGAAGAAATAAATAAGGCATGAATGAGGATAGGAGATCCAAGGAATCGATGTCGACGGACCATCAAACTTCTGAGCCAATCAATTTCAAATTTTGATATAACATTCTAATCAACAAATGTAAATCACCGGATGGTCCCTTTATGAAATTTCAATGGTTGAATTTTCATAGTTCGTGCTATTTTCGGAGATTTTGAAATCGGTTTTAGCATTGGTAAGTTCAAGGTAAGAGTTTGTTTCTACTGCTTAAATCATAGATCCTTCTATATTTTATATGATTGAAATAATACATAGATGTAGGTCATGAACGGTGCGAATTATATTTGTAGATTCCATTTGAAAGTTATACTTGTTAGAACCAATAGTTGTTGATTTTGTTTCAATTTCGAACGATTTTAGTGTAAGACTTTGATCATTGTTTTTAACCGTCAGATTGTTCTGAATTTTGGGTATGTTTATGATAAGACATTGATCTAGATTATGAATGGTGGAGATTAGATTTTAGTCATGAATATTCATATTTCAAAGATGGGAAATGTGAGCTACATTCGGAAGTTTTAAGATAGAAAATCGAAGTTTTCTCTTTCACTGGGCCCGCATTTCATCGAGGTCTGATCCTCTTCGTCTGGGTGGTGTGATCTATCTCGAAATTTGGAGGAGAGTTTTAACTCATAAATATTCATTACTTAACAAGTGAAGATGGATTTTGAGTCCCGAATAGTCATATTTCAGTATGGAAACTCCAGTTATATTTCCGGTCTTATGATAGAAACACCGGAGTTTTTCTCTTCACCGCCCGTATTTTTACGAGGTTCGATCCTCTTCGTCTCGTGGTGTGATCTATCTAAAATTTGGAGGAGAGTTTCTAACTCATAAATATTCATTATGAACGGAGATTAGGATTTGATTTCAAAACATTAGTGTTTTTGGTGCGAGCAATGCTTATTTGAACTAGAAATTTTTTTTATTTTGTAAATTAAATAAAAGATGTCATCACTAGTGGCGCCACACACACCTATATTGATCTTTCTATCTCTTCATCACTTTAAAATCGACTCACCATCATATTATATGCTTCGATGGAAATTGGCACTATGAACATCTAATTTATCACATGTCGCCATGCTTAGAGTTTTAGCTCTACACAAACTTACTAAAGATTTATAGGGAATTATGCTTTTAAGAATAGTAATGCCTTGTCTTTATTTTATTTAATAAAGGGTCCATTAAACTATTAAAATTAAACATAATATTATATAACTTAATGAAATAAAATGGTATTTAACAAATTAATTTTTGCCTAACAAACCTACCCAACGTTTCTATTCTCAACACCCCAGGCACCCTCCCCACCCACTCAATTTCATCCAACCTATCTAATATAGTCTATCTTTTTTTTTTAAATTGCAATAAATTTTATGATTTTTTTAATTCTCTTATTTTCAATTCATTTGATAATATAAAATATTATTTTCACTTATTTGGAAAATCTACTAAATATTTTTTTTTAAAATATTTTATTTACTCATTATTTTGTATTCTTTATTAAAATTTTATTTTTTGTATAATATATATATATATATATATATATAAATTCATAATATTTCTATTTAAGTGATTTTGTTTTTATTTTATTTTTTTGGTACTTTTATATATTTTAAAATTTAATAAACTTGGAAAATATGTAAAAAAAAAAAAAAAATAGAAATAAAAAATATTATCCAAAGTTGCATTATTCTATACATAAAGGTAAAACGGTAATTTAAAAATTAGTGATAATCGCTTTTAAAATTTAATTTGAATATTTTTAATTACCTCAATTTTTATTTCTAATTAAATGATTAGCTAATCAATCATTTAACTACCTCAATTTCTATTTCTACTTATGTTTCATATATATCCCCTTTCTTGAAGGTTCTTTTGTTTTTTTTTTTTTGAAAAAGATAAAGTTCTTATTCCAAAGAAATTAATTAGTTATTTCTATTTTAAAATCCACTATTCCGTTATTTTTATTCATTTTATTTTTCTCCCAAACATTTTTTAAAATAATATATATATATATATAGAAAGAAAGAGAGAAAGAGAGAGCAGAGTATATATATATATATATATATATATATATATATATATATATATATATATATATAGTATATATATATATATATATATATATATATATATATATAAAGATTGATGGACAAATTTGACATTTGTTAAAAAATGAAAGAAATTTTAAATTAATCATATTCAACAATAATAGACAAAAATTCAAAAGTATTGGTTTTTAATTGAGTTTAATTCATTTTTTAAACTGAATGATTAATTTATAATTTATTTGCATATGTGCTCGAGTTTTTTTCCTTGATATGATGTGGAGAAAATTTTGGACCATTTTCTAATTTATTGTTATTATAGGTATATGTTTTTCAATCGAGGTAACTAGTATATGTTGTGATTCTAGACTTTTATTTATAAACAAATTATTTAGTTCTTTTTTTTCATTTTGTGTTTTTTTCATTATCTATAAAAAAGTGTAAAAATACAAAGATATTATATGGATCGAAAGATAGACAACATGACATTTTCTAAAATAAAACAAATATTGGGTGGATAAAACTTGGATTAAGCTATGACAAGAGATTTCTAATTTTACCTCATACTTTTTTTTTTTCAAAAGGTCAATAATTAGAAATAATTGCAGACGGATTATTCGGTTCGTTTTCATTTTTCTAACAGACAATGATTTCGCCCCAAATTTTGAGACGGAATGTCCCGCCTCTATTTAGACGGAAATAGAGACCGAATACTTCCGGTTTTCAATCGAGACGGAATAAAACTGTCTTCTATTTAGGAGACAGGAAATATGACCAACTTTCCGCCTCTAATCAAAGACGGTTTTCCGTCCTCGATTAGGAGACGAAACATTCGGTCTCTATTTCCGTCTTTAAATGTAGACGGAATAATTTCCGTTCGCTTTGACGGAAATCATCCCCGTCTCTATTTAGGAGACGGAAATAGAGACCTAATTCCGCCTCTAATCAAAGATTCGCTTTTCCGTTCTCGATTAGAGATTTTTGAAATTATTCGCCCTATTTCCGTTTTAAACAGAGACGGAATGATTTCCGTCTCAGATTCCGTCTCTAATTAGAGACGAAAATTATTCGGTTTCTATTTCCGCCTTCTAGAGACGGAATAATTTCCGCCTCGTGATCTGCTCTTCAAATCGAGACGGAAATCATTCCGTCTTTCTATTTAGAGACGGAATTCCGGGCCTCTAATTAATTAGTACGCAACTGGCCTCTATCCGTTCCTATTTAGAGATCGGATAAGCTGTCCGTCTCTAAATCTCGTTTCTAATTCCTCGATTTTTCAGAAGGATAGTACCAATCATGAATGAATGAATAATAAATGGTGTAATGCGTATTATGATTTGTGCATATTTATTAAATCATAAATGCATTATCACACGAAGTCATGGAGAATAAGAATTTTAGATATGACCTGTGATAAAAAAGAGATTAATAAATAAAATAAAAAGAATTAATTTATTTGGGTTGTATCAGGCTGATAAAGGTAAATTTAAATGCTTGAATTTAAATTTTAAAACCCATGTATATAAGGTCCTCTCCCTACCCATGAAGCCTCTTTTGAGACGTAAATTTTTACCATCATGCACATGTCGTGAGACTCGAAAAGAAAAGGCAAAGGGATAGAAACAAATATTGATCCGGTTAGTAAATAATAAACTCTTTGATACACTCATGATGTGAATATCATGAAATCAAAGATCCTGTGTTCTGGGTTATTTATGAATGAATTGTAGAACTCAGAAAATTATATTAATTTAATTTGTTTTAACACTTAGGTCTTCAAGCCAAGCGATAACTTTTTTCAGTGATTGCGTAAAGGTAAATTGCAAACAAAATCAAAGATATATATATATAAAATTCGCTTTGCATTACATAATAATATTTTGTTTTTTATAAATTTGTCTTCATTATGACTCGAACTTTGGATATTTTCTCTCCCTATGCCAGACTAAGCTCTTAAACATTTGGGCTAGATTTTATTGGCATATCATCTTTATTTGCTAAACCTTTTATGTTTGCTTTTTTTCTTCCGGCGAAGTAAAAAGTTATTTTATAAAATATGCTTAATCTACTAAATGATTTAAAATAAATTCGGTGAATCAAATAAATCATTAAATTGATTTACTAAGCACTTTCTGAATTGAACCTAGAGGTGGCAATTTTGGCCCAGGCCAAATTTGGCCCAACCCGGCCCACCGGCCAAAATTTTGCCTTTGCAAGGCAATTTTGGCTCAGCCTGCTCGGATTGTAGGGTGGGCTGGGTTGCTGAATTTTAGGCCCCAAAAAACTCGGCTAATTTTGGTCTGACTTGGCCCAATCTGCACATCCATCTGAATTGCCACCTCTAATTGAACCCACAAAGTCTCTACGATACTATCTTGATAAGCACCAAAGTCCAAATTCTTTGCACAAAACCCTATCCAAGAGATGACATCTTTTAGGCTTGGTTTGGAACTCAGAAAATGCAAGGGAAGAAATCAAAGAAGGAAAAGTGGAAGGAATGAAAATTTTGATAAAATAAAGCAGCGGCTGATAATTTAATTTATGTTTATTCAACCTATTTTTATTTGTTTCTCTATTATAGAAGAATTAAGAAATTTAAAAATATATAAATCTTTTAAAGAATTTTAATTATATTTTGTTTTCTTTTATATTTTTCAGGACAAAACCAATCATGATCAAAAAATGATTTGCTCTTAGTATTTTCTTTTTCTTTCCCTAGTACTTTCGAATTCCAAACGGGGCCTTATAAATCTTGATCTAGGTTGAATATTGGAGAATTAAAACAAAGTTGTACTAAAAGCACGCACATCACATAAGCAAAGAAAATTGGACAAAAATACTGAAAGCCTCTCAATGAGTGGATAAATATATTTGTCAATTGTTGAGGAAGAAATACTTTAGATTTCCACAGTAGTCTGGAGTCGTTGCCTTGTGTGGCTTCAATTGTTGTAAGCCAACAAGGTCAAGGTCATTGAAGTTTGTCTCTTCTTTCCCATTGTCCCTGCTTTTCCTTTCCTCAATCCTCACAGCTGGGGAAAAAAGGAGATATATTGACGACTACATTAGTTTGGTGTAGGAACCACACTTTCTGTCACATCCTACATCGGATAAGGGAAAAAACTTCCTGATACCATATAAGTATGTGTTCCTCTCAACCTAGTAGATATGTTTTAAAACCGTAAGGGCCTCTTGAGCCAAAAGCAGACAATATCTATATAGTTGAGTCGGGTTGTTACAAATGGTATCAGAGTTGATCCTTGACTTCGATGTGGGAGTGTGTTTCATTTTAACCTGTAGGGGTGTTTGTCCGTTTGGCCTCCCAACAAGGACGTTGAGTCCACATGAGGGGGTTTTTGTCACATCTCATATCGAATGTGGGGGAAACTTTCTGACACTATATAAGTATGAGCCCCTTTTAACTTAGTAGACGCGTTTTAAAGCATTGAGGGTCTCTTGAGCCCAAAACAGACAATATCTACATGGTTGGATCGATAGTTACACTTTCCCTTAGCATCCATGATTTTTTTTCAATTCAAGGCTCCATATGAGAATTATTATTGGTGAGATAGACATAATCAACATGACCCTCTTTTTAACTAGATTCCCTTTTGCTTTTAGGTGCATGAGAAAAAGTAGAGCAAGCCAAAATATTTGGATATTTTCTTTATGTTTTTTTCCATTCAAAAGAACCAAATCTTCAAGCTTTTAAAACAAGAACTCGACAAAATCATACTCTATGATCCAATTGAAACTCTCATCATTCGTTCTCATGCTAATTAACTAAAATAAAAAATATTTTAAAATTTATTTTCTCAAATTTTATATAAAAATTAAAAGATTGATTTTTTTTTTTTGAATTGATAGATAGGATCGTTATTTTTATTTATAAATTAAATTTCTTAGAATTTGAAGAAAATATTAATTTTTCATACATTATATATGAATTTAATCGTGTATTATAAGGATGATTTTCATTTTTCTTGTGGTATTTTATTTTAAATTCATTAATCTTTGCAACTTTAAACCCAACAACAGATGGGTTTTCTCTGAAATGGTATCTGTAGCACAGCTGTGCAGGACACAATACAACAACAAGAAGAAGATGATAGCTTGCATGTGAGCTGCAGAGACTGAACTCGTGACCTTCTTGTCAACCAAACACCTGGAAATAGCCATAGATCAAAGCAAAATCACACAGCAGGATGACTTTCTGTGGCGTCTAAAGGCCTTGCAAGCTTTTCTCCTTTACATCTTTATTGCAGCATTATTGCTAACCAGTGCCCGCTTGAAAAGGCTTTTCTATCATGAATTACAAATAATTAAGTTGACTAGTAATTAAAACTTATGTTTTCTTTTAAATTTAGACAATGGGTTCTTTAGGAAGACATTTTATGAACAACTTTAATCTCTCCTCTTAAAAGGGATGTATTAAAATTTTTTGCAACTTAAGGTCATTTTCGGATATATTATTCATTTTTTTCATCCATTTCTATATTCAAATTACTTTCATGACAATAAAGATGAAATTAGAAATGATTTCAATATAAATGAATCCCATTTGTAAATGAGATTTTCATTGATTTTAACTTGAAGTATGCCATTAAGGTCTGACTTAAGTGATAAAAGGGTGGGATGAACGTACAAGGGATATGTGGAAATATATTATTATCAATTTAGTTATTAATTTTCAAGTTTTTTTAATTTTTGATTATTATTAAATATCAAAACAAGAACAATATGATTCTTGTAAAATTATATAGCCAGGTGCATACAAATAATTGAATCACCAAAGTTAACTCATACTCAAAGAAAAGTAAGAATATTGATTTTTATTCCTCATTATCAAGTACAAAATATAGCCTAAAAGTATGGATTTTTCCTCTCCTGTCGACCTTCCAAGGTTTTTTTTTCTTATCCTCATGTCGGTCTCCGTCCAATTGTCATGCAACGAACAATCCACTTCAAATATATTTGTGCCAAAGGGTAAAACCAAAGGAGAGAATTACGTAAACAAACACATGAGAATAAAGAATCAAAGGATTGAAGGGTTTCAAGCGAAGTGATAACTTTTCTCAGTGAATTTCAGTGACTGCTCAATGGTAAGTAGCCAGCATAATCAAAGATATAAAATACATGTATATGTATGTTGTCATTTATATTGGTCCCCATTGTATTTGCTTTTCTTCTGAGGGAAGTGATTTAAAGTATATTTTATCAAATATGCTTAATAAATTAAATTAAATTGTTAAATCAAATTAAATTAAATCATTAAACTGATTTACTAAACAGTACCTAATTGAACCCACAAATATTCCGTGAGACTGTCTTGATAAGCACCGAAGTCCGAATTCTTTGCACAAAACCCTATCCAAGAGATGAGATCTATTAGAAATCTTAATTCAGGTATGAATATTAGAGAATTTAAAACCAAGGTTGTTCCAAAATCACACGAGCAAAAAATAAGTTGGACAAAGAATTGAAAGCCTCTCAACGAGTGGATAAACATCTTTATCAATGCTTTAAGCTGAGGGAGAAAAACATTAGGACTCTTTTTGGAACTCGAAAAATGCCAGGGAAAGAAAAAATATATTAGAAAAATGATTTTCTCATGTTTAGTTTCACCTTGAAAAATATAAAAGAAAATCAAATACAATCACAATTCTTCAAAATTTTAGGTATTTTTAGAATTTCTTAGTCCGTATATAATAGAAAAATAAATAAAATGAGTTTGAATAAACATATAAAATTAATTTATTAAGTTTAAACCTATTTTTTATTTTCCTCCCAAAAATTTTTTCCTTCCACTTTTTCTCTCTATTTTTTTTAGTACTTTTCATGTTCCAAACTTAGCCTAGATTTCTTCCACACTTATGAGTCGTTGCCTTGTTTGGCATGCAAGGTCAAGGTCTTTGAAGTTTGTCCTTTCTTTGCGATTGTCCCATGTTGTTTACTTTTCCTTTCCTCAATCATTACAGCTGGGAAAAAAAAAAGGAGATTGACAACTACATGAGTTTGTTGGGGAGTATTAGAAAAATAATAAAAAAATTAAAATTGACGTCATCTGTGGGAATCGAACAGAAAGTCTCGTCTATAGGCTGTGAGGGCTTGGCTTCAATGATTGTCTAGTAGCCCTTCATCACTTGAACCTCTGTCGATTCCCCTTTCACATCTGATTCGCCCGAAGCAATCGTAATGTCAACCAATCCGGTGATCCAATTGCTAGAAGATCAATTCCTCCGTTGGTGCCAGGACATGGAGAGGAAATAGGAGGAGGAAGCAAGACAAATGAAGGAGTTGCAAGGTCACGCCGAATGCTTGCAGAAGGATAATGACCAGTTACGGGCCCAGATAAAAAAAAGCCGCGATCTTGGAAAAGATGTACGTAGATAATACGAAATGCATCCGATCGCCGCACAGATGGGAAGGAACGTGATTATCCTTGACGGCGTCAATATTCCCAAACACGATGAGTCGTCCCAGGCGCCCCATCCTCGGAAGTCTCTTGTCGACAAAGAATGCTCGGGAGAGCACAAAGCCAAATCGCATAAGAGGTCCTCACATCACCCTGCCTTTAGTGATGCTATTAGTGGCGCATCCTGCAGAACAAGGAGAGAAGTAGGCAGGGGGCAGAACTAGCCAAACCGAGTCCTTGGGAACGTGTCAGTATTGCCTGTAGGCGCAGTGCCACCAATACCATTTGTACATCTTGCCTTCAGCACAGGGGTCGACACTCTACATGTCGCCAACTGCCTTAATTCGGAACCCGACGACATGCTCTCTTCACCCCTAGTACAACACATTCTTGACTACAAGCCACCTCGCAGGTTTGTCATACCAACTTTTGCTACGTTTGATGGTTCTATTGACCCTTATGATCACATGCTCCATTATAATCAGGCGATGATACTAACGCCTAAGAATGACCGCCCTCACAGGTAATGTGTTCCCGCCAGCTCATGAGGGTCATGTTAACTCGTTCAACAAGCTCCCACTTAACTCAATAAACTCGTTCAATGAACTATGGGCGGCATTCGTATTGTAGTATATTTGTTCGGTGCGAAAAAATAAGAACATCAGCTCCTTACAAACTATTCTCAAGCAGGAAGAAGAGTCTATTAGAGACTTCACAAGGAGGTTCGGGTAAGTCGTCCAGCAGATATAGTCGTACATCATGGATGCAGTCCTCCAAAACTTTAGGAGAAGCTTTGGGCCATCTACTCTTTTCTTCCAGTCACTATCTTTAGATCCTCTAGTGACAATGGAAGAATTATGCAGGTGGGCTGATAGATACTCAATGTTGGAGGACAATATATGTGCAACAACCCAGACTGTCATGATTACAAACCAGCTGGCCGAGGGAAATAAGTCATCTAGGAAGAAACTGTCCGAATCCAAGGAAGGTCAGAGTAGAGACCGAAAACGATCCCGTGATCAGTTACAGAAAAAGAGAGAGCTCCTGTGATTCACCCACTTGAACGTCTCTTATGAGAAGCTATTACCCATCATTCGCGACTCTTGCCAGTTTAAATGGTCTGCATCGATCCGTAATCGATCCCTCCCTAAAGAAACAAACTCATGTAAAGCATTATCATAAAGATCACGGGCATGAGCCCGACAAAATAAGCCTAAAGTTCTTAGTGGAAAAGCTTATCAGCAGAAACCCTGAAGAGGTATATCAAAGAATCCTGACCACCAGTGGAATCAGGCGTTATAGATTAATCACAATGATGCAAGAGTCCTATCGAATCCAAACCCGCCATAAACTATATAATCGGTCACTATCCGACGATCAAAAGATATCAAGCACCAAATGTAAGAAGCTCTTTGAGAGCCGCCAATAGCTTAAGGCCAAGGTAAATGCTATTCACGCCGAAAGGCGTGACATTTAAGAAACCAGCTTCAACACGGCCTCATCCTTCCTTTGTCAACCCGAACAGATTATCAGGCCCTACCATGATGCACACCAGTACTCACCAGATATCGTGATTTTGATGTTCACAAGGTAATCGGGGATCTCATAAAGGAGGCGTACTTGTTGCAACCATCAAATTTTAAAGTTAGAGCGAAACTTTCCTCTTAGGTGGTGAACTCGGCCGCGAATCTATGGTTTAATTTGCAAAATTCATCAGAACTTAGAGATACGCACTCCTTGTAAAAGTCGGGCTGGTCACTCAGCAAGTTTTTTTCTCAATCGTCGAAGACTTGGGGCCTTACAACGTCATAATGGGGCCGGCCTAGCTACACTTGATGAAATCTATCCCTTCAACCTACCACAAAACGGTCAACTCTTTGACTAACGTTGGGCAAGTTAACCTTTTAAGCAGTCAACTAGCCGCACGACAATGTTATCAACTATATGTACGGGAACAGAAAGGGGAGAAAAACTCTTACAAACCTCCCCTCGAAGATCAAACCTTTGCGTAACAATCACAGTTCGTTGCCTTGATAAGGGCGGAAAATAAGGATTCGCTAGCTATGGATCCCTTGGAAAAAGTAATGTTGGACGGGCCGGAAAAGTTCACCTACATCAGTTCTCTCTTGTCCAATGAAGAAAGGAAGTCGTTATAACTCGTGTTGTTGAATAACATAGATGTATCTCACCGGAGCCACCAGATATGGTTAGTCAATCGACAAGGTCCTATCACAAACTAAGTACTACTTACCAATGCACAGAAGACAAAAGTGAGGCATTTCCACCCTGACGCCACTTTAGATCATCTCGCACTAAGTAGATAACTTATTGAGAGCAGGTTTCATCAAAGAAATGAAGTACCTCGAATGGCTAGACAACGTGGTGGTGGTTATAAAGAAAGGACGTAAGTGGCGAGTATGTGTAGATTACATTGACCTTAACAAAACATGCCCAAAAGATAGCTTCCCCTTGCCACATATAAACCAAATTGTTGATGTCGTAGCCGGGCATGAAATATTGTCGTTTCTGGACGCTTTCTCTGGGTATCATCAAATTCCCATTCACCCGCCTGACGTAGAGAAAACGACCTTCATTACACCATACGAGTTATATTGCTATGATGTGATGCCTTTTGGCTTAAAGAATGATGGGGTAACTTATCAAAGATTGGTAACTAAGATATTCTGATTGCTGTTAGGCAACACCATGGAAGCCTATATCGATAACATGCTTATGAAATGCAAAGAACACTTCGACCACACCAAGCATCTACAAGAAGCCTTTGAGCTATTGCAAAGGTACGACATGAAATTCAACCCTTTAAAATGTGCATTCGGAGTCAATTCGGGCAAGTTTTTAGGCTTTATGGTGACCCAGAGAAGGATAGAGGCCAATCCTATTCAACTTAAAGCTATAATGGACTCTCAGGATCCTACCTCTAGAAAGGAAGTGTAGCAACTGACCGGCCGGTTGGCAACTCTCAGGCGGTTCATATCCCGTTTCACAGACCGATTAAAACCATTTTTTTTTATCACTATAAGGGGAGCCAAAAGGGTCGATTGGAATGAGGAATGCGACCAATATTTCATGGCGATCAAACAATATCTTATCAAACTTAATTCTAGCTGTAGCCCAAAAAGGTGTGATACACTCTATCTTTAATCGGGCAAAGGTCGAGCCCCGCAGTAACTTTATTCAAAGAGAATGAAAACTAAAAGCAGAGGCCAATATTCTTCATAAGAAAATCTCTATCTGAAGTAGAAACCCGGTATACTCATCTTAAACAAGCATCACTAGCCCTCCGTATGGTAGCTAAGAAGCTTCGCCCCTACTTCCAGGCACACCCTATCGTCGTGCTAACCAATCTCCCTTTGCGAAGCACTATACACAAGCCTGACCTGTTAGGAAGGATGGCCAGGTGGGCGATTGAACTAAGTGAATTCGATATTCAGTATATACCTCACTTGGCATTGAAGGGGCAGATATTAACATATTTTTTAGCAGAACTACCCCAACCAGATGTGGACTAGGGTAACGCTGGCTGGTGGATCCTTAATGTGGACAACGCTTCTTGCTAAACGGGAACTAGAGTCGGCTTACACCTTAAAGCCCCAACCAAGGAAATGATAGAACAGGCCATACGGCCATACTTCCCCGCGTCTAATAATGAGATTGAATATGAAGCAATCCTAGCTGGAATCGACCTCGCAAAGTCTATATCCTTAGAAAAACTCATCATACGCAGTGACTCTCAACTGGTAGTGGGACAAGTAAATGGAAAATAAGAAACACGAGACCAAAGGCATGGTCGTATGCAACTGTCAAGCAATGACTAGGAGGTTTCGCGTTTGGAACATCGAAAGCACATCCCATGACTTTAACAAAAAGGTACGCCGAAGCAAAGAGTGGTTGCATCCATCCCGATAAGAGAAACAATGCTCCTTCCTGTCTATTACCAAATGGGCGCCGTCATTACACTGACCGTGTGAGTCGATAGATGAAGCATGCTTTTCTCGGGTCGACTCTATAATGCATTATTCGAGCTCCTGGAGACGCCAACAATAGGATTGAAGCGCATAAGATTTAGGTTCAGGCAGTTAGGTTTTCCCTTGTGAATGAACAATTATATAAGCGATCTCTGGATGGGTCGTATCTTAAGTGTCTCACCACTTAGCATGGACATTATATATTGACAGAACTCCATGAAGGGATATGCAGAACCATCCGTGCAAAGATAACTTAAATTTCACAAGGCCCATACACAAGGCTATTATCACAACCATGAGAGGTAGATCTCACCGCCTATGTCGTAAAGTGTGACCGCCGCCAACGACAAGCCCCACCCAGGTGCCGTGCCAAGATCTAACTACCATCACGGCCCTCGCCCTTGCTTAGTGGGGATTGATATAGTTGACCACTGCCGCACGCCCCAACTCATGAAGTTATTTTGATCGCCACCGACTATTTTAGCAAATGCATAGGAAGCTGCCTTCACCTCCATCAAAGATAAGGGTGTCATTCAATCTATGTGGAAGAATATCAATCGCTAGTTCTGAATACCTCAATGATCATAATCGTATACAATGGGCCGCGCTTGATAAACGTAGCATACGTAAATTCTGCCTCATGAGTTGAAAATCAGAAACTTGTACTCAACCCTGTGATATCCATAGAGCAATGGCCAAGTGGAAGCATCTAACAAAACTCTCTTGACGGCTTTGAAAACGCTTCACATTCGTTAATCGAAAGTGGGTGCAGAAGAGCTACCCAGTTCTTACGCCTTATAGAACAACCAAATAAAGCCAATGTGGATGTCGCCTTTCGCCCTTAACTAAGGGATAGAGGCCATAATTCCTATAGAGATTAGGATGCCCACACTTCGAACTGAAGTCCCTAAAAAAGCTAATGTTGAAGCCATCACCAAAGACTTAGATATGACAAACGAACTCTATGAAGTCGTAGTCGCGTATAAAAGATCGCACTAACAAAGATTGACAAACTTATATAATGCATAAAGCCGCTGTATTCCAAAAACCTAGGACCTAGTCTTGAGAAGGGTCTTTGAAACACACACCAACAAGCAAATTCCAACCAAATCAGAGGCCAGATATTATAAACTGGGCACCTGATCATACACTTTAAATAAAATAAATGGGATGCTAGTGCCTAGAATGTGGAATGCTATGCATCTCAAGATGTATTATCAATAAAGTTCTCTTTAAGGTATTTTCTTTCAATTTGTGCAACTGCCTCCATGTAAAAAACCAGATGTGGCTTCTAGCTTGTTGGCACTTTCAAAATACTAGATGTGGCTCCTAGCCTACTGGCACTTTCCAAAGACTAGATGTGGCTCCTAGCCCGTCAAGCATCTTCAAAAGACTAGACAGGCTCCTGTACCACTGGCACAAAGTTCAACAATAGTAGTTCTTAGCTCGTTTGCTGCAGCCAAAGCTCAGAATGGTACCTTGCCCATCGTCTACGATGAACCCTACCTAGCCTAGCTCTTAAAAAACTTAACACATCACTGGCTAAATTATCCTAGTCAAGATTCATGCAAGGGAGTTGTGAAATAAGAGGTATCAATTTCATAAGTAAACCGAGAATTATATTTCACAAATGTCAATACATCAAGAATTCCAAAAATATATATATGTTCATGGGCCGCGCGGGCTCCTTTATAGAAATTTAAAAAAAGGGAGAGAAAAAGAGACAAAAAGGAATCCTCGATCCCAGCTTAAGCACCCCTCTCAAATTCTCCTTAGTCGCTCTCGCTTGATCCACCTCGATTGTCAGGGCCCCCACGGTCAGCTGGGGCCGACGAGCACTTGGGGTTCACGAAGAACTCTAGAGGAAGCGGGTTAGAGGAGTCGGGCATGCTGTCTGGAACCTTTGGGTGATCTCCACAAATGTTGTGTTTGAATACACAACACCCGTAACCGTAGGTGAAGATCAGCTCCAAGGCCTTCTGGTAGTCCTCCTCCATGGCCTCTTTATCCTTACCCGCCTGAGAGTGGAAAGAAGACACTTCATCCTTAGTAGCCCTGATCTCCAACATGAGTGAAGTTCATTCAACCTCCAAGCGGTGAAGTCAATCCTCACTTTGCGCCTAGCCTCCTCCGCAACCGTCGGCATCCCCGGACCTAGCTGGGCTTTGTCCTCCCAAAGATTCTCACGTCACTTGCCGTGACTATAGCTAACCGGGCCTACTGCACCTCTTCTTTGGCTTCATCCCTCTCCTTCGCCACACCCACGATCTTCCCTAGACTAGCCTTAGCCTCCTACTCCCGCTTTTCGTATTCAGCTTTACCGACCAAAGCGCCGTCTAAGGCATTGGTGGGTTGAAACGGCCGACCGAGCATAAAGTCGTAGCTTCTCGGGCATCCCCTGTCCTAAGGTGAGCTCCCATGTCGGCACCATGTTTCGAATAGTAATGACAACCTACAAAAGAAGAGGTGTTAGGAGAGAATCACCACATCGAGCCCATGCTTAAACGTTAGAAGTTTAGCCATACCAACTCGGCCTTCTCGTCAAAGTCGTGGTTACGAATAAAATCCCGTCCTCAGCCACACGTTGGTAGGATTTCTTATCCATAAATAGAAGGGAATGAATACCTCAACACGAGCCGCCACGTGATCTTGAGGAGATTGGGGCAGAAGTTTATGATATGTGCGTGAGAAGAGTTCTCGTTAAAGGGGTTCTAATGTCAATAATCTCCCTAGCAAAGATTTGCACTCAAGAGCCATGTGTTCGGGCGACGATACCCCACTCCACTCCGGGGCTTAATGTACGAGCTTAGCATTAGCCTATTAGGTAGCCTCATACTCGGCCCCGGAATTGCAAGATCGACTGCCCAAATTGGCAGCTGTACCAACAGCTTGTCTCAACAAAAAGTAGGCCTTCGCCCATAGCTTAATAGGAGCCGGGAGGTCATCCGGCCAGTTCCATCCCCAACATGCACAACCTTATTGAAGCCCGGGTGACACCTCCCAAAGCCTAGCAAGGCAGCAGGCTAGTTCTGAAAGTCCACAGAATGGCTTTGTCTGACTCTTCTCTCGCGCCTTCATCTCGACTGCACTCGGGGCGCTTGTCGCCCAGTACTTAGAGCCGAGGTAATTTCTCGAAGGCCATAACTCGCTACACATCAAGGAAAATCCAACAACGAGGCTAGACATATCGTCCCCTCTTTCCTCAGCTGACTCACTAGAGATTGGATCCACCTAATACAAAGCTTAATCCCAGCCTAAGAGCCTCGACTGGTCCAACCTTCTTTGCCTTCTTTTCTCCTTCTTCTGCCTGCAGGCAAGTCAGAATCTTGTCTCGACTGGGCGGTGATTGATTTGGCCCTAAAAGCCAGCAAGCTCCTTCAAATGGATCTCGCTTGAAGTCGGCTCGAGTCGCACTCGAGAAGAGCCATCAGATTGACTTCAACAAGTTATTAGAATAAAAATGTTTGCCCTTAATAAGCTCGGCCGGGCAACAAACTGGATAAATCTGGGACCAAGTGTAAGGAAAGGGGTTGGCGCCTAATTCCCACAAGTTCTTCATAGATAAGAGGAACTCGTGATTGCTCTCATCTTCAGTTATCTCTAGTAGCCGTCTGATGCGCTCTGGTCCATCCAGCTAACCAGTTTGCCTCACCTACACTTACTTGCAAAAATTTCAAAAAAGAAGGGTATGTCAAAACACATAAAAATTTAAAAGAAGAAGGGCATGTCAAAACATAGTCGGCCTAGGGGAGTATAAGCCCCACCAAGATGGAATAAACCTGGGAATGAGAGAGACTGGTTCACATCAAATGGAATCCTTGGAGAGCCCGACATCTCAAACCATAGACCTTTGACCAAAACAAACACAGTTGCTTCAGTCTTAGGGGAGTCCAAGAGCTCGGTTACAAATTGCAGTAGGGGGCTATGGGCCGACATAGATAGGCGGTCGGCCCCTAATCCTAATAGCTTCAAAGTGTAAATAGACAAAATCTATTCCAACGAAATATACAACTGGTAGAGAGAGTTTAACACACTGCAACCCATTAGAATCCTAAAGACATCCAGATGTATGAGTGTAGGAGGTGCCCTAGTAAAGTGTAAAAACTGTTTCACCAAAGAAAAGATGAGGAGGCAAAGTCCAGCATCAAACTGCTCTCAGGTAAAAATAAACGGCATTATCTATCGCTCCTATGGTCGAGGTAGCCATGCTGTCTGACACCTCCAATCTGATGGTAAGGTGATCTCTTCGACAATCTCAAGTCCCTCTACGCATAGCAGCGATCAAAGCGCGTACTTATGCCGGGGTTCCCTTCCTATCTCTCGCCATTTTACAGGCAAATAAACAAAAAAAGAGGATCAACTTGAGGATCTTTAAGCAGTGAATGTGACAAGACCCTTGAAAGACAAAAGAAATACCCCTTTGGAGGTTTAACAAGCCACTAGTAACAAAACCTAAGCACCCCTGACTACAAAGTTGTACGGGACCTAATGGGATGACCCCAAACCTAGGAGTATCCCAAAAACCACCCACAACTTCATCACCGAAACCCCACCTGCGAACGACGAACGCTCCCTCAAAAGAAACAAAAACCTTATAACCCAAAAATACTCATCAAACAGAGCCACAATAACAACACAAAGAAGGCCATACAAACGAGATCCGGGAGTTAAAAACTCATCTAGCCAGCGATCAGAGACTCGGCGATTCCCTTTGAAGAGAAAAGTTCGCATAAGCATAGGAGAAAGAAAATTGAAATGGGCAAAGAGCTTCGTGAGTTCGTAAAAGAGGAAAGCATTTGGAGCCTAGCCCCTATATATAGGGTCAAAACATCAACAGACGCATTAAATGTGCCAGCCAGACATCACGTAGCGCATGTCAGGGAAACATGTGCTACGACGCCTTTATCCAAACACACTACACCTTACGATGTGTTCAATGTACGCATTAATTCTCCCAGTCTTTTCAACTTTCTGCATCAAAGATTTAAACACAGTACTTTCCCCCGACTGAAAAAGCACAAAATTACAGCCAAGGAAAAGGGGGGCATTGTGAGTACCATAACCTTTAGACCCGGTACTCGATGGGCCTAAGGCCCGCTTGGCCAACATTGTGAAACAGGCTAAGCCCATGTGACGTATTAAGACCAGGCGGGACTATCTAGATGGGAAAGTCTTGAAGCACGTCTGAGAAAGCCAGGGTGTCTTTCCGTAGACTAGCTTCAGGGCAGTTTGTCTAGAGTTTTAAGTCCCCCAACCGGCTATCCTACTGCATATGGGAAGTTCATTATGGATAAGTACAAGAAAGCAGAAAATACGCAAAATAGATATTTATCAGCGGATTTCCCAGATTCCAAAACCCTTATTTCTCAAAAGGTTAATCCTTAATAGGAAGGGAGATGTTTTATCTCTAAAATTAAGAGATTTTATCCCTAAAATTAAGAGTTTTTATTCCTAAAATTAAGGGAAGATTAACGAACCACGCACTATAAATCAGGAAGATCTCCCACGAGGTAAGGGCATTTGAACTGTGCAAAAACTCCTTATCTTCTTCTTCTCCATATTTTGTTGACTTAATCATCGGAGAGGTGGCCGGTACACCTCCGCCGGATCACCTTTTTGCAGTTTTACGTTGTGCTATTGGTGCCTAGAGGTTCCAACGATCAAGGTCCTTACAAAAACCAAATGAGAGAATTACTTAGACAAACACAGGAAAATTAAGAATCAAAGGATTGAAGGGTTTCAAGTGAAGTGATAACTTTTGTTTCAGTGATTTCTTAAAGGTAAATTGCGAGCAAAATCAAAGATGTAAAATGTATATGTATTTCTTTTTCTTTTTTTGTTCGATTAATCATGTCTGCTTTTTTTTCCTCCAGCAAAGTGATAATAAATTATTTTATGAAATATATTTAATCTACTTAATGATTTAAATTAAATTATTGAATCAAAATAAAACATTAAACTGATTTATTAAACAACTTGTTAATTTAGCCTACATAAATATCCATCATGCTTAGCTCAAGTGGTAGGACGCTCACAATTTCAAACGAATATAAGGCATAGGGATAGAATTCCAGATTCAAGTCCCAATGAAGACAATATACTAACTTAAAATTAAAGGGTAATAAAAAAAATTTTACCCACATAAATCCACGAGAAATTGGACAAAGGATTGAAAGCCTTTCAATGAGTGGATAAATATCTTCGTCAATGCTTCAAGTTGGGGGAGAAATACATTAGAGTTCTTCAACATTTATGAGTCGTTGTCTTGTTTGGGTTCGACAATTTGTCGAAGCAGTCTGGCCGCTGAGGTTAATCGTCAATTCTCTCTTTCGCTTCCATGTTGTTTACTTTTCCTTTCCTCACGGAAAAGGAGATCACTTTTCAATTGTGACTAAGATGGAGGTATTCAAATTTCCCCATAAATAGGATATCAGATGAAAGTGATGTATTAGTGACAATAAAATGAAATTAGAAATGAGTTTCTATGTATATGAAATCTCACTTGTTCGCCCTAAGGCCCGCTTGGCCCATGATGTGAAGCGACACAAGCCTACCTACCATATTAAAACCGGAGGGTACTATCTAGACGGGAGAATCTGAAAGCCCGTCTGTGAGAGCAAAGGTGTCTTCCCAGAGGCCAGCTTCAGGACAACTCGTCTAGAGTTTTAAGTCCCCTAGTCGGCCGTCCTTCCATATATGGCAAGTTCGTTATGGGTAAATAGATGAAGGCGGGAAATACGCAAAAAGTAATTATCCGTGAATTTCCTAGTTTCCAAATCTCTTACTTCTCGGAAGATTAATCCTTGAAAAGGAAGAATTAGTCCTTGACAAGGGAGAATTAGTCCTTGATAAGGAAGAATTTGTCCTTGATAAGGAAACATAGATTTTATCCCTAAGATCAAGATATTCTTTTAGGAGAGAGAGGAGAGATTTGTGAACCACTTTCTATAAATCAGGAAGATCCCCACGAGGGAGTGTGGCACTCCAACTATGCAAAAATCTTTACTTTTTCTTCCATCTTATGTCGACTCTAATCATCTGAGAGGGCCAACACACCGCCGTCTGACCTCAGAGGTTTACATCAAGGCTGCCGATGCCTGTGAGGACTGACGATCAAGGTCCTAACACCATGCCCATCCGTGAAATTGAATGAAGTCTCACATGCTTCAAGGCTTAGCTTCACGACTATCTACCACTGGTCGTCGAACTCTATCGATTTCTCCTTTCACATTTGATTCTTCCAAGGCAATTATAATGTCAACCAATCTGATGATCCAATCGCTAGAAGATCAATTCCTCCATTAGCATCAGGACATGGAGAGGAAACAGGAGGAGCAAGCAAGACAGATGAAGGAGTTATAAGCTCATGACGAACGATTGTAGCAAGAGAATGACTAGTTATAGGCTTAGATAGAAAAAAGTCGCAATCGTATGAAAGATGTACAAGATAACGACGAATAGCTTCCCACGCCGCACAGTGGAAGGAGTGCCCATTGTCCTTGACAATGTCGATAATTCTAATGTATGATGACAGTCAGTTTTCGGCACCTCTTCACCTCGAGTCTCTCAATCGACAAGGGATACTGAGGAGCACAAAGAGAAAAATCGCCATAAAAGTGCCTTCTCAACACTCTCCTTCAAAGATTAGTGGCTGGCCTTGGTAGTAAGCAAGGAGAAAAGCATGCAGAGGCGTAACTGTACCCGCCTTAGCCCCTAGAACTCGGTTAGGCATTGCTTGAAGGTGCGATTCCACTGGTATTGCCTACAAGCACGATGCCACCAATGCCGCTTGTACATCCTGCCTTTGGTAAAGGGCCAACTTTCTATATGCCACAAACAGCATTAATTCGCAGACTTGATGACATGTTCTCTTCGCCCCTAGGGTAACACACCCTTGATCATGAGCCGCCTTGCGGGCTTGTCATACCAGCTTTTACCATGTTCGATGGTTCTACTAACCCTTACGATCATATGCTCCATTATAATCAGGCAATGATCCTAAATGCCGACATTGACCGGGTCTACAGTGTGCGTTCCCAAACTAGCTTACTTGGCTTACTTTGGGTCATTGTCTCCACAAGCTCCCGTAACTAATAAACTCATTAACAGAATCATTCGGGATTACAAAGATCTTTGTTCTGAGACAAAAGAAACATAAGCTCCTTATAGACAATTCTCAAGAAGGAAGAAGAGTCTATTCGAGACTTCACAACGAGGTTCGGGTAAGTCATTTAGTGATGAGTCTAAAAACTCATTTGATTTTTAATCCATTTTTCTGAGTATATTACAAGATAATTGTTGATTCATATGTAGAAACTCAGTAATTTATCAAATTTAATTTTTTGCGTAAAATACGTTAGAAGCTGTAAAATCCCAAAGAAACTGAAGAATTCAAATTTCGAGAACAAAAGAGGTCGTTAACTTGGAAATGGAAGTCATGACAAGGAGCTCGTTTGCTCGGGCTATTTCTAGTCACAACATCACCAAGACCACTAACGAGGTTACGACTAAGACAAAGGTGGTTGATAATGAAAGAAATTATTCAAGATTGGGAACCGAGGTCGCGACGCCTAATCCGAGGTCGCGACTTGATCTCTCGTTGATGAAGCACAAAGGAAGTTGTCAGAGAAATGAGGTTGCAACTAGTGCTTCAATGAAAACCTTATTCTAGGTCGCGACGTGTATTTTAGGTCACGACATGGAACTGAATTGGGAGTCATAACAAGGAGATCTGAGGTTATAACTACAAGAGAGTTGGAGAATCAGAAATGAGGTCGCAACCTAATATCGGTATCGGACAGGAAACCCGGTCATTGCCAAGTCCCGCTTAGGGGAAATTGAAGTTGAAACACTTTGTTGTTTAAGGACCCCAAAGGAGGTCGCGACCAATCACTGAGGTCGTGACTTAAAGAAACACTGAACATTACAAAGTCATGTCGCAACCTAATATTGAGGTCGTAACATGAAACCTCGCCAACGAAGTCCTTACCAAGCAAATGGGAGTTACGACCACTTAATCGGGCCAAGAACTCCCAAAGGAGGTCACGACTAATCACTCAGGTCGCGACCGAATACACATCGAGCATCAACATCCAGTCGCACTCGTAAAGTTAATCAGACAACCCAACCGCAAAGGAGTAACGCGGAGGGTCGCGATAGTCATATTGAGGTCACTAACGGTTTAAAGGCACGTGGCTATCAAAATCAGTCGCGACCAATTATTAAGGTCGCAACCTAAATTCCTGCAACATATCAAGGCAGATCAAAAGAGGTCGCAACCCGAAAGAAAAGTCACGCACTGAAAGGAGGCAAAGAGGAAACAAAAATGTGGTCGCAACCTAAAACTGAGGTCGCGACGTGTTGTGCAACAAGGAAAGGAAATCCTAACTCAAAACTAAAGTGGAAAGACACCAGCGTTGATATTGCAACCTAAAATTGAAGTCGTGACTGACCACAGGTGCCAGTAAGGAACGATAATGAGGTCAAGGACTTCAGACTAAGGTCGCGACATCACCTCGAATAACTGAGCTAACGAGGTCGCGGATCACACCGAGGTCGCGACCAATAACAACGTGTTTCCAAGAAACCCTATCAGAATCGACCGAGCAGATAAAGCGGAACTGTGTCGAAGACAACCCAGGGTCGCGACATCAACCGAGGTCGCTAATCTAAGATAGTAATTCCGGCTTTTTCTTTCCGGGAATTTACCTCGGACCAGGCATTTGGTCTATTTTTCGACAAATATCAATAGACAATGTTAGGAATAGGTAAAGTAACTCTAACTTTTCAATTTCCTAATACCTGGGAACCGGAGAGAAGAAGGGTTCATTGTATAGTTTAGAGTAGATTTTCTTTTCTTTTCTTTTCTTTTTCTCGGATCTCGACCTGAACTCGTGGCGTAAACGAGCTTTGAAGCCGGATTTTTATTTCTATTATTTTCTATTAAAATTATCGCCTAAAATTGTGAAATCTAGACAAATTTATGGAATTCATTTCTTCTCGCCTTAATTGCGACATAAATGGGATGTACTTGATCGGGTGCCCATTGTTAATTGTGATGCAAGAATTAAAACGCAGCTCGCTTGGATTCCGATTTATCTGTTAGTTACGCTTTTCTCGTGTAATATGGAGAGAATTATTCGGGCTGTGATTTATTTACTTGGTGTTGTTTTGAATCAATAAGTTCCCAATGGTAAGATCGAATGTACCGCCTTAAGGAGTGCATTCGCCTCGATTCGTGATGCCCTCCAGCAAGGACACGTGAGTTAGAGATTCCCGAGAGCCGAGAGCATTCACTTATGCGGGTATGTTAGACTACCATTGATGAATCACGAGCTCGTAAAGTTCATTTTGATAAATCCCCATTCGCCAAATCAAGTCGAGGAGACAATAATATAAATAATCAAAGAGTTCACCTCAATTTAAAGGGAAGCTCTCAACCCTGTGTTAGCTGAGATCTAATCAAGGGAAAGGAAGGACCAATAGATCTGAAGGATGAGCCACCAATTAAGTGGTAGAACTTTTACAAAAATCCTGAGAAGGAAAGCAAAAGATCCAGAGCCAATGCGAATGTGAAGTATCGGGGGAGAAAGAAATACCCGATTCTCGAAGTGAAGATCAGAAATACAAGTAGGCCAGGTTCGATCTTGACTTCGAGAGAAGCAAGGTGTAAGACCCGAGAAATTCCAATTTCTGGAAAAAGGGCAAAATCGTAATTTCGATTACAAAGTTGTTATTTTCGGTTAAAAATCCGTAATTTATTCTCTAGATCTCAGATGATGAAATGGATTTCACCGTTGGAATCGTCTCGAAAAACCTAGTTAGCACGGAAAATTTCGTAGAATTCCGAGACAGTCGGAGTTGGCATGTTTTTCGAGGCATCGCGTTTCGGGTGTCGTAAAATGATTTTCGATGAGTAGAGAAATGATGAAAATGGACGGCCGAGATAGTGCCGAATGTCAAAACTGGAGAAAGAAGGGAATTAATTAATTAAATTGAATTAAGTCACAAAAAAAAAAACAAATGGAATAGCGCGGGCCGTCTCTCCTTCAAATTAAAAACCAGCAAAAATGAAAATAGGGATACTTACAAATAGTCGTTTTGAGAATTTAGAGAGAGAGCACTTCTCTAAAAATACGTGATCCGACCGTCGGCGCCTTGGGACAAGAAGGAGAACTGCCGACGCCTGAGAGGGCTACGCGTAGACACCGTATTTGTGAGTTTTTGACAAACTCCGGTATAGGGTTTCTTCCATTTGGAGTTTTATTCCCATTTTAAGTGTTTTACTTAATGTTTGAGTTTAATGAGTCGTTAGGGTTGGCTTGATCGGTCCCAAACTCTGGGATTCGAATTGGATACAATTCTTGAAAATCAATGGATGTGCCGGTGGCTACTCCATGGCTGATTTTGGTGAAAAAATTATGACTCAGGTGTCGATGCTGTATTGATCGGGATCGAGGCCTAAACGTCAGTGAAACCCTGCAAGTTCACTAAGTGAATCGATGATTTAGATTTTTCTCGAATAGTAACCGAGGGTTTCACTATTCCCTGAACAAGTTCTCAAAACATATTTTTTGAAAATATGCTGGTTTCAGTAATTCAAAGTAGAATTGCTCGTGTTTGGATCATTAGCCCAAGGAAATAATTTCATGCATAGAATTAATTCAATTTACATGACATGATTGTGTAATTAATTTTTTGTAAATATATGCATTATATATATTTACCTCACAATTAATCAGACGGACTCGAGATACGCATCCCAGAGACACCAGGAACACCAGACTATAGAGTGAGTGCATGAGATGATTCAGAGAAAAACCTGGCTTCGAGGGTTGTTCAAAATATTAATTATCGAGGGCAGTCCAAATAAAAAAATATCAATCAACGAGCTACTAATTGATATTCACACTTGAGGTAGTCCATTAAACAAATAATATATCAATCGCTTCTGAGCGGCCCAATTGATATATATACACACTCCGAGGGTTGTCACAAACAAACAAATTAATAATTTTTCATACGAGGCTGAAGTAGTGTGAAGGAGTTTCGTGAGACTCTGGATCCTAGTTGGAAGGTCATGTAGACATTCAAGTAGTAGGATCATGCATTCGCTTTTTGAATGTGTGTTTTCATTGAACATCAGACCGCACTTAGGTAGATGTCACTTGGTGGCGATTCCACTACTAAGCATTAGTCACCATCGTAGGATATTATTTACGTGTACGTGGAGCGTATGGGATCTGGCCACCCTGTAGGACCAGAGGATTAGAAGAAAGCTTCGGTTGTGGCTTTGATGTATACATGTATTAGAACTTTTTAAGTTTAATGTATGTATTGTAGCAAGAGTAAAACATATCGACTCTTGTAACTATTGGGTAATGAGTCGATTCATAGTCAGTATGTGATATCGAGTATTGTTTATAAATGGTGGCCGCTTTTAAATCATAAACTATTATATCGTGATCGTTTTTGGGATGCGTTTACGCAGTTCCTGTGATTTGGGTAGAGCTCCTGCATGCTGAGACTTCTGGCCTGATTATGGAAAATGCTCGTCACCCGACATTCACGAGTATTCGCGTTGATTGTGTAGCTTCAACCCGACCCCGGATTTGGGGCACACAAGGGCTTCTAACCGCTGAATATGGAGTAAATCCAATCGCAATGTGAAGGCAATCTCGACAAATCTGCATCCATCAATAAAATAGAGCAATGTGCTTTCTAGGAATTGACTGCTTCATTGCAATTCTTTTTGATAGTTTTTTTCGCTTTCACAGGAATGTATCTTGGTCAAAGATTTCGTTTTATATTATCATCGTCATACATCGCTTATTTTTAGTTATTAGTCTAGATCTTTATTTAAATAAACTTTTCACTATCGCTTAGTCCAAATAGCATAGAACTTCGTAGTCAAGAAGTTGGATTTCAAATTCCTGTCAATCTCTCATGGGGAATGATACCCGAACTTAAGACCAGATTTTACTACTGCTTGACCTGCACTCGCAGCGTCATGCACTGCACTCCATTTTAAAATCCCGAATCACAAGAAAGGTTTACGACCGCCGCCCATCCAAAGTGACATGGTCAGTAAGAGTATGTAAGGCTCTTGTAACTATGTGAATTTGAGGGGTTTTTAGTCTATATGGAAAAAGGCAAACATTTAGCAGATAGAGTCGTATAGCATGGATGCAGTCCTCTGAAACTTTAGGAGAAGCTTTGGGTCGTCAACTCCTTTCTTCCAGTCACTATCTTTAAACCCACCAACAACAATGGAAGAATTATATTGGTGGGAATATTGGTACTCAATGATGAAGGGCAATATCTGTGCAGCAACCTAGATTGTCATGATTACAAACAAGCCGACCAAAGGAAATGAGCCATCTGGGAAGAAGTCGTCCGAATTCAAGAATGGTTAGAGCAGAGACTGAAAGCAATCCCGTGATCAGTCACAAAAGAAGAGAGAACTCCCGTAATTCACTCCCATGAACGTCTCTTATGAAAGGTTGTTGCCTATTATTTGTAACCTACTAGAGTTTAAATGGCCAACACCGATCCAGACAGATCCCTCCTAAAGAAACAAATCCTTGTGGTATAATTATCTTAGAGATCATGGACATGAGACCGATAGGTGCGAGGCATGAAGTTTATGGTGAAAAAGCTGATCAAAACGGGACACCTTAGGAGGTATATTAGAGAAATTGACCACTTATAGGAATCGTAAGGTGTCACAACAGAGTTACAACACCGCAGTCTCTTCATAATTTAGACCAACCATTAACTATATACTGGGCGAACTGTCTGATGAACAGTATCAATCGAAGCTTCAACAGAAGAAGCTCTTGAGAGCTGCTACCATTAAGGCTAAAATAAATGTTATCCACGCAGAGAGCAGACATGAAGAAACCAAGCCAATAGATGGCCCCATATCCTTTCCTCATGTCAACCTCAATTGTGGTTATTGTGCCCTAAATTATGATGCACTGCACGCACCCTCCGTATTAACGATTTTGATGTGTCAGTGGTATCGATAGATTCGCAAGACGGTTTACTTTTTGTAACTACCCGCTTAAGGCATGAAGCTTCTTAGTGTGGTGAACTTAGCTCGCGAATCCTCTATGGTTTCAATGGCAATCCACTAATCAGGAGAGATGTCGTGTCTTATAAAAGTTAGGCCAGTGACTCAACAGGTTTTGTTCTCAATCATCAAAGACTTGGGGCATTACAACGCCATAATGGGGCGAGCTTGGTTACACTCGATGAAAACTATCCCCTCAACCTACCACCAAACTGGCCGCACTTGATTAACGCTGCAAACACTTTGGGCACGCCAGCGCCACACCTGCAGTGTTATTAGCTATCTATGCAAGAACAGAGAGGGGAGAAGAACACTGAAAATCCTCCCCTTGAAGATCAAACCCTCGCGTAGCACCAGGTCACGCCTGTATGAGGGCGAAGAGAAGGATCTATCGGGCCGATCCCCGGATAAAGTAACGCTGATCTCGGCCGGAAAGTTCACTTTCTACATCAACTCTCCTATCCAATGAAGAAAGAGAGCAGTTACGACTCATGTTGTTGAACAATATAAATGTATTCGCCTGGAGCCACTTAGATATGATTGGGATTAACTTGACGGTGGCCTCTCACAAGCTAAATATTATCCCCACTCACGCAGACCAATAAGACAGAAGTGAGGCGTTTCTACTCAGATCTATGATCGCATCAATCGCATTGTATAGACACCGATGAAGGCGTGTTTCATCAGATATGAAGTACCTTAATGGCTAGCCAACGGTGGTGGTTCCAAAAGAAAGGGCTAAAGTGGTGAGTATGTAGATTACATTTAATTTTAACGAAGCATACCCAAAAGATAGCTTCCCCTTGCCACGTATAGACCAAATTGTTGATGCCGCAGTCGGGCATAAAATATGGTCGTTTATGGACGCTTTCTCTAGGTGTCATCAAATTTCCATGCACTTGCCTAACGCAGAGAAAAAGACATTCATTACATTACACGGGTTATACAGTTATGACGTGATGCCTTTCAGCTTAAAGAATGATGGGGCAACTTATCAAAGATAGGTGACTAAGATATTCCGACCAATGTTGGGTAACACAATGGAGGTCTATATCGACGACATGCTCATGAAATCCAAAGAACGCTTCGACCACACCAAGCATCTATAAGAGGCCTTTAAGCTGTTGTGAAGGTATGACATGAAACTCCAACCCTCAAATGTGCCTGTAGTCGGTCAGGCGTTATTAGGCTTTATGGTGACCTAGAGAAGGATAGAGGCCAATCTCATTCAACTCAGAGCTATACGGACTCTCGTGGATCCTACTCAGAAAGAGCTATAAATACACCGGCCTATTGCTCTCGGGATGTTCATATCCCGTCTACGCACCGGCTAAAAACCATTTTTCACCCTAAGGGAACCAAAGAGCTCCGCCAGAATGAGAAATGCGCTGCTCTCAAGGCGATCAAACAATATCTTACCGAACAACCAATTTTGATCAGCCTCGAGGCAGGCGATACACTCTACCTTTACCTGGCGGTGTCAAAGGCCTTAGTAAGTGCGGCTTTGTTCAAAGAAGAAGAAAACTGAAAGCAGAGACGAATATTCTTCGTGAGTAAAGCTCTATTTGAAGTAGAAACACGATATACCCGTCTTGAACAGGCAACACTAGCCCTCCGTGCGGTAGCTAAGAAGCTTCGCCCCTACTTCCAGGCACACCCTATCGTCGTGCTGACTAATCTCCCCTTGCAAAGCACCATACACAAGCCTGACTGGTCACAAAGACGCCCAACAAACAAACTGGGTGAATTTCGTATTCAATATAAACCTTGCTTGCATTAAAGGCATCGTAAATCTTTTTAGCGTAATCCAACTAATCTGATATGGACCTGCATAACACCGGTCGATGGATCTTGTCTGGTTCGTACTTCACCAAATGAGAGCTTTATCACATAACTTGTGAGCCCCGACCGGGAAAGATTGAATGCACTGCACGACAGCTTCCCACGTTAATAATGAGACTCAATAGAGCTAACTAGCCTGTGGAGCACTCCCAAAGTCCAGATCCTCTAAAACTCATCATACACAAATGACCCAACTAGTTATGAGACAAGTGAACTGGAGAGATTAAAACAAGCACCAAGACATGGTCAAGTATGTGTCCGGTCACAACCATCAGAAATGATATTTGAAGCTGGAGTTATTACTCAGAGAGCACTCAAATGAAAGCGCGACATTTCGCAGAAGTACGATCCATCCCGATAAGAGAAACAGTGTTCCTTATTGTCTACTACCAGCTTGCGTCGTCCATTGTGATCGACTAGGTGAGTCAAATAGACAAAGAATCCTCCTCTTGGCTAACCCCTTTAATGTGTTATCTAAGGTCGAGAGAGTTACTAGATAATAGGATTGAATCCAATAAGATTCAGGTCTAGGCGTCTAGGTTTTCCCTTGTGAACGTGCAATTATATAAGTGATCTCAGATCTGCCATTTAAATGCCCACTCACTCAAGATGACAAGATGTAGCTGTTTAACTCATGAGGGGATATGCAAACCATCTAGCGGTATAAATTTAAATTTCATAGTAGCACATACACAAGGTTATTACTGTCAATCCATGAGCAAATGCAAACAATTTCCACATTAGAAAGTGCTATCACGCTAATGACAAGCTCCTCATCTTAAGGGTGCCTACCAAGATCTAATCATCATCACGAGCCCCCGTCCTTTCAAGAGAGAATTGATATAATAAGCCATCGCTTCACCGCCCAACCTTTAAAAAGCTATCACACGCCATCGACTACTTTAGCAAATGGATAGAGGCTAAGGCCTTCGCCTCCATCAAAGATAAGGACGTCATCTAATTCGTGTGGAAGAATATTGTCTGCTGGTTCGAAATACTCTAGTTGATTGTAACTGACAATGGGCCCCAGTTTGATAGCAAAGTATACAGAAATTTCTGCCATGTGTTGAAAATCATAAACTTGTACTCGACACCGTGGTAACCACAAAGTAATGGCCAAGCGGAAGCGTCTAACAAAACTCTCTTTACGGATTTGAGAAAGCACCTATATTTGGCTAAGGGAAAGTAGGTAGAAGAGCTACCCGGAGTTCTTTGGGCCTATAGAAAACCGCCTCGAAGCCAACTCGAGTGTCACTGCTCACCTCACTCATGGACGGAGGCCATAATCTTTGCGTAAATTGAATGCCCACACTGAATCCGGAATCTCGAAGAGACTAATACCGAATCCCTTATCGCAGACCAAGATATGACAACGAGCTCCACGGCGCAAATCGTAGGTATAGAGACCGATTAGTACCCAACAAGGTAATTCTCGAGCCTTGTTTATAGTGTGTTTTATGCGTTTTTGTGTACTAATCTGACTTCAATAACTCAATTGATACATTGGTTCCCAGCTTCATTACTGTCACATTTTGTAGCTATTTTTAGTAGTTTTGCGTGTCAAATCCCCATATTTCCTCGCCTCGTATTCAAACACGATGAACTCGAGCCGAATTTGAAGATGCATGATCAACTGTAGAATTTGAGGAAAAAACATTGAAGAGAAGGAGTCAGAATTTTTTGCAGTGGTTGCAAAGTTTGTAATTTAGCTCAAGCAGTTGCGAAATTTTTGCAACTCGCGAATTTTCGAGGTTGCCAATTTTCGCAACTCCGCTAACACCAAGCCACCTCGCCCTCGTGCTGAATGCTTCGACCCACTTTTGGTGGTTTGATACAGTTTTCTCATGTAATTCTTTGGTTCTTTAACACACTATTGTAATTTCCTTTACACGAGCACCTATAAGCCTCGCCCATGCTTGTAATCGTCCAACTTTTGTCACTCCATCAATCAATCAAGGAAATCGCACCTAAGCCTCTCCTCCTAATGGGTGATTTTCTTCTTCCCTTCACTTTCTTAATTAGAGCCAAACACCCCTTGATGATGACAAATCAAGGGATGCTTACAAAAACCCTCCCGATCCTTGAAGGGAAGGCCACCGGGTGCTGATTTTCGGGGCTTAAATTGCATGTTCTCATGCTCTTTCATGTAGGCAACATGGATCTGTGTTCGTCTCACCTTAGGTTAAAATCTCTTAGGCATGCTCTCCTAATGTATTTGTATAAGTTTTTGGGTTCAGTGATTACTTCTCTCTACCAGATCTACTAGGTGTCCAAGAAGTTGTCTCCTATTAGTTATTGTAGGGTAGGTTTTTGAGATGTGTTTTCACTATTAAGGACATTTATGCCTAATTAAATGCCATCTTTCAAGAGGAAAACTCTAGTGGTTAGTCTTAAAGCTAATGAAGATCCCATTTGAAATGACTATATGTCATGCTCCCTTAACACGAGAGGAAAAAGACTCGAGCACATGTCGGTTAACCTAAACCCTAAGTCCAGCTGGTCCGAGACTTCAAGGATTTCCTAACTCTTTACTTCGCTATTTCGCCAACCATTCACACACACCGTTTTCAACCCCACAGTCCAACGAAGACACCATTTTCAATGCACTGTAACTCTCCTTTCACGAAGAAAACTCATCCCTGTCTCGACCTTTTGAGCCACTATACTGAAATAGATTTGCGTAGTAGAATCCTAGGTTATAAATTCTCATGGATTCCGAACACCTACTGGGCCTAAACGAATCAAATGGTTACCTGGATGGTGCCCCAGTGAGAAAAGCAAAGAACCAGATTCACATCATAAGTTTTGGTGCAAATCTCATTTCTTTTTATTTTACCATTTTTCCCACTTGCGTCACTACGTGGGAATTTTGAAAATTTCACTGTAGAGAGTTTGAAAACTTCACTGTGCATCAGCATCTCTGCTTGATTTTAGCTAAACTACAAACTTTTTTGTTAGTCTTGTTTTTGCTGGTTTCCTGCTTGTGTGTTAATAGCAATTATCCAAGGGGATTAATATCAGTGCAGATTGAAAGGCTAGGTGCTCCAATTCAAACAAGGTCAGTTAGCTCGCACACCAATCGATGAGACCCCACCGAAGAACAAGAGAGCCACAGGGGTTCATCGGGACCCCAATGCCTACGCACGATGAGGGATCACATACACCACCAAGGGTGAGTGCACCCTCATGCATTATACCCCCGGCAGGATGGCGTTGAGACTCATTTCCGTGCCCCTACTTTTGACCTCATGGTATGGAAAACGAAAATCCACACACAATATTGGCCCGGGATTTCGAGGAGGTTGCAATTACTTTCAAGGAGGGTGCATTTGTTATGGACTTGCTCAAGTTTCGAAAGCCTTCCTTCGACCAAAGATAAAGCCAAATTTCGCTTAATTCACTAAGGCCAAGGACCATCAGAACTGGCTGGAGCCAGAGGCGTAATTTCTGAAAAAATTCTTCAGTGCCTATAAGATCAACAATCTGAAGAGGAAGATCCGTGACCTTGCGCCTTATGACAAAGGAAAGATTCTATCTGGCCGGGAAAGGTATCTTAGGGTCCATCAAGGCATGCCCTCACCTACGGCTTCTGATACATGGATGTTAGTAAACCATTTTCTACGATGGAATGTCCTTCCATGAAACAACTCCTGGAGACCATGTGGTGGAGGGACTTCCTAGAAAAAACTTAATGAAGCCATGGACTTTTTTAACTATTTATAATAAACTCCAAGGGATGGGATGAGCCAACCCAAGGGAGGTAGAGAGAATGAAACCAACAGTAAACCCGAGGGGAGGCATTTATTCACTGACGGAGGATGTGGAATTAAAGGCTAAACTGTCCACCCTAAACAGAAGGATGGAAGAACTTGAGCAGAGAAATCACTAGGAGGTACGGGCAGTGACTGAGGCATCTATGCCTAGCCAACCATGTTTCAATTGTCAATCTACCAGTCATCAAGGAGAGCATTGTCCAATTTCCCCCTCAGTAAGGGATTTAATGGTTGAAAATGCAAATGTTGTGGGCCAAAATAGACCACCAACTGATGCCCAGTATGGCAACACTTATAATCCCAACTGGAAGAACCACCCCAACCTGGCCTGGAAGCCTAAACCTCCTGTGTATGTTCCCCTAGGGCACATCGCCAGCACAAAGATGTCCACCTCTCGCCACAGCAGCCCACCAACCTCATCACCCGCGATGCCATCATGATCTGAGCAAGGTGGTGGGGAATTTTGCAGAGGAGCAGAAAACTATCAATGCCCAGATTAACCAAAGAATAGAAAAGGTAGAAAGCTCCATGGACAAAAGAATTGATGGGCTTCACAAAATCCTAAATCAAAAAATTGATACCATGCAGTCATCCATGAGTAGACTGAACAATCAGCCACAGGTACTGGAGAAAGGGAGGTTCCCCTCCCAGACACTGCCCAATCCTAGGGGAGTGCATGAACCCAAGCTTCCAATGGAGCCGCGAAAAGAATGGATTTGGGTTCAAAGCACATCACTTTGAGGAGTGGTAAGGAAATTGAGCAGCCGATGTCCAAACCTGCGGGAAAAACCAAAGAACAGGAGGAAGAGGAGTCTTAACACTTATTCATTAAAGAAGATTCGATGAAAGAAAGCACCCCCTCCCCCCTAATTCCCTACACGAGAGGCAAAAAGAAGGCTTCTACAAGAAGGCATCTCTGAAGTGTCGAGGCAGTAAAGGTGAACATCCCACCTGATATGATCAAACAAGTTCCAACCTATGCTAAATTTCTAAAGGACTCAGGTAATCACAAAAAGGTCAGCATTAATAAGAAGGCCTTCCGACCGAACAAGTCGCCTCTATCATCTAGTGCAAAACTCATGGAAATACAAAGATCCGGTGGATCCCCCCACCATCTCGCCCATCAAGGGACTCGCATGACAGCACCGCTGGTCCTGGGAGCCGTGTCAACCCACGCCATACTCAATGTACAAGAAGTTAGGTGTGGGGGAGCTGAAGCCTACCAACATCACCCTATCCTTCAGAGATCGATCAAAGGAAAATACCAAAGTGATAGTTGAGATGTCTTGCAAAGGTAGATAATTTCCTTACTATCCCAGATTTTATGGTTTCGATATGAGCTAATGGCGCAGAGCACCACCAAGTGCCCATCATACTGGGAGGCCATTTTTTAGCCACATCTAATGCTATAATCAACTCGCTCTAATTCGGTTATGCAACACCTTCATGACTTTGGAGCTCAACATTTTTCACTTGAGTAACAAGGATAAACCAGCTGAGGATAAGGAGCAGAAGTCAGAAGAAGTCTGCCTAAGTGGCACAGGTGAAGGAAAACACAGTGTTCATGAATTGAAAGAAGAATTAATAGATAACCAAGAAGCAATTAATGAAGGATCAATCGTGACGGGCCACCCTTCCCGCATCTATCATCATGCCACCAAAGACCATAGAGAGTATACTCTAACAACCAGAGCGTGTTGAACTCAATCAAGCAAGACACTCCAACGCATGCATAGAGGAGCCCTCCGACCCCCATGAGACCTCTATCGCATACTGCGGGAGTGGTTCCCGCAGAAACTCGAAACCACTCCAAATTTTAATGAGACTTTTGTTTTGCTTATTTCAAATTTTAAAATTAGAATTTTCATTAATATCCTTTAATTTCCAATTTTGTGAATTTCTATTTTCTAGCTTAACTACTTATAATTCCTTTCGGGTCTTATCACTGGGCAGGTTCCAATACAAAAGAAGGGGAAAATTTGCCTGAGAATTTCACAGTCATAAAATTCAGCCGCTGCATTAATCGCTCATCTTCTCCTCCACTCGCAACTCTTCGCTTTCCCGCAACCTCTCGGTTTACGCTCCCGCAATTAAATTCTTTTATAATCTTTGAGCCATTCAATTAATGGTCATTAAAAGCCATAATTCTTCATGTCTTTCCACTTACTCCTATCCTCTTATAAACCCTTTCGTTACCTCATTTCAATCGCTACCATCCTTCCAGCTTTCCTCAAAAACCCTTCTCCTCTCAAGTTTGTTTTCCTCAGCCCGACAATGGCGTAAGACAAGAGGAGCCTATTTTTCAGCCGCAGGCGCCTGCAGCCCCACCACTGGGCCGGGACCTCCACCCAGCCCAACTCCGCACCGCCCCCCCCCCCCCCCCTTTATTGCCGCAGCCTGGCCGCCCTAGCGTGCCCCGGCCGCACGTCCCTCCGTGCCGCTGCTCCCGCCCTGGGCCGCACAGAGCCTCGCCGGCTGGTGATGCAAAGGGTCCTCCGCGGGCTCCCGCCAAAGGAGATCATAACGGTCGGGTTTCACGACCCGCCTTCGCATCCCGTGCCACCAGGACCCACTCAGCCTAAGAGGGCCCGACTTCAGCACTGGGAGCCATCCACTTTGAGATCCAGAGCGCCACCCTCTCCACCTTATCGCAGATTCAGAGTCCCGCATCTATCTCCCAGATCCATCATCAGGCGACCTTACTTCCCCTATGACCCCATCCCGGGGAATGTTGTCTGCAGAGGGGGAGATTTCCATGGGGAGGTGTACTAATGATCTCCCTGCAAGATTTTAGGTACCCAGGCTCCAGACTCCATGTTCCTCATGCAACATACCATCTCGAGCCATCTGTGGTACCGCTTCGCCTCTATTATCCCTGTAGTCATCAGTTCTATCATACGATGACATCTAGGCTGAGGCCAACCTGGATCATTTACACTTTTCTATCGACACGGCCAGGATACGCCTCCGACATCACAACCGCCCACCTACCGCTGGTCCTCGCCAATGCAGCCTGCTATAGACCAAAGGCCCCATCCTTCCGACCAGGATGGTTCGACTCTTCTGGCGGACGCCATCGGGCTGGTCGATATTATTCAAGCAAAGACTCTCCCGCAGTTGTATGCTTCGATAGACCACATTTCGAGGTCTAATATGTTCCCGTACTTCAAAGACATTGTCGCAGGAGAGGAGCTATCTCTGAGGTGTTATATCGCATTTAAGGGGATACCGTTCAGCCCTAGAGTCGATTATGACGCCCTTATTTCATTTCAGGATAGGGTCCACCGCCGAGTTTGCTCCCGCGCCGTAGTCTCGCTTCTTTTATTTCCTCGATTATTATGTCGTGCTTCGAGCATATTTCCAAGTTTCTAAATGAGCCTCGATCGAGCGGTCGTCGCAGGCCGTGAGGCCACCCTTACTATTGATCAATGGTAGGCTAGGCCTCGAGCCTTCTATCTTCCCCCTTCGGGATCAGACGAGGACAAGCCGGCTGATGATAGTCCACGAGGACGGCCCCCTAGCCGAAAGACACCTGGGAGGCTCCACCCACTTCACCAAGATTCTCCGCCTCTTTCCGCCCACCGACCACGCACTGGGCACTCAAGATCGCATTCTCCTCCGCCCGATGCCCCCCGCCCTCTAGAGCCTCGGCCCCATGCCCACTTCTCGTCGTGATATAGTCGTCGAGCACCCTCCGCTGACCGCTCGTAGTGACATTACCCTCTCGCTGACTGCTCATGGGAGACAAATCAAGACCCTCTCACCACTACAGCCTTCATTTGCAGCCTTCACAGCCATGCTTGCAGAGAGGCGACTCATGACTTATTTCGCTGTAGGGCACGCATCCAGCCAAATTTCATGCAGCCACAGAGCCACTCGGGCCTCCCTCATTGCCCCTCCAGCCCTCGCCGTGCCTCGCCAAACTAACCTTCCCCAAAGAGATCGCTCCTCCACCATCTACCCTCAAGAGTTTTCGATGTGTTAGCGCTATAAAGAACATCACCCACTTCACCGCCAGCTAGCCAGATCGCCTGTGTCGAGGATGATCCTTCTCCGGCCCACCACCGATCAGGAGGTACCACTTCCTTCGCTAACTTTCTCTCGTTCACGCCGACGCTTAGTGTCGAAGTGATGTTCACTTTGATTTTAGTTTTACTTGTACCACATGCCCAGTAAAGCCCATTTTTGTATATTAAGAGGCTTGCTGTTTACTTCTTTTTGCAAAAGTCGAAAATTTTGTAAATTCACCGTGATATATATATAATACAAATCTATTTTTCTACACTTCAGATTCTTTTCGTTTCAATGTTGTCGTGTGGTTTTTCTTTCCTCGTAGCTGAAAAGTTGAATAATCAGATGCTACCAACAAATGCCGTATCGGTTCCATGCTTGACTGAGTTGTTGGTCAAGAGGAAGACCCTGCAATTAACCCCCGTCTTCATTCTCAGCCACACACACAAGGCACATCAGTTTTCATCATTGGGCCGAGGAGTCGATATTCTTCTTACTTTGCAAAGCCAACCTTAGCTGCCACGGCCCATGGCCAGGTTAGAGTTCCCCAAGAAAGAAGGCCAATGTGTCTTCCAAAAGAAAAAGAAAAGACAAAATAAAAAGAAAAGACAAAAGAAAAAGAAAAGACAAAAGAAAAAGAAAAGAGATAAGTAAAGCCGCGACACTTTGCCTTGAAACCCGAGCATGGTCCGAGGGGTCTACGGCGAAAGCCTTTGAAACCTGGTGCCCTAAACCAATCAAGGAGTCACCGACTTGTGCTCTCATGGCACAGATGGGTGGAGTTTAGCGAGTCATAGGTGCTGGATTCTCGAAATCATTTGAAGTCCGGTGAAACCTCGTAGTTTCCAGGGTTGAAAGTTCTTTTGACTGATGCCCTAAACCTTAGTCATCGGGAGTCACCTGCGGATCCTCTACACGGACTTCAGAATAAGTTTTCAAGACACCCTATAATACGTGAAGTATAAACAAGTGTGGAGCCGAATCTATTTAGGCCGGGTCACCGCCTGCTACTGGCAAAGAGTTCGTCGAGGGTTAATTAGTAGCTTATCGGGTAGAAAACCGATCACCCAAAACACTTAGATTTTGGTGAAATTCAGTCGCATTTTTGGAATAATTGTTTGCCTCAAACTTACCCTCCGTATGGCATTTGTTCTCCCAAGATGGTCTTATACGCAGTCCCAATTTGTCATAATCGGTTTGGGCATTATTTCAGACATACTTTTTTGAATGCATTACCCATTTTGCAAAAACATATCCCCGCATGATCTTCCTTCTTTTATTGCCAAGGGACTAGCAATGTCTCTATTGAGGATTAAGACCTAAATAGTGCAATTTCTCAGCCTTGTTTATAAAGTGTGTTTTGCGCGCTTTTTGTGTACTAATCGACTTCAATAACTCAATTGATACATCGGGTCCCGACTTTATTACTCGGGGGATCACATTTTGTAGCTATTTTTAGCTACAGTCAAATCCTCATATTTCCTCGCCTTGATTCAAACACGATGAACTCCGAGCCGACCGAAGATGCATGATCAAATCAGAGAATTTTGGAGCAAAACATCAAGAGAGCGAGCCTATAGAGGTTTTTGGTTAGCAAAGTTTGCACCCGCAAATTTCGCAGTTGCAATTTTCGCAACTCCGCGACCGCTTCACCAGGCCTCGTTGGACTGCCAATCTAATTTTTCGTGGTTTTATACAAGTTTGCTCTCATGTAATTTTGGTTCCACACTTTTGTAATTTCCTATAATCGAGCACCTATATAAGCTCAGCCATGCTTGTAATCAAATCAACTTTTTCACTCCATCAATCAATCAAGGAAATCAAGTACTAAGCCTTCCTCCTCGGGCCATTGTGATTTTCTTCTCCTTCACTTTCGAGACTTTACAGCCAAACACCCCTCGACGATGACAAATCAAGTGATGCTTGGCTAAACCTCCTGATCCTGAATAGAAGGCCACTAGGTGCTGATTGGGCTTACCATGTTCTCATGCCTTCATGTAGGCAATTAAGGGTATCAGGCACCGCTTCACCTAAGCTAAAATCTCTGTGCATGCCTCCCTTAATGTGTATTTGGCAAGCTTGGTTTAGTGGATACTTTCACTAGATCTACTCGATGCCCAGCTAGTTGTCTCCCTATTAGTTATCGTAGGTAGGTTTTAGATGTGTTTTACTCATTAAGGACATTTATGCCTCAATTAAATGCCATCTTTCAAGAGGAAAACTCTGTGGTTTAGGTTCCAAAGCTAACAAGATCCTGTCGGAAATGACTATATGTCACGCTCTCCCTAACGCAGCGAAAAGACCCGAAAGCACATGCTCATAACCTAAACCCTAAGCCCAGTGGTCCGAGACTTCAAGGATTTCTCTTAACTCTTTACTTCAGTTATTTCATTTTTCAACCATTCACACACACTGTTTTTCACAAACCCTATAAGTCCAACGAGAAGACACCATTTTCAATGCACTATAACTCTCCTTTCATGAAGAAAACCCATCCATGTGTTCGACCTGGGAGCCACTCATACTGCAAGAGCTTGCTACGCCGCAGTAGGGAATCCTAGTTATAAATTTTGTTTATTCCGAACACCTATTTCGCCTGGGGTCGAATCAAGATCATACCAAAGAAAGAACAAACTTATGTAATAGGCTGCAAGATGAAGCAGTATACCTGTCGTAGGACCTAGTCTTAATAAGGGTCTTCTAAACACGATGCACTCTAATAACCCAAGTTCTAACCACCTGAAAGGTCACACACGATAGTTTGAGTAAGAATGATCGCACGTATTAGGATAAAACTAGATGGGACACCAAGGTCAGATGAAACATACGATCTTAAGAGGTATTATCAATAAAAATTATTTTCCTTTAAAGGTACTATCAATAAAGTTTCCTTTAAAGCGTTCAATTCTTGAAATATTATCAATAAAATTTCCTTTAAAGGTGTTATCAATTAAAATTCCTTTAAAGTGTTTTCTTGTAATAGTCCCCGTATCAAAGACCGGATGTGGCTCATAGCCTCCTGGCACTTTCAAAGACCATAGCTGCACGATAGTCACGACACTTTCAAAAGACCTGCAGATGGCTCTATAACTCCGCTTGCACTTTCAAAACAAATGTGGCTCATAGCCTGGTCGGGCACTTTCAAATGACCGATGTGGCTCATAAATGCTGCACTCTTTCAAAAGACTAGACGTACCATACCGCCGGCACTTCAAAAGGTCGACACGGTTTCTCACTCGCCGGTGCCACGCCAGTACAACGCTGGCTCTTAGACCGCTACAGCAGCCAGCTCTTCCGAAATGGTGCCTCTGGTCGCCCATGCGCGACTATCCCAACATTCGACACCCTCGAGGCAACCCACTCAGTCAAGATCTCGTAGGCGGAGTCGCAAACCAAAGAAATCAATAAATAAAACCATAAATCATATTTTATAAATACGCCTATCAATACTACATATGGCACACCCACCTGGCCAAATCCGGCCACTACAAAAAAAAAAAAAGGACAAAAATCAGCTCAGATCCCCAACAAAAGCACTCTCCTTAGGCTCCTTTACCGCTTGCTGCCCGTCACGCTCGCCTCGCAGCCGCTGGGTTTGGGGGCACCTAGGTTCACAAAACTTCGAGGGAGTGGGTCGATGAGTCAGCATACCATCTGGAACCTCCGATTGGTCTCCACAGATGTTGTAAGCCCAACGCACAACACCCAGAACCATAAGCGAAATCGCCTTCCGGCACTTCTAAGAATCCTCCTCCACGCTTTCTTTCATTCGGGCCACCGGGAGTAAAGAGAAGACACTCGTCCCAATGGCCCGATTTCTAGTAAGAGGAAGTTCGCGACCCCAGTGCGCCTCCGCTTCGCTCTTGTGCTCGCCTCAAGAACCCTAAGGTGTCTTCGACCCTACCAGTCAACTTTCACCCGACTTCAGACGGCCTACCACGGTGGAACCCAGGGCCGGCAACTCTGGGCCTCCTTTTTAGCTTCATCGCTCTCCTTCTCCTCTCATATAGCCCCTTATATCCCCTCCTTAATCTTCCACTCCTAGTACTTAGACCTAGCTCTGGCCTTGTCTAAGGCGTCATCAAGGGCTTTGTGCTTGGAGGTAGCAGATCGAAGATACACGCAGTTTCTGTCAGTCTAACTGAGAGGAAGTTTTTATGAAGGCACGCCTATATTCAAAATATATAAGAATGTATTTCAAAGAAAATGGGAGAGGAGGTATTAGAAGTACATCACAACATAAGATTCGTGTTCAAACGCTAAAAGTAAGAACATACCAACTTAACCGTGTCGTTAAAATCATGGTTGCGAATGTGCATCCCATATTCAGCCACACACTGGTAGGATTTTTTGCCCATGTAGCCCAGGAAGGGGACGAGATACTCCTTAGAAAGCGCAACCATTAATATTCGAAGCTTGACAAGGTAGAGTTAGTGCATATTAGCAATAGACTCGCCCCTTAGTCAAGTGTCCTGGGGCCACAATGATCGATCGGCTTCCACCGAGTCCTGAATGGATACGCCCGCCGGCTAATCCCACGCCGTCGCTTAACGGGGCTAACACTGTACTTATATGGACCCTGGTTTATGGGCCAGGCCATTACAAGCCTAGCCTCTAGAAATATAGGCTAACGATCGTCCCAAAGGAGCCTCCTCACAACTTTATTCAGATCCTGGGAGGTCCCCCCTAGCCAGATTTCCCATCCTCCAACGATGCACAAGCCCTCGAGAAGCATCTCATGTCCCTCCACGCCCGCAGGTATCGGAGGCTCGTTCTGGGGAGTCCATAGCAGCCACTACCGGGCTCCTCTGAGCCTCTTCATCTGGGCCAGTCCGCTTTAGGCGCTTTTTGCTTGATACTTCAAAGCCAGGGGTAGTTTCCCCCTTAGCACTTCCAGCCCACTTGCGCATCCACTCGGAAAATCCAACAACGAGGCAAGACCTATCATCCCCCATCTCCTTAACCGGGTAACTAGCGTTTAGATCCACCAAATCCAAAAATCCCTCTAACCTTGCACCGACAGCTATGATCTTTCCCTTCTTCTTCTTCTTCTTCGTCGTCGGGGGGCAGGCCAAGAATCTTATTTGTCCAAAGGCGATTAGGTGGGCTGAGCAAAGGTAGCTGAGGTTTCTTGAGTAGTCTCAGCTTGAGGCTCTTGAGTGGACCCTCTCAGGTAGAGCTAAAGGATTGGATTTCCAAGGTCGGTAAGGACAAAATGTTCAATTCCTAATGAGCTATCTAGCAATGAGAGGGCTAATGATCAGGACTATGTAACGAAGTTGGGCTAAAGACTCAACACCCTAGTTCTTCACCGACAAGAGGAGCCCGTGATTGCACTCTGCCCTAATAATCTCGAGCAACCGTCTAATACACTTCATACTAGCCTTCCTTACCCAGCTAACTAGCCGACCTCACCTGTGCTTACCTACACAATCCAAAGAAAAGGGGCATGTCAGATTGTGGGTGATCTAGAAAAAGAACAAGCCATATCAAGCTGAGACAACCTCGAAATGAGGGACTGTCTGTCAAATGGGAGCCCGGCAGAGCCTAGAAGGTCTCACCATGGCCCTTTCACTAAACAACCTCTTTTCGCCTCGCCTTAGGGAGTCAGGAGCCCTACATGTTGCAATGGGGTTATAGCTCTAACATAGGATAACTCAAACTAATCCTAAGCTTTCAAAGCGTAATGAAACAAACCTCTACCAGAAAGATCCAACTAGTAGAGTGCTTAGCACACCGCACCCATCAAGATCCGGAAGACGCCTGGATGTATGAGGCCGCAGGGAGGCTCGAGTGAAGTGCAGTGGACTGCTTCACCAACGACGAGACAAGAAAAGTTCGCAGCAACCGGCTCCGCGGTGAAGTAGATGGCATTATCTCGCCCTCATAATCGTCAGATACCACTGGCCCGACACCTGCACTCAATGTCAGTAGGGACTTGACAAAAGGATCGAACTCCCATGCATAGCAAAGAACCAGGCCGCCAGAAGATCTCTGTAGTCCTCCTCTTACACTCCAGCCTGACCGGGTGTGGTCTCTTCTCGACCTCCGCCTGCCACATGCAAAAAAAAAAAAAAAAGGATCAACTTGAGGACCTTAAAGTAGTGAAGGTGTCAAAACCCTGGAGAGATAAAAGAAATCCCCCTTTGGAGGTTTGACAACCCACTTACCAAACCTAAGAACCTCGAACCAAGAAGATTTACGGGACCTAATGGGAGGAGCCCAAACTTGGGAATATCCCAAAAACCACCTATAGCTTCATCACCAGAACCCCACCAATGAATGATGGACGCACCCTCAAAAGAGGCAAAAACTTCTAAACACAAAAATACTCAAAAAATGGAGACACGAAAAACACAACAGAGCGCAAATGAAGTTTTTTTAAAAACCACGCACCAAAGATGTCGAGGGGCTTATGATTGCTTGAAGTAATGCATGGTTAGCGTAGTTTACCTGAGAAAGAAATCAAGAACAGAAAGACTTAGAATAGTAAAACAGCAAAGATTCGAAGCCCAACTCTATATATGGGTGAAAACATTAACAGCGCATTAAACGTGCCATCATAACATCACGTTAAATGCATACTGGGAAAAGTGCCTACCCACACGCTTCACCTTCCGCATGCTCGATGTAATGACAATTTTCTAGTCCTTTCAAGAAATACTCGAGGTTTAAAACACAGTATTTTCCGCAACTGAAAAAGCACAAATTCCAACCAGGGAAAAGGGGGGCATTGTGGGTACCATGTTAGACCCACTACTCAATGGGCCTAGGGCCCATTTGGCCTAAGGCCCACCTGGACCGCGATGTGAAGCGGCCCAAGCCCACCTACCATATTAAAATCGGAGGGCACTACCTAGACGGGAGAATCCGAAAGCCCATCTGTGAGAGCCAGGGTGTCTTCCCAAAGGCTGGTTTCAAGGCAACCCGTCTAGAGTTTTAAGTCCCCTAGCTGGCCGTCCTTCCGCGTATGGCAAGTTCATTATGGATAAATAGATGAAGTGTGAACATGTATGTGTATTTATCCGCTAATTTCCTAGTTTCCAATCCCTTACTTCTGAAGATTAATCTTGATATGAAGAATTAACCCTGATAAGGGAGAATTAGTCCCCATGGAAGAATTAACCTGATAAGGAAACACAGATTTTATCCCTAAGATTAGGAGATTCTTTCCGGTGAGAGAGGAGAGATTTGTGAACCACTTTCTACAAATCAGGAAAATCCTCCACAAGGGGAAGGTAAGCAATTCCAGCTACACGAAAACTATATGCTTTTTATTCTCCATCTTTTGCTGACTTAATCATCGGAGAGGTGCCCTACACACCGCCGTTGGATCACATTGTTTACAGGTTTACATTTTGCAGTTGTTGCCCAGAGGATCCGACGATCAAGGTCCTAACATGTGCAAGGATATTATTATCAATTTATTTGTTTTTTGTTTAGTTAATTCATTCATACTCTTAAGAGAAATACGAATTTTGGTTTTCATGCTCATTATCAAGTACTAAACATATGTAGCCTAAAATGTAAGGATACATGGGAATTATGGGAGCTTCTCCTAGCCTATCGACCTTCTATGGTGCATAGGAACTCACGGTCAGTATTACTGCTTACTTCAAGAAGATGGTGTGAGAAGGAAAGACTTCCCTACAACAAAGCTTATTGCTTAGGAACTCGAGTGGCAAGATCACCACTGAAAGACATAACAAAGAATCGCCATGGTGGGACCATCACTTGTTGCACACACAACAGCCCGACATTCACGTACCTCAAGAATTCATTTGTGTGAATGCATGTTTCTCTTATTGTCTCCTCTATCAACTCCAACACCTTGTCCTCTTCCATAGCTTCCATGCTTGGGAAAGTTTGGAGGTGCAAGGGTCTCATGGCTCATATTTACATATGATAGAATGTCCATTAGATCAATGCAAATGAGAAATGAATATAAAGCACATACATAACCTAGAAGGCTCAGAGTCTGGTTAGATTGATAAAATCCGATGTTCCTTTTCTCGCTGATGATCTCAAGTACCACAACACCAAAGCTAAAGACATCAGACTTCTCTGAGAAAAATCCATCCAATGCATACTCTAGAGACATATAGCCACTACATTGAACCATTTAAAAAGAGTGCTATGTTAATTGGGGATGTAATTGTCTAACTTCTTACTTTTAAGTTTTATCTAAATACAATATGCTATAGTTACTAAGTCCTAATTACTCTGTTTGTGCTTGCTTCTACTTCCTTACTACCAAAAATCCTTGCCAAGCCAAAGTCTGAAATTTTCGGATTCATCTCGTCATCAAGTAGAATGTTGCTTGTTTTCAATCTTGAATCTTGGTGAAGGTAAAGCAGACCTCGAGTGATTCCCAAAATGATGTCAAACCACTTCTCCCGCCCGCAACAGCATAGGTTCAATCTTGCAATGTTCCCATTGGAAATTAGCACAACTTTAGATATGTAAACATTGTAATACTAGAGGGAAAAACATAAAGGAACTTTTAGGAAGGTTAGAGGTAAAACCAAATAAAGAGTCTAGGCTTTTGTTGGACATATATTCATAGAGTAAAATCTTCTCATCTCCTTCAATGCAATACCCCAAAAGTCTAACTAGATTCCGATGTTGAAGTTTTGCTATTAACACCACCTCATTTTTGAATTCCTGTAAGCCTGTCTAAGCCTGAGAGTCTTCAGCAATTTCTTGCCCTTGTGGAAACTTTGCCTAACAGCCACAACAAATATGCACTAGACATAGATAAGATGAAAATAGTCGAAAATGAGAGCAGCAATGAAATTAAGGACAATAATTACCTTGTAAACTGGCCCGAAGCCCCCTTGTCCAAGCTTATTCACATTTAAAAAGTAATCTGTAGCAGCCAGTATGTCATTTAAGTCAAAAAGGGGTACATCAATGCCTTTCTTATCATCTAAGTGTTGCACGCGCCTCTCACAATCATACAAGTGGAGCCCTTGATTTTCTCTGTTTCTTAAATTGAGAAAAACAGATAATATCGTATAGAAAATCCATCAAGCATGATCAGTTATGCCAAACTTCAACTTGAAAAGCGTGCAAAGATTGCCTTGCCTCCTTGAGCTGTTTCTTTTGCATAAATAAGCAGCATAATCAAAGGCACATAAACTCGCAAATAGAACAATAGCAATTCCTGTTTGTAAAACTATCAGGGCAAGCATGACTTATGATTCACATTTTTAGCCTTCCCAAGACTGAAGCGCCCACTGAACAAAGAAGTAAACATTATTTATGGAAAAAGGCAAATGTGACTGTTTATTGCCGATGCGACTTCTTCCAAACAGCAAGAAGTTAAACGATCAAACCAAACAACAAAAAAGGCAATTAACTTGTAATATATCGGTAATAGCATCTCACCTTACGTACAAATTCAAACTAGACGCGTCTCCATTTGAAATTTTCATCACAAGAGCACCTTCTCAAATTCCATTCATACACAGGTGAATTTTGGCTGGCCCTTTGAATGATGATGAATTACAAGTAGCTGGCTCCAGTGGTGGATCCTAACGGCTTTACTTCATATAAGTTTTGGTTAGACATATAATTGCATTGGCTTGCCCTATTGAAATGGGAATGAAGCTGCAAAGTCCTTTCGCCTTGTATATTTTGCACATCACAACTATTTTTATCATTCAATTTGATGACAAATTTCAATGCTCTGGATCAAGATGTTTATCAGAGGCTGCCTATGTCAATAAACTCCTGGGCCGGTGGCATTTTCATATCTTGAATTGAAGTGCATGAGGTCCCAGTTTGGTGCGTTGTTTATGATAGATACGTTTGTGCCACAAGGTTCACAATTTCTTGCCGTTGATTCTGCAAAAGGAGATCGTCTAGTTAAATGCTGTACAATATGTAGAGATTTAAGGGTTTGAGGGATTGAAAGTATTGTGGAATATTTTTTCGGTATTGTGGGTATTATAGAGTTTTATGATTTTTCCCTAATCACCTCAATACTTTAATACTTTAATCTTGTACTCTATTTTCAAAACAGTGAAAAGTTTTTCTTTCATTTGTACATGTAGACATAATTGGTCGAACCAAGGCATAGTTTACCGAACCAAGACATAGTTTACCGAACCAAGTTAAAACCTCGTGTACTTTTATGTGGATTATTTTATCTATAGATTAATATTATCATGCATCAAAGCTTCTACTTTTATAATATCAAGTGAAACCTTGATTCTCATAGAAGGGAAGAAGTAAAAGGATAATTCCTTATTCCGGGAGAAGGCTATTACCTAACAAAGAGGTTATAGACACCATCAACATCCCGGATACTAGTCCTAACACTTAGGAGGTCTTCCCATCGCGACTGCATTTCACATTTCATTGGTAACACATATCATTTTTGAGCAAAGCTTGGCATCGCGGGCCATCGAGGCACTTTTTTCTGCACTCACTTTCATTCTTTAGACTAGATAGCATGGTCCAAAGTCGCAGACGGCCACCGACTGTACAACTCGAGACGACGGTCCGGGTATGTAAAACCCGAAAATTTGAATTTATGAAAAAGGGTAAAATGGTACTCGGTCAAAACATGAAATTTTTCTAGATTCGACGATTGAAAAACCGACTTCATCGCGGAATCGTCTTCACAAATCTAACTACCACGCCGACTGGCCGAAATCCAAGACAATTTAATTTCATGGTTTTTCGAGGTGTCAGATGACGGCCAGGAAAGACATGATGTGACAAGAGTCACTCACATATACCCATGTGACACATGTTGCATGATTAGTGAGATGATGGAGATAATTGACTTGATTAAGTTACAGTCAAAAATCAAACTAAATAATACAATGGAATAAGAGAAATATTAACTGATAAGAAAAATAGACTCATCTTCTCTCTCAAATCTGAGAAAAAACGTGCTGGAGGTGGAACTAGCTTTTAGAGAGAGAAAATGTGACTTCTCTCTAGATTTCATGCTCTGAACATCGGTCACGGAGTAAGGAGCAGTTATCTGTTTAAGGCATGTGCTTGTGGAGTTTCGACAACTCCAAAAGGTAGGGATCTTTTCCTACTTGGTTTATTCTTTGGCTAAGAGACATTTTAATGGATGAGGATTTGTCAGTCCCTGATGGCCGTGTTTACCCTCAAAATCTTTGAACCGGAGGAGAAAATCTCTATTAGGTCGGGAATGTTGAACCTGTGGTTCTACCGTCACTGATATATTGCAGATTTTCAGGTTGTTTCGTGACCAAATGAATTGTTGATTGTTATTAGCCCATGAGCTAATTCTTGGTGATATTGATTGTGAATTGAATAACATGAATTATGTGAATTAAATTTTGTTAATATATACATGTAAAATATATTATCGATTTGTGTGGAGCTTGGTATATGCATTCCATATGCACCGGGGCACCCAGATGGTAAAAAGGGAGGTATACGAAGAAAATGAAAGAAACTAAAACTACAAATGAATTTTACGAAGATTTTTCGAAGAATCGCTTTGAGAGTTGTCCACAAGCTCATCTCGAGGTCGATCTAAGCGAATTGTTTTTAGAACACCTAATTCACCCTGAGGGTCAGTTCAATATATTTACCGAAACTCCCAGAGTAGTTTCGAGAACAAAACCTTTGTTTTGAAAAACTGTATTTTGCTCGCATTGGCTTAGACATGTGTGTGCGGGAATCTGAGGACTCGAGACATGGATCGGGCGTAGACATTCAAGTAGGATCATGTATTTGCTTGAGTGTGTTTGGTTGCCATGACATATGCACTTAGGCGGGGAGTAACCCATGTGAAATTATCACTACCGGGCATCGTCAGTCTATCAGGATCATTATTTCGTACAGGAGTGTATAGGAGACGACGCTCACTGAGGTCTGCTTAGAAGAAAGCCTGATCGTGGCTTAGTATTCATTTTGTATAACACATTAAAACTCACTTGATATATGTTTTGTTAAGAGAATGTAATAACTCTCAACCATTGTTATATAGTCGATATATTCTGTGAGTATTGAGCATGGGCCCAAGTACATTTTTATCGCATGTGGACTCCAAGTGGAGGTTGGTGTACAATGCCAGACAACTTGCATTCCTGGGGTAGAGCCCCGTACAAAGGAGACTCCCGCCCCAATTTTCGAGAGGTACTGCCACCCGACATCCACATCAGCCGGGTCGACGGTTGTCACCGTGCACCCCCAAACTGAGCTCACAGCATCTACCGATACGCAAATAAGATTATTAAAATGTTTAAAATTCATTAAAATATTATATAAATTATTAGAAAAATAGATATAATTAAGTAAGCTAAAATTTAATAAAACAAATTTTTATGTATTTAACATTATTTAAATAGTTAATGAAACAGTGAAATATGTTATGATTTCCAAGAAATATGATTTATGGTCTTGTTATTTATTATTCTTATTTTATTTATAATAATTTGAAATTAATTAGAAGTTGTAAAATATAGTTTGTTAAAAATATTTTCGATTGTAAAATATGCTTGAAAATGGGGTTGGAGGGTTTAGGATTGCAAAAATGGGGTTGAAAATGTTACGGGGCGAAAGCCGGCGTCGTTTTGGCCTGAAAACTAAAACAATGTCGTTTTAGACATCATATATTTTTTTTAAATGCTGCATATATACCAAAACGAGGTCGTTTTGGACTCTGGTAGCTCTAAATGACGTCGTTTTGAGTTTTATTTGAAAAAAAAAAGGAAACGGCATTGTGTTTTCTATCCCACAAAGACAAATAGCTGTCGTTTTAAATAGGGCAGCTTACAAAAGAGGTCTTTGCTGCTACTGTAGTCGGGCAGAAAAAATGAAAAATGAAGAAACGGGGAAGAAGAAGATGAAGAAGAGAGGGAGAAGAACTCGGACCGCACCTACTTCTGCTCGGCTACTCCTGCTCGAACTTGAAGTCGAAGGTGTGCCTTTGGAGTTTGGACGGCCAAGATCTTGGAGCCTGGGCTTTGAGGTTTTGCCATTTTGGACCTAGCGGCAACTAGCGAGCATGAGTAGGTAAGTTAGGTTTTCGATTTCAAAATCTCAGATCCAGCATCTAGGGGTTCTTTACATCTTTTGCAATTTGCTTTTTCAATTTTCTGTTGAATGTATGAATTTTTTTTTTATTGGTGTGATTTGAAATTCATTCACGTTTTTGGTTTTTTGAAAAAATTTTAAGATTTTTTGGTTCTTTAAGCTATTGATTCGTATTTTCACCCCTGAACGATCGAGTCATCTCGCCCAGTCAGGAGTTTTTGTCGGAGTTTTAGATCCGCTCCTTAGTCTCATGTCGGTGTCGTGTCGGCGGGTATGTCGATTTGAATCGGCCGTCATCTACCGGACTCGGTCGATTTTTGAACTCTACTGAATGGTGTGCCAAATGTCCTTGTCTTTAGCGCGAGGAGGGTGTATATGTCGAGGAATCTTTGCCACATGAGAATGACTTTCGTCTGACCAGCTCCAGAAAACTCGGAGGAATTCCATCATTGCTAGTGAGTACAGGCTCTTACCCGACGAACATTTACATATGAAACAGCATTACAGGCTGGGAACTTCCATTACCGACACGTTGAATGCACGTGGAGCCACCAGGGTAAGTCGCATGATTTGGATAAAGCGTAGGCCGAATTTGTGAACATAGTGATAGATGCGTACGGATTACACTACTTCAAATAAGGCTCTGTGGGGATACGGAGTTCGAATTTATACCTAGATATGCATGGATTAATCCTCTAAAAAAGATGCGATATCTCTAGGCCACGATCTTGCGATGCGAAACCGAGAAGAGGGAGTGGCTCTCTTCGGTGCTCTCCCTTTTGGATGGTTGCCTCTGGTTTTCTCCTATCTAGGGTATGACATGGCATATGATAAGGGTGCATTAGGGACCTAAAGCGAATAGTTCGGGCTCCCGATGTAAATATATGAACTTATTTACATTAATTATAGTCGTCACTAAAGAATCATAATTGCACTGCTCGCTTATTCGAAAGTATAATTCGAGCCCTTTGTTACAAATGTCTCCCCATGTTAAGGGTGCAGGATGCGGATTGATTAAATTAAATTGCTGATAGTTTTATTTAATCAACATCGATAATCTGAGACCTTCCTTGCTTATTTGATATATCGGATTGAAATCACCTACGAGGGTTTAGCGTAATCAAAACTTATAAGTATCTTCAAAAGGGGGTGTATCATCAATCCAATTAACGGGGCGTGGATTAAGATTAATAATTAATATTCCTTTAGCCACAATTAATTCGAGTTATCCAACTCACGAGATTATTATAAAGATCTCACTCTTTATGAATCAAAATAACGAACAATAAATCTGCGTGTCTTATTAATTTATACCGAGATTAAGGGTATTCATAATAACCATGAGGTATTAATTATTTTATGTGTCGTTACCCCCGAGTTGGTCACGTTGATACACGAGAGTGTATAAGCCGCGAGAAGTTGGAACTAAGCCGATTTCCACGTGGTCGAGAAACGAACTAGGAAGTGGCGTATGATCTTACCAGTGTCAAATTCCATTTAGGCGTGAACCAATAGCTTATATTCATAAATATGATTTGATCTTCGGTCACGTGGCCAGAACTCACCAAATCATCTATGTGAAAGACACCTGTCTGAATATTTAAATCTGAAACATAACATGTAGATTCTCATTGAAATGAAATAACAGAATTTTATTAAAAATAAAATAAACATCCATAACTCTAATAAAATGGATTTTAATATATAGCCTATGATCTCCCATTTAGACTCGAAAGCCGCGATCTTTACACATCTCCGGTCCCTCACATACTTTATCAAAGTTTTAGTTGGCACACTCTTTCAAAAAGGAGGATCTACCGGTTGTCACGATCTTATCTTGGTGACCACTACATCTCCGCTTTGCACAATATCTCTAATCAGATGATATTTGCGCTCAATGTGCTTTCCCTTCTTATGGGTCCTAGGTTTTTTTGAGTTAGCAATTGCTCCATTATTATCCACTTGATGAAGTGTAATGAGCGGTGCATTGAGCTCCCCAGATCAACGGAAGTTTCTTATCAGTTGCCTCACTTTGGTGCCTTGTGGAATCAACAATGCAAGATTGCTTGATACTCCTCGACTTATGAGAGAGCTCACTCCCTAAGGTAAACACATAACCGAGGAGTGAACTTTGCGAATCTTTATCGGTGGAAGTGGTACGGGTACCGGCGTAAATGCGGTAAACTTAACATATAATCTCTAGTCCTTTTGGGTACTTGATTATATGTTTCATGCTCGATGTTCTTGCCTTGGGTTGGGCGATATTCTTGAACATGCAAACAAGTGCCTTACAAACCTACGTAGATACTCTATCTCGTCGAGGTTTTGGGACATGATCCTTGGATAAAGTGATTCCGTAATGCAGAAAGACCTTTCTTGGAATCGAGAGCATGTGCTTCTAAAGCGTTTAGAATCGATCAATATAGAGTAGCTTGTGTTGCTATATCGGAAGCAATCCTATGTGACTAGCTTCTCAGTCTTTCATATCAATGATGGATAGCACGTATGTGAAGATGTGTACACATCGTTACTGTGAGCAAGATGTCATCCCGCATATAGAACTAAGAACACCATACGCTTCCATGCGCTTTTTACACACAGACTCATCGGGACGTCGAAACAAGATTTAATGGCTTGATCAAGCGGTATTCGAATCTAGATGACAAGTCCATAAATGGATCTCTTAAGCTTGCACGACATGTAGCCCTTTTCTATGAAACCATCTGGTTGCATCATATAGATGCACTCCTCGAATGCCATTATTTACGTCCATTTATTAAAAATTTCATAGTTGAAATGAGCTATTTCTGATGGATAAAATCGGATAGACTTAAGCATTTGCTCTTGGCGGATTTGCAATCGATCCCTTATTTACGGTAAACCCTTTTCTTAAATTTTCAACGCGTCTACTCCTCTTTTTTTTCTTATAGATCCACTTTCATCCTATGGGTTATATCCCTTCGGGTGGTTCCATAAGATCCCAGACTTGATTAGAGTACATGGACTGCATCTCAGATTTCATAGCCTTTTTCCAAATATCTACATCTTTATCCCAGCAAATTAAGCCATCATGATTACGGGGATCGTGCTCGAGCTCATCGAGGATCACGGCCGGGCTCTCCCCAGGTGTATCGCGAGGACGAATAGCTTCCATTCTGACGAGACACTCCATGTGGCTGTGCACTATCAATGGTACGCTGTGCAGATGCTAATTCTTGTAAACCATCATGGTCATGCTCCTCTGGTTGTGCAGCATGTTGAGTTCGGCATCAGCTGACAATCCTCCCTCTGATGAGAGCGATGGGATGTCGAACACTTTCTTGTGGTGTTTCTCTTATACTATGGGTATTAAAAGTTTATCTTTACACATCTCTCGATTCTTCAAATTCTACTTACGGGCTTGTGGTTCATTAGTCACTCTTCTAAGAAGCGGCATTGAGGTATAATGACCTTATGATCATTTGAACCATAGAACAAACCACCTTTGGTTCCTCTAGGATACCTACAAGGAAACAAACTCATGTTCTTGGTTCTAACTTATCTGTTTTCCCTTCCCGGCACGATGGCGAATGTGTTTAGGACTGAGCTTGCGCCTTATCCGTAGACATTCAATTAGAGTAGTAGGTGCCCAGTTGCGAGTTAGAGTATATGCTCTTTATTTCTAATGCATATCCCCCGAAAAGTGGAGTAAATCGAATAACTCATCATTGATCACCATGTCCATAAGAGTCCTATTCCTTCTTTGCGCTACCCATTACGTTGTGGTACACAGTGCGAACAAGCCGGAATGTAATCCTTGTTAATCACTAAGCTCTCTGAAGGTACTCACCTACGATTGTAATGTCTTGAAACATTTATTAAAATCTCAGTTTCCTCCTATACACTTTGATTTCTCAAGGCTTGACATGATTGCATCAAATAAATATACCATACCTTGAGTAATCATCAATGAAGGTGATAAATACTGAAGCCACACGCTAACTTTGAATGGGTCCACATAAATGAGGTGGAACAGTTCTAGTTGTTCTTTGGCCTTTATATCTGGCGTGGCGGGTAGTCATTTTCGCTGGCGGGACTCTGAAGCCAAGATTACTCTGTCAATAACCCCCGGTGATCATAGTCTTGAGATTGGCGTTTAGATTTATATGACCTAGGCGTAAGTTCCATATGTTTAGTTCATTTGGGAAGGTTCCTTTCTTCGCTGGAAAAACATTAGTGTTATTATTCATTTGCAGTGATGGAGATACATGTAATAATATATAAAGATTGTCCGTCAATGTGCAAAATAGATAAATCTTTTATTCAACTTATTTTATAATCCTTAAATATCATCCTTAGCAGACTAGGGCGAAATCAATTTCTTTTATTAAGTACATAAAGACAATCCTTTAATAATATATCGTCTCTACAAAATTAGATAATCTCTATTCTGACAGCGCCACTTTCGTAGCATTGCCCATGTGAAATGCGTCTCCCCATCAACTAGTTTTTGCCTTTGCTGGCGACGAGTCTAATCCCCGAACATTTCTTTGGAGTTCATCATCATATAATGGGTTTGTAGGCATGGCGATCTTAGAATGTTGACATAAAAGCCAAAAATATAACACCTTAGTACTTCTCATAAGGCTTGGCTTCTTGTTCGGTTGCCTTCATGAGGTTTAAGCGCGAAACCTGTGAAACTATAGTCCTCAGCAGTCCAAAATAATATCTAGGTTTCTTTTTCAATCAATATAATTATGCGTCAAGTTTATTTTCTTTGAGAATGACCGGTAAGTGGATTGAAAGCCATAATAAAAACTAAGAATCACCATAATTTAAAATTATAAAAAGGCATATTAACTTTAATTCCATTTTAAATATTGGTTCCCTACCAATTTTTAAATGAATCGTAACTTTGATACACATGAATGGCATGCCTCGATCGGGAGGGCGTCTGCTATCTGACATTTGTTTCCATTACGAGATAATCTTATTATCTGAGCAACGGTCCCTAAAGTGAAACAAAACTAAATAGATGACTTAGCTTTGGTCACATAAATGGTAGTGACTGGATTGTAGCAACTTTTGAAATACACTGTAGTCGTTTTTTAAGGCAGGGTGTCCCATTTTGTAGGAATATAATTTAAAGTTTTTAAGTAATTGTTATTTTGCTAAGTGAGAAAGATTTAACCGGATTAAATCGATAAGGTAAAAAGTGGAATTTGTTAAAACATGATATAAAAGTCATAAGATAATAAGATTATATGCCAAAGTGGAAATATTAATAACTTGAAGTGCAAATAGAGGAAGTATATGGGCTTTAAAGTATTTTGGGAGAAACTTAAGTTAAAAGAATGCATTTTTGGTGGCCAAACAAGGCCTTATGGGAATTAGACAAAATAAGACCAATTAGGGCCTCTCATTTGGGCAATTTGGAGAGCAAACGTGAAGAAGAAGAGAGGAGAAGAGAAGAAGAGGAAATGTATGGAAACTAGGGATTTGTATGGAGATGTATGGATTTCTATGATTCTGTATGGATTTGTATGGATGGCTATGGGTTTGTATGGATATTAGTTGGCTCCATTTTCTAAGGTTTAGTTAGGAATTCACCCTAACCCTAGATTTGTTGAAAGTTGGGTTGGTAAGACCTTAGTTTGTATAAGATGAGTATTGAATCATCCCTTTGAGGATGGATTCTTAGATTATGAGGTATGGATACCTATTTGGGTGTTAGGAAGTTAACCTAACTTACAAATGAATCTGAAACCTAATAATCTCTATGTTGTTTTGTTTTGCCTTATTAGTTATTCGGAACTTGTCTATTGGATAATGAGGACCTTTATGTATGAAAGAGATGCATACATGTATATAAGGTAGTAAGGAAAAGGAAAAGTGGGCCTACTTGTGCCTCGGCAGAGCGAAGGTGACGAGAGCTTAATGCCCCTACGTGAGATAGTAAGTTCTTGAACACGTATAAATGTGGGAGGCCTTACTAGATATTGAACGGCATACATTGCATTAGGCGGGCACGTATGTGTTACTCTCGATCGGTCTTCGGCACTGTTAGTGCTTTCGACATACGATACGTGGGCATGCATGTCTTTGATAAGTGCTTTGGCGCTCTCTTGAGTGTACGACATTTACGATGCGCATTGGTAGGCGCGTCACGTCCCGGTCTTTGACACTCTTTGACAGTGCTACGACGCCGCATTGCACGTGGGTAGGCGCGCGTCGTCGGTCTTTGGAGCTCTATGGTGCATGACATACATTCACGTGAGGCGGCGTCTCGAGTGGTCTTACGACACTCTGCTTTATTAACTCTGACACCTCGATCTTTATCTCTTGTGCAACCGGTGCCCATTGTCTTTGTCGGCCTCATTTCTTATTATTGGTCTAGATAGTGTGAGTTAGCATATGATAAGAGTATGAATAACGAATAAGAGTAATGTACATCCTTGTAACAAATATTTCTGGACACCTGGGGTACAAGTGGCTGTAGTACCCTCACAGGGTGCCGGGTGATAAGTATAAGTAACTCCTGGGAGATGCGGATAAAATTAAGTCTTATAAGTAGTGTAGTTTGCTATATGAATTCATGCAAATTCTGATATCTGCTACTGAATATCTGTTATTGTTATATGCTTATTATACAAGAGTATGAAAGCATGTGTACATATATAAGTCATATGTTCACATTGTAAAGCATGGCGGGTTTGTCGAGTGATACGAGAAGGGCGTCTGCGATCTTCTACACCTTTGACACGGGGTCCATCACTTGTGGGTCTAACGCTACGAATATGTAAATGTACGAGTTTTTGTATATATGTATATATAAATGGGACTACGGGGCGTATCGCGACAAACACCATGGTGGTAGTTTGATATTTTGATTAGGTTATGAACTTGGGCACATATAGAAAGAACTGGCCCTTCATCGCCTAGGCGGGATCGAGGGGCATGAGCACAGTGGAGGATACTATTATTTATAAGTGTATACCATCACTTAATTCTAGATTATTCCCATAATGAATCCTCGGATGGAGAAGTGATTCACATTAATAAAGTGCCTTAGGAGTTGTGTCAAGTCCCACTGTCTGATGGAGGAAGGTGCAAGACCAACACTAATTAATTTGTATCACTTCCCACAAACTAGTAATGAGACCATGGGATTTAAACATGATAAATTCCCTTACCCACTTTGTTGGAAAGAATGAGGGTTTTAATATATGTGTTTAATTCTAAATAAATTAAAATTTACAAAGGTGGAAACTAATAAATGAGTATCGTGAGAAAATTAAAACATGGGAATTAATCTCTTGTTCCATATTTGTTATCCTTGTGATTTTTTAATCTAGATAATTAAGCGTAAATCCATAATAACCATTATCCGTGTATCACTTAATTAACAAGTGCATACCGAGATCAAGGATAAATAATCATATTAAAGCCCAGCTGTATGGTCATTCTTCAACTCACGAGAAGCATTAAAGTGCAGCTTCCGCAGCAGCGAGGGGGGTGTAGACACTTTGGCGAACCCGGGGTTTGAAGTAATGCAGTCCTATTGATTACTCTTAATTTGTAAGCATCCGGTAACTATGCAGTCGATTAATATGTAGCGTCATACGATTGCCCCTTAGCAGTCCTAATTAATATGCCAACCTCTAATTAATATGCTTAGTCATACGATTACTCTTAATTTGTAAGCGTCGATACTAATTTGTAGCGTCGATTCTAATTTGCTTTCTTGCATTCTTAGTTCGAAAACAACTGTATTTGTATTAACAAAAAAATCGCAACCCTAATATGTGCCATCATGCAACGCCAGCAGGGTTTGTCTTTCATGAGGCGATACTCACGTATGGTCGTGAAGCGGAAGAAATTTGCGCCACCATGAACTCACTCGCGAAGCAATAACGAGGATACATAAAACCTATGCCTCCACTCAAGGTTGATAGTGCTACTAATTTATTTGGCTTCCAATCTCGATCTCTCCATTAAGGAGTACACAATGAATTGAATAAAATTGCAATAACAATTATACGAGCAGTGTGATAAAAGCGTCACACAAAACCCACGATTTAATAAACCCGTAGTAAAATAAACATTCATCTACACATAAAATTATATTCATGTGACCATAATAGCGAGACAAAAGCGCTTGGCTTGAGCCTTGCACGGCCCTACGTTCTGGCATATATGCATTCCTATATTCGGATTAAAGCTGGAGATTTAATCCATATACGTTATCACGGCACTCGATACTAATCATTAGTCGAGAATTCCTCTTGAACATTGTGATGAGTGCGTCTGAATTACACAAAAAAAAACCAATCAGAATAAGAGGCTACCGGGATCTGATTAACACTAGAATGCATTTGGATTGATCTAAAATGATTCGCGACAAGACAGGCCTCCAAGTCTTCTATGTTCCCCGTGCGGAACGAGAAAAGGTGAAACAAATGCTCTCCTTTGGAAGGCGGCTGCCTCTAGGGTTTCTCTATCTCTGGGGTTGCTTGACATGTCATATAAATCCTAATATAAATATATGAACTCCATTTTACATTAATTATAATTCACTCCACTAAAGAATCATAATTGCACTCCTCACTTATCTCGAAAGTATAACTGGTGCCATTTGTTATTAAATACTTATTAATCTCCCACGTTAAGATTACATATACCCGTTGATTAAATTAAATTACTAAGCTTTATTTAATCAACATCTGATAATCACCTTGAGACCTTCCACTTAACTTATTTGATATATCGGATTAAAAATCCACCTGCAAGGTTTGACATAATCAAAACTTATAAGTATCCTCAAGGGGGTATCATCAATCCAATTAATAGAACGTGAATTCCGTTAATAATTAATATTCACTATACAATTAATGCAGTTATCCGACTCACCGAGATTATTGATCTATAAAGATCTCACTCTTTATGAATCAAAATAACCAACATTAAAATGCACGTGTTTATTAATTATATCGATTTAAGAGTAATAGTATTCATAATAACTACGGTATTAATTATTTTATGTGTCCGTATAAAATAATTACCCAAAGTTGGTCTCATTCAATACACACGAGTGTACTAGCACAAGAAGTTGGAACTAAGCCATTCCCCGTAGTCAAGACAGACCTATTGAAGTCTTGTGCTATAATCGTTCCAATGGTGTGTCAAATTCCATTTAGACTGTGAACCAATAGCTTATATTCCACAAGAACCGATGATTTGATCTTCGTGCTTGCCAACTCTACACACCAAATCATCTACTATGTAGAATAAAAGACACGCATGCATGACATTTAAATGCAACATAGCTCATGTGAAGACTCATTGAAATGAAATAATGTAATTTTTATTAAAATAAAATAAACATCCATAACAATAAAATGGCTTTTAGTATATATAGCCTTAACAATCTCCCAATTATACTCAAAGCCATGATGCCACACATCTCATTCTCATTCCCTCTACATGCCTATCAAAAGTCTTAGCTGGTAAGCTCTTTGTAAAAGGATTTTCTAGGTTGTCTGTTGATGCTATCTTGGTCACCACTACATCTCCTCTTTGCACAATATCTCTAATCAGATGATATTTGCGCTCAATGTGCTTTCCCTTCTTATGGGTCCTAGGTTCCTTTGAGTTAGCAACTGCTCCACTATTATCTTAGTAAAGTGTAATAGGCAATTGCATTGAAGGAACCACTCCTATATCCAATAGGAAGCTTCTTAGCGAAACTGCCACCTTGGCTGCCTTTGAGGTTGCCACATATTCGGCCTCCATTGTGGAATCAGTAATGCAAGATTGCTTGATACTCCTCCAACTTATGGCTCCACTCCCTAAGGTAAACACATAACCAGAGGTAGACTTTCTAGAATCTTTATCTAATTGGAAGTCTGAGTCTGAATATCCTAAAGGTACTAGACTGTCTGCCTGGTAAACAAACATATAATCTCTAGTCCTTTTTAGGTACTTGATTATATGTTTTACCGCTGTCCAATGTTCTTTCCTAGGGTTAGATTGATATCTGCTAACCATGCCAACAACAAAGAAGATGTTAGGTCTAGTGCAAAGCGTTGCGTACATAAGGCTTCCTACAGATGCATAAGGAACTGCTTTCATCTTCTCTATCTCATCAGGTTTTTTGGGACACTGATCCTTGGATAAAGTGATTCCATGTCTGAAAGGAAGAAAACCTTTCTTGGAATCGAGCATGCTAAAACGGGCTAGAATCTGATCAATATAAGTAGCCTGTGATCAGCCCAACATTCTTTGCTTGCTATCCCGCATAAGCTTAATCCCAAGAATGTGACTAGCTTCTCCCAATTCTTTCATATCAAATGGACTGGATAACCATACCTTAACTTAAGATAATACCCCCACATCGTTACCAATGAGCAAGATGTCATCCATACATAGCACTAAGAACACCACCACGCCTGATTACACTTTGTACACACAGACTCAGTTTGTGACATTGATCAAAACCATAAGATTTAATGGCTTGATCAAAACGAGTATTCCAAGATCTAGATGCTTGCTTAAGTCCATAAATGGATCTCTTAAGCTTGAACAACATGTGTTCTTGGCCCTTTTCTATGAAACCATCTTGTTGCATCATATAGATGCACTCCTCAAGATGCCCATTCAGAAATGCAGTCTTTACGTCCATTTGCCAAATTTCATAGTTGAAATGAGCTACAATGGATAAGAGAATCCGGATAGACTTAAGCATTGCTACTGGCGAAAAAGTTATTTATTTAATCAACATCTAATAATCACCTTGAGACCTTCCACTTAACTTATTTGATATATGTTTGCCTTTTTCTATATATACTGAAACCCCTCAAATTAACATAATTACAAGAGCCTTACACTTCTCTTGTATCCATGTTATTCTGGATAATTTTGCTTGATAAAATAATTTTCTCTTTAATGTTCATGATTTAAAAACAGGTTCGCCTATGACACGCAAGTGCACAAAGCCATAGAAGCAGTAAAATCCGAATGTGTCCAAGCATCATTCCCACAGAGATTGATAGCTAATTACAGATCAACTACCCCAACTACTAAAATTCCACAATTATTTGGACCAAAACTCATAGAGAAGTTATTTTATCTTAAACAACAAAATTAAAATCCTATACTATTGAATATATTCAAACTAGATTAAACAAAAGTAAATGAATAAAAATAATCAGATATAAAAGAATGGATTGAATCAGCTTTATTGTGAGAAATTCAAACTATCAATGAAATACATGTCAAATAATTCCAGAAGTATACATTGCTTTGTTCTATATATGGATCCTCGGTTATTGTCCAGATTTCAGCTTTTGAACTTGATTTCTCCGTATTCACCGACATTAGATATCCTTGCTTCTCTCAAAGAAAAGATCAAACTAGCCTACCCAGATTCCAAATTCTCTTGCAAGATCCGGGGTATTTCTTCCTAACACTTCACACCCATTTCCTACATTGTAACTTGCTTTTCCTTCCTCGGGATTTTCGCAGTTTCTACCACTTAATTGGTGGCTCAACCTTCAAATCTATGGGTTTATCCTGCTCCCTACTAGATATAAGCCAACACTCAGGATTGAACTTACCTTTTATATTATGTGGACTCTCTAATTCATTTGAGTATTGTTAAATACACCCTCCAACTCAATTATGAGCGAATGGGGATTTCATCAAAATGAACTCGCCGAGCTCAATAGTCACAATGTAGTCGGCCACCTGTAAAAGAATGCTCAAATTTCGTGAATCTCCTTCTCTCGTGTCACTGTAGGCATCCCGATATCAGCAAGATACATTCCCCAACTCGGTATTATACTACTATTGGGAACTTATCCATTCAAAACGACACCGATTAAGTAAGAACCGAACCCAAATTAATTCTCCATAATTGTGCAGGAAAGACTGTAACTAAATGTAAATCAAATCCAGCAGAGCTGCGCTCTGATTACTGCATTGCGAATTAAGAAATGGAGCACCTATCACGCACAACCACTGTAATTGCAATAAAACTGAGAAGAAATGAATTCCAAATGTCTAGATTTACAAATTTTCAAAGAATACGTAAGAAAAAATAATAGAACTAAAATCCAGCTCTCTACTGCCTCTACGCCTCGCAGATTCAAACCAAAAAATGGAAGTTGTAAATAAAAATAAAATATACACTGAGCCCTCCTTATTCTCCCTTCTAGGTAGTGAAGACTTTAAAACTACTTTACTCTTCTACATTCTATTTATACTCAGAAAGAACTCGGGTCAATCCTAAAATGTCTGGTGGAACTCCAAAGAAAAAGCCCACCATCGACCCTATGTCACGACCTCGTTGATGTCGCGACATGGACTTCTCTTGATTGCTCGTGATCATCGCTGACTCTTCTTTAAGCTAAAACCACTTATCCTGAATTGTTTGATCATATTCACATCGCTTGTTGTCGCGAATTCACTTGCTCTGTTCTCAAGCAGTTGTTGGATGTCGCGACCTCACTTACATGTCGCTGATATCATTGTCTTTCTATTCTTCCAAATTTCGAGTTGGCGACATCAAGCCAGGCTGCGACCACTTTCCGTTTCAGAAAGACGTATTCATGTCGCGACTTTGATTTCATTCTAATCACCTGCTGGTGGTCTCGCCTTCATGTTTCATCCCATTTCGCGACTTCATGCGATGCCGCCACCTCTTTGCTTCCCATTTCTCTCTCCGCAGCCCCGCCCCACGTTGCAAACAAATCTCCTCCTTCCCACCCCAGCTCTTCCGTGTCGACCTCAAGGTAGTGCTCTGCAACCCCACTCTTCCGCTCGCCTTCTTCAGTCGCGACCTTTATTGACTGTCGCGACACGCTCTATCCTTGATCCGTAAAAGGTCAGAAGTTCAATTCTTGCGCTTCTATTTGGCCGTGAGGTTGCAATCTCCTTCAAACTCCATTTTTGGCCAGACTTGAATCTTCCCGTTTTATTGGCCATGACATCATAGTGGTGTCGCGACATGCAATGGAGCTTCCTGCATTTAAAAAACTAGTTGCAACTTCTTCTTTGCAAAGATTCTCTGTGGCTTTATAGAAGGATCCTTGTCACGACTTTCGTGAGTGTGCCGACATCATTCATATCTCAAGGCTGCTATGACATCACAAAGGATGTCGGACATGAATTTCTTCCCTTTGATTATTTCCTAGTCTCGACCACGCTTGGTCGCAACTCCTTCTTCTAGTCACTAATTTCACTTGTTCCAGCTTTCTATTTCTTCTTCAAATAAATTTATTGATGCTGACTTGGAATGGTCGCAACTGAGCTCCTGTCGCAATTTTAAATTTTCGCTAGACTTCAATCTCGGGCCATGCCAGTTTCTTCCATTTTTGCTAAGATTTGAGTTTCGCATTTTCCCCGCAAAATGAAATTTGAGCATCATTCAATTTTTCTGCAGAAACAAATCACTGATTGTTTTATAATATACTCAGAAAAATGGATTAAAACTTAATGAGTTTTAGACTAATTCAAACTCCCCAACTATGTTCTTGCTTTAGTCTCAAGCAAAGAAAAGAAAAGAATTGTTTTGGTCCTCAAACAAATAAGCTTTTGAAAATTTTTATGACATTTTTCTCGATTCATACTGATTTTCTCATTCCACCCTTTGATCCTTGAATTAAGAGATACCAACATCATTTTAATTTCAGCTTTGATTCAAGAATAAGACATGGTATACTTTCTATCACAAATTTCTGATTTAACTCAATGTATTTAGAAACAGTTTATTCAACAAGTCTTGTTCCAGGTGTGTTCAGAGGTCTTCAATCCTTTTCATCTTCATGTTAAATGTAGTAAATCTTCTCGGGAGTTTTCGGGACTGCTTGGTCAAAGTCCCATAGGGCTTGTTTTTCATATTGATTCACTAATGGGAAAAATCAGGCCTTTCAAAATCAATGAGGTCTTTCAGGCTTGCACAAGTTGGGCCTGGCATCGTAGATACGGAAAATTTAGTTGTAAATCACCCATTTTCCACTTTTCTCTACAATTGTTGCCTTCAACTTTCTACCCTTTTTTCTTCTTTCGTTTTGGCCGAATCTCTTCATCTGGCTCGATTCAACTTCGCTGTTGAATTCTTTTTAGGGAATTTCCCCCACTCTATATGCACTTTATTCAGCGCCTTTGAACTCGCTTTTTGTTTTTCTAGGATCAGAATAGTAACAAGCTATTTTCTTAGGCTTTCTATTACTCTTAGAGAACTTTGGCTAGCAACTCCTGAAATGCTGGTATTAGGTACTAAAGTTAAAACACCCTACAAGCTTACACTGTTCAAGGGAAATAGGCCATGTACAGACAAACTTATCTTCTTATTTCACTAGCTTCTATTTTACTTTCAATTCTCCTTCATTGTAACAATTTGAAAATATTCTTCCCCAAACTCTGTTTCTTCCTCATAAGAACTTTTCCGAATCGAAACTAGATAATTTGCCTGTTATATGTTTATTGCAAGGAAGGAATTTAGGTTTCACATTGCTTATTGAAGAAATAAGGCTTATTTGGCTCCGCATCAAGGAACTAGGGAATATGCTACATATATCGAGGGTAGGCTTAGAAAGCTCAACTCGCCAAGGACTGCCTCTATCATTTCTTGTTGGCCGTTTTCACCTAGAATGCCCTCAATCAATAATCTAACAAGCTCTAGGACTATGGACTCTAGTCTTGAATTTCCCGTAAGATGTTCCTAATTCCTCTCAAAGTTTCATAAGTTTTGTTGACCTAAGTGTATTATTTCTTCAAGACTTGTATTTATTTACTGTCTAATTACAGTATTTCAACCAAGTATTTTGTTCTATCAGCAATAACCAAATTTCAAATCTTTGCAATCTATACTGAAATTAAACAATGTAGGCAATACTCCTAATTTCCAGTTTAATCATTCACTAATTCGATTTTTCTTTAGGAAATTTCGTTTTGAGGAAAGAAATGTGACTATTTATTTGATTCTGCACATAAAAGGCATTTATTTGATTTATCAGTTAAACAAAATTACACAAAACAAAATTTCACTTTACTTATAAACAATCAATTTGAAGTTCAACAAGAATTTTATTCAAATATCAAACATTTTGATATTGTACACCCGCTTCTCCTTACAAACAAATCAGAATCTAAATTAGAGAAAACTCTATTTCTCATCTAAAATCCTATATCTTCCCCCTCTCTCTCCAAGGTTGTAGCCCCGTCTAATTTGGCTCACTGCACCTTGAGCTCACTCCAAGAGTGACTTGGCTGTGAACAAGGTTGTGCAACAAATTGGAGCCCTTTCTCCCTTTTTCTTTGGAGAAGTTGATGGGTTCTAATTAACCCTTCTTCCAATTCCTTTCCCATCAACCACTCTCTTGATTACACATCGTTTTATGGAATAAGGAATGGAATTGGTTTGTTTTCCGACACCATTCATTCCATAAACTTTGTGTTCACAAATTTTTGAGCTCTTCTTTTCTCTTCATCTTCTTCTCTTCATTCTCTTTGTTTGTTTTTCCTTTGTTATTCCATCCTTTATAGTGATTTGAGTCTCTGTGAACTATAAGGCCATTTATTCTCTTTTAAATTTTCGATGAATGAATTGAATGAGGTTTCTCTAAATTCTTGCTCTCTTTGATATTTCCAACAGAGGTTTTGGGAATTTGGTTGAGAATATTTGATCTTTTTCTTGGAAGGCTAAATTCTCCGATTATTCTCCTTGAAACTGAGCATACTAAACCAATTAGTTCAATCAAGACATTGATTTATGTTTCTACATTAATAACTATTTATTTCAAAGATTCTGAATGAATAATGCATAACTGAAAGGTTTGGTTGAGTTGTAGCCTAATGACGAAGTAGAATGTGACGCTTGGTCAATGTCATGACAATGATATAGAATCGCTACATTAAGTATTGAGCTCTAAATTAATGATTTTCAATGAATTTAGTTTTAACCGTTGGGACGCCCAAATGAGAGGTTTTAAAATCCACTTTTATTGACTTTGACTATTTTGGCCTAAATTTCAAAATTGTGGTTGTGACCAAATGTGTTATTACGTATAGGGAATTTGATGTTGCAACATAAAAATGTTCTTTCCTTCTTAACTGTAGTCGACGTCAGCTCTAATATTTTGACTTTCTTTTCCACTTTATTTTTCACATCCAAGATTCTTGGTTGCAACTTTGATTAATGTTGCGAATTTAAAACATACACTCAATTCACAAGAATTTCAATTTATTCAATTTCCCCAATCAAACAACTACAACTCAATTCATCTTCATCATGTAAAATTCAACAATTTCCACTATGCATCATATTCAAAATTTAAGCACCAAAACAAGATAAAATTCCCCAACCGAATCATGCTATCAAAGACAAATTTTAAAACTAAACAAGAAGAATATATCGCCCCTTGGGTCTCTCTTATGGCTGACAGTTTGATTGCAAATGCTCTCCTTTTTGCACAATCTTCATTGTCCTGTAAAACTAAAAAAATAATATTTATCGACTCTTCAATCATTAATGAATAAAATCACAATAAGCTATTAGAAATTTAAACACAAAAATTTTTAAACTATAACAAGAAAAATTAAAAACAAACTGGTGTGGATTGCCTTCCACAAAGTCGCTCAATTTTAGTCTTTAATGGACTTTCGCTGCCATTGTCTCGTTTTCTTCTATTTCCTTGTTCAAACTAAGGGTTACTCTTCCAATTGCTTTCCTCCCAAGGTAGTACTTTAATCTTTGACCATTAACTTTAACTCCTCATGATTGCCGGTTCTATGTCACCGCCCCAAACTCGTGTGCTTGATACTCACCGTAATTTCATCCTGTACCCATTTGGATTTTAGCTCTCGAAAGAGTCTAGTCCTGAGTTGAATAACAAGACCTGATCTCCCGCCTTGAATTCCTCCTCAAAATTCGCTGATCGGTGCCCATTTTTTGTTTTATCCTCAGAGATTATGGCACTATCATAGGCTTCATTTCTCAACTCTTCCAATCCATTTAATCGAGTAGCCTATCTTCCTTAGCAAACTTTAAAATCAAAACACTAAGATTCTTAACGGCCCATAGCTTTATATATATTCTAGCTCAAGAGGTAGGTGACAAGGCTCTTCCAAAGACAAGCCTCGTATGTACACATTCCAATGGAGCTTTAAAAGGTAGCCTTGTATGCCCAGAAAAATCATCAAGCTTCAATGACCAATCTCTATAGCCTTGAACTCACGGTTTTCCTGCACTCTTTATCTCCCGTTGGAATTTCAAATTTCTGCCCATTTGTTTGAGGATGATAAGCCAAGCTCATAATATGTTTGATACCATATCGCTCATGAGTTTGTCAAATACCTTATTCTTAAAATGGCTCCCTCCATCATAATTATAGTTAAAGATTATCCCCAGTCTGTGAGATATTTCTTTGTAAAATCCATGTTGTATTGGCATCATTCTTTGGACAAGTAGCGCCTCAGCATTTCGATACATAATCCACCGGCTAGAGTATGTATATATTTCCAAAATAAAACCGGAAAAGGCCCGTAAATCCATTCCCTTACATCGAACAAGCCCACTTACCCTTTGAGAGAGGAAATAAGCTGCGGCGTACCATTGCGCCTGGCGATATTTCCCATTCTTTGGCATTGATCATAACTTCACCCATTCAAAAGCCAGTCCTTAAAATAGTAGGCCAATTAAAATCACAGTGAAGAATTTTGTGGGCTGTTTTGTCTCACCAAATTGTCCCCTCCGTATGGTGATGCATGACATTCTTGTAAATCTTGCTTTGCTCTCCCATACGGTACACATCTCCTTATAATCAGTCAGCTCCTCTTTTAAACAATAATGGGTGGAAATCCCGGATATAGTACTGTATCAGTCCTTAGCTTCTTTCTACGTTGGTATTGAATTACGGTGGCATAATTCCATAAGCTAAGAAGTTCACAATATCGGCCTTACCGGGGTGATTGGGTGACTCTCTGTGGAATCTTCTCATCTAGAAAATTTTCTGCTATTTCTCTTCCTTCCTCTTATATAATGGGTTTCTCTACTCTTGACAAGTGATCGGCTATCACATTGTCCACAACCCTTCTTGTCTTTATTTCTAAATCAAATTCTTTACAATAATAGTACCCACACAGTGATCTAGACTTTCTTAACTTTGCCATTAGATACTTAATTCTTTGCATGATCGGTGTATAACAACATGGGACCCAAAATATATGGTCTAAATTTTTCACATGCAAATACTACGGCATCTCTCCTTTTCGATGGTAAAGTAATTTTCTTGAGCTTCATTAAAGGTTTACTAGCATAGTAGATGGCCTTGAACACTTTCCCTCTTTCTACGTCCCAATCGACTCCCATTGCAAAATCTGGCATCACACATGATTTCAAATTCTGATTTCAATCAGTTTTGCCATGATGGGAACTTCAACTAGTCTGGATTTGATTTCTTCGATGATGCATTATGGCGAATTCATCAAAATAGAACTTAGTATCTTTCGTGATACGCATAATGGTCCTAGCAATTTTTTGAGAAATCTGTGATAAATCTTCTATAAAAACCGGCATGTCCTAGCTTCTAATTCCCTTGGCGTAGTGGGTATTAGATTTCTTATAGTGAAACTTTGCACAGTCTACCTCAAGCCTGCTACGAAATCATGTGCCCAAGCAATTCCTTACCTTAACCATAAAATGGCATTTTCCCGATTAATTTAGGTTCTTGTCTTTTCACCTTTGAAGTATTGTCCCGAAGGTTATCTGAGACCTTTGTTCAAATTGAATCTCTGCTTGTAAAATCATCCATGAAGATCTCCATGCTTCTTTTGCTAGATCGGAAAATATAGACATCGTCGTCTTTGGAAAGTACGAGGCATTACACAAGAGCCAAATGACATTCTCTAAAGCAAAAAGTACCAAATGGGCATGTAAAGTGGTTTTATCTGATCTTGAGTGCAATAGCAATTTGGTTATATCCGAGTATCCATCAAGAAAACAAAAATGAGGTGTCCTACCTGACCTATCGGCATCGATCTGATGAAAGCGGGGAAAATGATCCTTTACGATTTGCACGTGTATTCAATTTTAAATGTCATTACACTCTCCATCACATTCTGAGTTCTTGTAGGAATCGAGTTCAAATTCAAGCTACAAATTTTACGTTCACAATGAATCCACCTTTCTTAGAACCACATACATTAGGCTTACCCGAGAACTATACGATATAGCATATATAAAACCTACATTTAACCATTTGGAACTTCTTTTGACAACTTCTTTCATTCTGCTGGTTGACCTCCTTTGATGCTCAATAGAAGTTTTGCATTATCATCGGCAATATTTTGTGCATGCAAATGGAGAGCTGATACCCTTTAGATCCTGATTGACTGACGATTGCTTCCTTGTATTTTCTCGAGAATTACAGCTGACTTACATTCTTGACTTCGATCAATCTGGTGACGATGGCGGTTTCTCTTTTCTGGTTCTAAAACTCATATTTAAATGGTGGGCAATTCTTTCAATGTTAACCCTTCTGCACTAGTTTCCTGCTCATGAGTTTGCTATTTCTTGCTGCATACTTCATCTTGATTGTTTTCATTTATACTCGAGACTGTTTCCTTGTTAAACAAATTTGAAGGCAGAACTTCACAACCAAGTCTCTCAAGATACTGAAAATTCATCTCAATTTCATTGATAGAGTGTTGAGATGATGAGAATTCAATCCAACATTAGAAGGCTATTGTTTCCTACAGCCCCACAAGCTATGCGCACCACATCGGGATGTTCGGACTCTATTAATATTAAAATGCATTGCTTCATTTCCAACCCTAAGTGTCAGTTCACCTTTCTATACATCTATCAAGGTAGCTCCAGTTGCTAAGAAAGGTCTTCCCAGTAACAAAGGAACTTGGGTATCTTCCTCCATCTGCATATTAGCAAATCCTTGGGAATGAATTTCTGACCTTGATGAGTACATCTTGAGATATACAGTTGTGCCATTGATCTATCGACCATATGCAATGTAATTCTTTGTTGGGGTAAGTTTCCCCAAATTCGTCTACGCACAACTAATAGAGGCATCAAATTTATACTAACAGAATCCGCATAAAGCTTTCTTGAATTCATATTTCCCTATGGAGTAGGGAATGGTGAAACTGCTAGGGTCCTTCTTCTTTGTTGGGAGCTTTTGTTGGATAATGGCACTGCAAGTAGTAGTCAAATTTACTATTCCCTCCTTAGCTATCTTCCTTTTCTTGCTCAGTATCTCGCCCGAGAGAATTTTTGCATAAGGCGTTTGGGCGATTACCTGCAAATGGGATGTTATTTCTATTCCTTGAAAATGTCCAAGAATTTAGAAAGCGATTTCTTCTCTTCTTGACTTAGAAGTCTGTTAAATGCTTACTTTGAAGGTGTATAAGTTGGTACTCCTTCCTTCTTTTTCTGGTCATTACTTCCTTTCGGCTGTTCAATCTAGGTGCTCTTCTCTCCTTCCTTTTCAGTTTTTTCTTTTTCTGCCTCAGTCTCTTCTTTCCTTTATGTCTGTTGTATCAAATCTCCTTCTGAATTATATCTGATCTGTTCTTCTGATATCATAATCTTATGTTGTATAGCCAAGATTATTCTTTATAATAAATTTTCAACGAACCTTAGCATTCTTCACGAAGCATTTGAGTATCGAACGAAAGCTTCCAAGTTAGGCGGTTTACATTCATGATTGTAATAACCTCTTGTTGTCCCCCATGAGCTGCCGGTATTTGTTGTTCTTGAATGGTTGAGTCCTCCTCGACCACGATATTCATTTTCTGCTTTCACCTCCTTGATCGCTGTAATTTGGAACCTTGGTGGTTCGATATCCCTTGTTGAGATCTTGTTCTTGCCTTGGGCCTTATTAATGCCCCTCCACCATATGAAATTCTCATGGTTCCTCGGTTACGGATTGTAGTGTGTGGGCAGGTTAGGATTTGGCTTGAAATGGTAATTTCTTGGCTCGCTCACGTACTTAATCTCCTCAGCACCATAAGAATCTTCTTTTGGCACATCAGCACTTCTTCTCATAAGTTCTCTTTCCACTGCTCCTATTTCATGAGCAATGTGCATCTTTCTCTCTTGTTTGTCCATCCTATGCATTATGGCATCCAACTTTGCCTCCATGACTATCATCTTGCTTTCGGATCAAAGCAGCCCTTTTCCCTTGAAAACTCGGATGGAGCTTTCCTTGTTGCATTTGCCAAGTCTTCCTCGGATCTCTCTCGCCTCTTCCAGCACTTTTTCTTTTGAATGCTCCCACGGCATGAAGCATCGATAATGCCATAGATGTATCATTCAGCATGATACTATCTCCATCCCCACAGGTCTTAAATCTATTCCATTACATCGGGCACCTTTTGGCAACCTTTTGAATCTTTCCAAGCTACATATAGGCTCTCATCTTCCCCTTAATTTGGAATATATTATCTCTCTTCTTCTCTTTGAAGTGAGAGAAGAGAAGAATGCGCGAAATAGGCTTCTGACTCTTCTGATATCAACCGAACCATATGGTAATGATTCATACCATGTGGTGCTATATCTCTCAAAGAAAATGGGAGAGATGCAACTTTATCACCTCCCGGTCTCACACCATTGACTTCACTATGTCGCCATCTGAGAAATCTTCCCGAGTGCTCGTTTGGGTCTTGATTGGGATGACCCGATTGAGCGATGTTTACGAATACATTGTAATCAAGTGCTTTAGTTCGAGTATTTGCATCTGATGAGGTAATCGATTGCATAATACTCTTCCTGAATAATAAGCCTCCATAAATCCTCCATTGTGTCGGTAATGGGAGGCATACAGTTCTTTACGTCTCGGTTAAAACATTTGGTCGTGTATCATCTGCCCATGGCTGTTTTGCTCTTTGTCTTTTAAGCTCACAGTGTTCTCTCCAATTCGGTGTCTTGCTGGAGTGGAAATTCGAGAATCTGTTCCTATGCATTAAATGTTTTCTGAAATCAAAACACACCAGTGTAGGATTAGTCAAACTAAGTAAATATTTTCAACGTGGCTTGTTTAAGATTAGTGACGTGTAGCCATTGCTTGAAAAACTATTTTTGGTTTTTTAGTTTATAAAATGTCCAAATTAGCATTTCCTTCTTTTGTCAGAATATTGATCTAATTAATTCTTTCAATCCGTGGCCAGCTGCTTAAAAGCTTGTTTCCTTTTCTATATAGTAAACCCCTCAAATTAACATAATTACAAAGAGCCTTACCTTCTCTTGTATCCATGTTATTCTGGATAATTTGCTTGATAAAATAATTTTCTCTTAATGATCATGATTTAAAAATAAGGGTTAGTCTATGACACGCAAATTCTGCAGGTCATCTAGTAGTAAAATGCGAATGTAAGTCCGAATTATCATTCCCATGATTGATAGCGAATTAAAGATCAACTACCCCAACTACTAAAATTCCATACTATTTGGACTCAAAACTCATAGAGAAGGTTTTATCTAAACAACAAAAAAATTAAAATCCTATACTATTGAATATATATTCAAGCTAGAATGAAACAAAGTAATGAATAAAAATAAATTGTATATAAAAGAATGGATTGAATCGGTTTCTTGTGGCTTAAAACTATCAATGAAATACAATGAAACAGTCAATTCCAGCAGTTAAGTACATTGCTCTGTTCTATATATGGATATGGTTATTGTCCAAGATTTCCTAGTTTTTGGAATTGGATTTCTCCGTATTCACCGATTAGATATCCTTGCTTCTCTCGAAGACAAGATCAAACCAACTACCTGTATTCCAAATTCTCTTGCAAGATTTGGGTATTTTTCTTTCTCAATACTTCACACCCATTTCCTGTTGACAGCAGAACTTTTGCTTTTCCTTCTCAGGATTTTCGCAAAGTTTCTACCACTTAATTGGTGACTCAGCCTTCAAATCTATGGGTTTAACATCATTTGTGATTAGATCTAAGTTAACACGGGGGATTGGGCTTCATTTAGATTGGGTGAGGCTCTACGATTATTTATATTTGGTAAATACACCCCTCCAACTTCAATTATGAGCAAATGGGGTTATCAAAATGAACTCAGGCTCTCGACCAGTTCATCAATGGTAGTCGAACATACCCAGGAAAGAATGCTCTCAACTCTAAGGAATCTCCGTCTCTGTGTCACGCAGAGGGCATCCTAAATATCAAAGTAAGATACATTCCCTCATTGGTGGCCAGGTACTACTATTGGGAGCGTATCCATTCAAAGCGACACCGTTAAGTAAGAACCAAACCCAAAATTAATTCTCATAATTGTGCGGGAAAAGGCCCATACTTAAATATAAATCCAAATCGGCCAATTTGCGCTCTGATTACCACATTGCGAATTAAGAAATGGAGCATGATCACGCACAACCCTTTGTAATTGCAATAAAGCGAGAAGAAAATGAATTCCAGAATTTGTCTGAATTTCATAAATTTTCAAATGATAATACATAAGAAAAATAATAGAACTAAAAATCCAGCTCTACTTTCGTCTCTTACGATTCGCGAATTCAAACGAAAAATAAAACTAAAAATAAAAAATAAAAATCTACTCTAAAATACATGAGTTCCTCTTCTTCTCCCTTTTAAGGTAGTGAAGGCGGAAAAACTACTTTACTCTTCTAAAGCTATCTATTTATCTTTGTACAAAAGAACTTGGGTCGAATCCACACAAATGCTCGAATTGGAACTCGAAAAAAGCCAGGCTCAGCGTCTGCATGTCGCGACCTCGAGTTGATGTGACATGGACTCTGCCGATTGCTGCGTGATCGATTACGCTGACCTCTTTCTTTAAGTTGCAACGGTTTATTACCAATTGCTTTTGATCGATTAATTGCAACATCGTTTTGTGGTCGCGACCTCGTTTTGCTGATCGTTACTTTAGTGTTGATGTCACGACCTCGATTACATTTAGCGACATCGCCGTCTTCCCATTCTTGACACGAGGATGCGAACTATCAGTTTTAGGTTGCGACCACTTTTCTGTTTGTATGACGACTTCATGTTGTGACTTTGATTTCTTGGTCGCAATTGTGTTGGTGGTCTTCTTGCTTTCATATGTTTCAATTTTATGTCGCGACTTCATGGTGATGTCGCGACCTCTCTTTGCTTCCCATTTCTTTTCTTCTGGTTGCAACCTCAGTTCTACATTGCAACAAATTTCCTCCTTCCCACCTATTTTCCAGGTCGCGACCTCAGGTAGTGTCTTAGCCTCAATTTCTTACATTCCAACTCTTCTTGGTGCGACCTTTATTGAGTGGTTGCGACATCATTTCTTATCCTTGATGCGTAAAGGTCATGAGTTCGGTTCTTGGCAGTGCTTCTGTTTGGCTCTGATTAGAGCCTCGCCTCAAACTCTATTTTTGGTTGCACTTTGAATCTTCCTGTTTTTATGTCAAGACATCATAGTGGTGTCGCGACATGCAATGGAGCCTTGCATTTAAAAACTAGTTGCAACCTCTTTCTTTTGCAAAGATTCTCTTGTGGCTTTATAGAAGGATCCTTGTCGCGACCTCAGAGTGGTGTCGCGACATCATTCATATCCTTTTGGCGTCGCGACATCAAAGTGATGTCGCGACGCAAATTCTTCTTTAAGTTATTTCCTTTAGTCGACCCACGTTTTCTTTGTGCAACCTCATTCTTCAAGTCCGACCCGCTTATTTTCGATTTTCTATTTCTTCTTCAAAGCCAAGATTTTTGATGTCGTGACTTGGAATGGCAACTGCCCAGGCTTCTGTCGCGACTTAAATTTTCGATTTGTGACCTCAATTACAGCCGCGGCTAGTTTTCTTCGATTTTGCTAAGATTTGAGTTTTTACCAACAGCGGTATTTTCTTGCAAAATGTTGAGTTAATTATCCACTTTTCTGCAAACAAATCAACATTTATCTCATAATATACTCAGAAAAATGGATTAAAACTTAATGAGTTTTTAGACTCATCAATATATTGAATTAAAAATCCACCTGCAGGGTTTGACATAATCAAAACTTATAAGTATCCTCAAGGGGGTATCATCAATCCAATTAACAGGACGTGGATTCCATTAATAATTAATATTCACTATACAATTAATGCAGTTATCTAACTCACCGAGATTATTGATCTATAAAGATCTCACTTTTTATGAATCAAAATAACCAACAATAAATGCACGTGTCTATTTATTATCTCGAGATTAAGAGTAATAGTATTCATAATAACCATGATGTATTAATTATTTTATGTGTCAGTATAAAATAACTACCCCGAGTTGGTCCCGTTCAATACACAAGAGTGTACTAGCACAAGAAGTTGGAACTAAGCCATTACGTAGTCAAGGCCAGGACCCTGCGAGGGCACAATCTTTGCAATCTTTGCCGTCGTGTGTCAGTCGGGTACAGGCGGGAACCAATAGCTTATATTCCACAAGAACCGATTATTTGATCTTCTGTGCGTAAGCCAAACTCTACACACCAAATCATCTATTATGTAGAATAAAAGACACACATGCATGACATTTAAATGCAAACATAGCTTATGTAGATTCTCATTGAAATGAAATAACATAATTTTATTAAAATAAAATAAACATTCGTAACAATAAAATGGCTTTTAGTATATATAGCCCTAAGAAAAACTCGATCTTCCCCTCCGAGCTCATCACCAGCTGAGCATTACTATAGTTCAACCACAGTATTTCGACTGATTTTCTGTGGAAAGGTTTCAACCTGACTGGTTTATTGCTGCCGGAGAGATTGGATAACAAGCCGCGTATTGCTTCAAGCATCCCATCGGACGTTCCACCCGAGACCGAGTCCTCACTTCTCCAATATCGGATGATTACATTTTGAAATATGACATAGGAGTTCCCTTTCTCTTTATCTAGCTTGAAGGTGTAGTTTCCAGGTGAAGGGTCAAAGGGGTCTCGCCTTGGAATCAACGTTAAGTTTTCATTCATCTTCATTCCCGGAAGAAAAGTATCAGTTGAGTCCTCGAAACTCTCCCAAAGAATCTCCGTTCCATTGTCACTCAAAACAAGGTTCCCAGAGTCCATGACCTTTGCCACCATATCCGTGGATGGCAAGATTCCAAGATTGAGATTGGTAGACCAATAAACTGTTTCACCATCACCACTAACCCAGGAGTGCCATCGTGTGCAGACAGTGCTCCGACACTAGTATTAGGAAGGGGATTGTCTCGGTTGGCAACCCATACAACTGTTTCAGTTTTTCAACCCATAGCGCCGTATGCCGATGTATTTTCCATGACTGGAGTTTCCATTAGGGAAAAAGAAGCCCAGTTCAAAAGTTTTGCCGACAGAGACAAGAGTTTCTCCATCATCATTAAGTGGATTCTCTGTTGTGATGGTATCTCTAGCAAAGCAACACAGAACAGAGCACAAGAAGAAAAAAATGGCAGATAACATGTGAATTGAAGAGACTGAAACCCTGAATTTTCTTTCACGCCTTTTCCTCACCATTGGTTGTACAGGCAGACTATGGATAGTTTAGCACTCTCGTTATCACAAGGGCCAGAGCACTTAGATTTTCCTTATTCACATACGGCTTTGGAAGCAGGGGCTGCTGAATCAACATACTTTAGGTCAACAACAAAATATGGCAATGCTATTCTATTCAATACACAAAAACAAAAAGTGAAAAAAAAAACCACGCCCATTTTGTAATTGACTTGGTCAGCTAATTTCAATCCCTTGACAAGATTTTGGATGGTATAGTCATATTTATGTGCTCAACTTGTCAGTTCACTCCATCCGATTCAATGTTTGTGTGGATTTGAATAATAATCTTTTATTGCTATGGAAAGGAAAAAAAATCATGTTGAAAATCATTTTTCCTAAAGTTTGAGTGACATGAAAAGTGCAAGGGACAACATATAAAATAAAATATTCTAATATTTTTCCTACTACTTTTTTTTGAAAATTATTGAAGAAAATAAAAAAGGGAAGAGAAATGATGTTTTAGCTGTATGTCTATATAACATTAGGTTCTAATCATATATATATATATATATATATATATATATATATATCTTTATATATATATATATATATATAATATGAAATGAAGAGTATTAAATGAAAACTAAAATATAAATAAATTTCTTTTTTTCTTGTGACATTTCATAGGAAAAAAAACATATTACTTTTTACTTTTTTTCTATTCATTTATTTTTCCCTAGCATTTTTCGAGAACCCAACATAGCCATAGAAATCTTTATCCAAGTTGAATAGTGGAGAATTTAAAACCAAGGTTGTACCAAAAGCACATGAGCAAGAAAAAAAAATGTTGGACCAAGAATTGAAAGCCTCTCGATGAGTAGATAAACATCGTTGTCAATACTTCAAATTGAGGGAGAAATGCATTAGATGTCTTCCAAACTTGTGAGTCGTTGCCTTGTTTGGCTCCAATTGTTGGAAGTTTGTCCGTTCTTTCCCATTGTCCATAATTGTTACTTTTCCTTCCCAATCCTCGGCGGGGAAAACAGAAGTTGACAACATAACATGAGTTTGTGATCATTGGGTTCACCTTTCCTTACTCGCTTGTTTAGATTTGAAAAGTCTTATGAAAGAAAATAGTAAGAAAAATTTAAAAAAAAAAAGTGGAAGAAAATAAATTTTGAAGGAAAAAAAAAGATTTAAATTTAATAAATTAATTCTATATGTTTATATTAGTCTCTGGCTTGTCTGAGATGAAATAAAAATGGCGAGAAAGTAAAGTATCTGAAACAAAATATAGAGCAATAAAATGGACAGTGCTACGTCTTGTGCGTAATTTCAGCGAAACGATTATTTCTCTAATATGCTCTTTGAAATTGCCGTGGCGTTTCTTCACGAGGACCTGATAGTCTTTTAACTGGCGGCGACAACACTCTTGTCGGCAGTCGCACGTGAAACAGTGTGGTATCCTCTACAAAAGACCTGCAAAATAGACCAAACAAAATCTGGATAGAATCCTTGCCGTCTGCTTTCCCGAAATTGAATCCACGTAATAAGTTGAAAGGAACTAGAGGCAAAAATCAATAAAGATGTTCCGACAGTTTTTTAACTTTTTTACTCAACGGACAAAGAAAATTAAAACCCATAAAAAGGAATTAAGAAGCATTTAACCAGCCTATAATTCCATTCAACCGTTACCAACAATTTTCCACATTAATGAAATTGACACGGGACATAAGGCCGATGGTAGATAGCAACCCGAATAGAGAGCACATAGGAGAGATAGGTGTTACCCTTTGAACATTCCATTGTAGAAGTATGTTTACTCTACTAACTAAATAGTAGACCCAATGTCGTTGAACCGTTCTATCATTTGTGTAGGTGATGACATACTGATAGGCACAAGCATGTGTATATAATAGTACGCCTATGTGCGCAAGTGCACACTTCGCCTCAAGTAATATAATGAAAGTAAAAGTATCGTCCCATGGAGAATTAGGTTACTAAATACCAACTCTAGTCACAACTTAAGCTTATTTGGATGATGAAAAATACATAAGAAAGACTCAAATTATACTAAACTAACGTACAAATCCTATAAGCTTCACAGTGGCTTCGATAAGACTAAAAAAACTTAGGGCATAAGATTTCACTTAAACAATCCTTATATGAACACCTTCTTGATCAATCAATGTTTATATATTTTCATATGAAGTTGGAAATTTCACTAATGTATATGTGAATATATCTCAAGCATCAGCACATAACCCTTAGGATTTAGGTATTTTGCATCTCTACTCAACCCTAAAACCCTAGGAATGCAATAAACCCAAGAAACCACAATACCACACTTAATATCATTTATATCTCTATCTCATGGTAATTATATGGAATTTCATCCATGATTACATTTCCAATCATCAACTACCATTACTCAAATCTAAGCCCACAAATCATGCAAATATTGTGAATACCCTTGGCTTGATGGTAAATGAGAAATACTCAACACGTGTGAGAAAATAATATATTAATCAATATAAATTAGGAGAAATCCATACATTTATGTCTTTGGATACATCTAACCCCTAAGAAAACAAACTAAAACATGTTTAAAGAAAATACAATCATCAAAAGAAAGGAAAACAAAGGGAAAGGAGAGATGGAACAATCTTAGTGAAGCGTCTGTATGCCGTTTTCCTCATAACTCAAACTTTTCTCCTTGAATTTGTACCTTACAAAGAAAAAGGTTATCAATGTCATATATTATGTTGACATAAGGCAATATTTGTCAATATTATATATTTAAATGAACAATTATTGTGACGCCCCATTTTCCCGAGGGTCGAAATTTTGAAAGATTTTTTTTTTAGCTCTGATCAACTTCTGTCTCGGCGAATGACTAATGGCGACAAAGAAGCATGAGTCTTTGTGTCGGCAGTTCCTATCGTGCGCCGCATGAAACCGGTCTTGCGTTGAGCCTACGGTGTAGCGCGAACGATCAGCGCTGCCGCGCTACTGCGGCTCTCTCTTGTCACGGCCGGCTGGCGGTAACTGCCCGGCCACAGTCGTAGTGACCTATTGTGACTTTGCGCCGCGTATAGCGAAGCCCGCAATTCCTTGTGACCATAATTCTATGTCTTGGCCAGAGACTCTTGCCCCTTAGCTAAAACTGTGCCAGCGACATCAAACCGCATCACGACACGGGGGCCATCAGAAACCTGTCAGACGAAGAAGAGTCTGTTTGACCCAAGCCATTTGGTTGCTTTCGCGAGCCATGTCGACATAAACGACCATGTCGCGACATGAGCCACCACTGCTTTCTACGTCGGCCAGCGCGCCACGTCTGCCGTGTGTGCACACTTCTTTGTGTGCACCCCTGAGCGTGTCGTTGCTTCGGCACGGAGACCTGTCGTGACCCGAGTCTTACGATGCGTGATAGAGAACCATAATTCTCTGCTCCAGGGACAAAATTCTTTGGCCGTGACCAGAGGACTGAAATAGGCGAGTAGCTCATTCCTTCTTACCCTCTACACTTTCAATTTTCTTCCATACATTTCACCACGTGCTACTACTTCTATATAACCTGTACTGACATTATAAAGTCCGAAAAATATCCACACCATACTAAACCAGTCCAAAACTAAGTTTTTATTACAAAACTTATTATTTATATAACAAAACTGGACATTCAGTCTAGAATATTACAAAATAAATGGGCGGCCTGCTTGGCCTTTTCACAACAATCCTCAGATATGCTCACCTCCGGATGTACCTCAAGTACTTGAAATATATTTACCCACGACGGGGTGAGAAATGCCCAGTAGAGAAGTTCTCCTACAAGGGCTAACCCTCACCTAAAATGAACATGCGATGGCATACATTAAACACCCAATCATATTCCACATAAATAATGCAATCCTATATGGAAAATTACATGTCATGCATGAGATGAGACTCCTCATGCCCTCAACTCGGGTCCCGACCGACTCCCTCACACATGCAACGCCAATTGTGAGAAACTAGTCATTGGTGTTTAACCCCATGACTTGACTCATTGGACCGACCTCCAATATTCATTTGAATTTTATTAAATTTTGTGTGTTTATTTAGGTGGCGAATTTGCGGGGTCTCACCGTAGGCTTCGAGCGCCTTCTGATACTTTCGTGAACTTTCATCGCTGGATACATATGTCTGACCAGGAATAAAATTTAGGTCTTTCACCCTAGGGGGGATCTGCCCCATCTTGATACACCCACACACATGATTTATCATTATTGTTGTTTTACCCAGTTGTGAGCCTTGATTTTGGACGTTATCCCATTTCCGAGCTCACCACCCACATTCACCAAGAATGGTGAATCAATCATTTCTATGCACCCACATAGGACTCGAAGCGATGTTACCGTGCATATGGGATGCAAGTATGCCACAAAATATTTCATACATTATTTCTAATTGCAGGCATGAAATTTTCATTCATCATGTCAATATATCAACGAGCATGCATAATCACTAAATTTCACCTGCAGTAACATTATTCATTATCAAAAAATAACTCACGAAAAGGTCCTTGAATTGGCACCTCAATCCAACGAGGCATTATCCGGACTAAACATTCAAAACACGCAACACATCAAAAATAAAAATTTTATTTTTATTTTTATTTATTTATTTTCTTCAAAAACTGTGTCTTTGTGTGATAAGAAGACTCTGTCGAGCCATGTTGCTTGGGGAAGCTTTGTCATTTGCCAGGTTCCAGTCATGCGCCTTAAAGCGCCATGTGTTTGCCTGTTGTTATATAGACTAAACCTCTCAATTTAATAGCTCTACAAGAGTCTTACAACTTTCCTATGGCCATGTCAAACTGGAGTGGAGTTTCTTTAAAATGAATAAAACTAGTTTAATGTTATGGAATTATGAATAGGTTTAAAATACATGACTTGCAGAGTTTAAGTCTTAAGTAAGCAAAAATTGGATCTGATCAGATATCCTTCCTAGGAATTGACTTGGATTCTCAAAATCCAACTACAACTTACTCAAGATCCATACTATCTGCTATTGATAGTTTTATAAACTAAGATTAAGGAATAATTGTACCCAAAGATAACATAGACAACTTAGGACAATAAAAGTAAGCTAATGAACTTATATACATATGATTAGTTGGTGAATACGGTTCTCTTGTAAAAATGAACGATAATATAAAAGAAATACTTGTGGCTTGGTCAATTCCCACATTATATCCCATTTAAAAAATATCTCAATTTGAATCTAGATTTGTCAAGATGCTACTATTGTGGTTTGGTTCTCACTTTTTGACTCACAAATTAAGTCCCTGTTTCTCTCGAGAAGTGGGGATCTGGCCAAACTAATTGTATTCAACATATTCTTTACGAATTTGGGTATTTTTTCTTTCTCAATACTTTTATACCCATTTCTTGGATTACCTTTCTGCTACAGTAGGTATTGCAAGATTTCCTGACCTAATTGATGACTCATTATAAAATAATGACTATCTCGCCTTGATTAGATCACAACTAACAGTAAGGTTTTCCAGCAGTTAAGGTGAAATCTCGTTGATTTAAGTCGATAAATAATCCCCTCAACATTAATAATGAGTGAACTGGGTATTTATCTAAGTGAAATCTCTGAGCTCCATAGTTCTTCAATAATGGTCCAACATACCCACAATTAGAATGTTCCTAACTCTCAGGAATCGCCATCTCCGTGTCACTCAAAGGGCCTCCTGGAAATCAGAGTAGGATACAATCCTTGGACGAGTATTCGAAACTACTATTGGGAACAATTATATGAAAAAAACATCAATCAAATAAATCCTCCCTAAATTCCAGGTACTTCCTTCTAATTTATGTAGGAAGAGCGTAACTAACAATAAATTCAAACTAGTGGAAGCTGCGCTTCTGAAAACTACATTACAATCGACAATGGAGCACTGATAAATCACCTGTAGTTGCAATAAAGCGAAACAGACGATTCTGAGAAATGTGGAATTTCATTTTAAACTTGGGTAGTAAATGTAAAAATTGAAATATTGCTTCAGCTAACATACTATCATTCATTGTTTGAATCCGAAAATCTATTCTAAAAAAATATCACAGTGAGTTTTTCTTCCCCAGTGCAGGTTCCCAAAGAAAAGCTAAACTTTACTAAAAGCGTATGCCTTTGTTATAACTTTTAGAAATTGAATGATTCCCAAGGTAAGTGGATTTCCCTAAAATCAATGGCCCAGCTAATTGTTTAGGTCACGACTTCAAAAGATTGTCGCGACTTAATCATTTCTTTCCTTGCTGAAATTTATGTCCGACCATAAAAGTATGTTGTGACATCAATTCTAACTTCCCTACCCATGCAACCTCACTTCTTAAGTCTTATTTCATTTTCAACCCCTCCGACACTCATTTCTTATTGTCGCGACATGAATTCCAAGTCGCGACCTAGATTGGTGTCTCCATCTTATATCTTTGTCACAACCTGAAATTGCCTAGCAGAGACATTACAAGTCCATTCAACCTTACTTTTTGGTCGCGACATTATTTCTCTATTGCGACCAACAATATCTTCTTTTTGTGTCGCGACATTGTCTTCTTTGGAAGTCCCTCTTGTCTTGGTCTCAGCAAGTGTTCTTCTGTCGCAATAGCTTTTGTTTAGCTTTCCATCACTTCCTGGTCGTGACTACCGTTCACCGTCGTGACTTCCCAGGCGTGTGTTGCCAATACGCATGACCTTCAAAATCTGTTTATCAGACGTTCTCCTTCGATTATGCGTGACCTCGGAATGGTGTCGCGACGCTTGAAATCCTTCGTAGGCCCTCTTACTGTCTTCTGACTTCTTCTTTGTCGCGACAGCTTTTCATTCAGCATAGTATGACTTCTGGTCGCGACCTTGATTCTTTGTCGCGACCTCAACTAGGCTCTTGATCTGTTTTCACTTCTGATTTTTGCTAGAATCTTCATTTCTGCTTTAAATTTCTGCAACATATAAATTTTGGTAAATAGCACATATTTCTGCATAAAAATAGGCAATTATAGTGTAAGAAAAATCAGAAAAATGGACTAAAAATTCAATGAGTTATTTCTTTAACTTTACGTCTTTGAATCTTGTGCATGCAAATAGTTCGATCCCGATAGATCTTCGATACGTAGTGTTTGTAGATCTTCTTTTCTTTTCTCTTTGTTGAATTAGTTAATCTTCTAGGGATCTCATTAGAACATTAGTCAAAGTCCCATAAACTTGTTTTTCATATTGATCTCCATATAATAGGTAAATTCAACCTTCATGATCAAATAGGTCTTTTAGGCTTGTAATGTGCCAGGCTTGGGTACTTTGGGTGAATGGTGGAAAATTTGAGCTACAAAATTACCCAGATTCCATTCTCTTTTCGTATAATTGCCTTCATTTTCATAATTTTCTTTCCCTTGTAATGTAAACTCCCCAACAGCTGTACATCATCTTGGATGTTGTGAAGCGCTAGTTTGCCACCTTCCCAGCCATCTATTTCGATTCCTTTTTACTGGAACTCTTTTCATTTCTCTTTATTTTCATAGAATTGGAATAGTGCAATGTTTTGTCTTTTTAGGCTTTCTATCACTCTTAGAGAACTTTGGGCTAGCAACTCTCATACTAGTTGGCAGTAGGGTACTAGGTGTTGAGACACCCCTTTGAAGTAATTGTTCAAGAGATGGGCTTGCTGAACTAAAACTTATTCCTTTTTCAACCTTTTCTTCTTTATCTCTAGTTTTTCAATTGATTTTTCTTCATCCATCCTTGTAATCCATAAGAAATATATTCCTCCAAACTTGTTTCTTTCTGCACATTAAACATCCTTTTGGCGATATTTGGGGTTCTTTCTTTATGATTAGTGTAAAGGAGGGGATTTTAGGTTTCATTACTGTATATGAGAAATTGGCATTTGTAACTTAAAAAGCATGGAACTAAGTGTATGCCCTTGCATAAATGAGGTAGGTTGGAAAAGGTTCAACTACCAAGAATAAGCCTCTATCACTTCTTGTTAGTTGTTTTTACCTAGGATTTTGCCTTGACCAATAATCTAACAAGTTCTAGGATCTTGTACCCTTGATTATGAATCACCCCAGAAGATGTTTCTAATCCCTCTCAAAGTTTTAAGAATTTTCTTAACCATGTGCATTGTTTTTCCAAGATTTGTATTGACTCACTGTCTATACACCATGACTTCAATCATCTTATTTGTTCTTCGATTGTGCTGCCTTTTCAAAACTACCCACAATTTAAACGATTCAAACGAAACTACAACTTCTTATTTCAATTCCTAGTTCTGCTCTTATTTCTCTTACGGTGTTGTTCTGGATTAAGCATTGGTTGTGTGTCATTGTACAAATAAGGCTTGAATACATAGATCATTTCTTGCAAACTAATATGATGACTTCAATACCCCAATTCACTTAATCAGATCCATGCATCCAAAACGAATCACTTATTCAGCAATCAGAGTCCAATCAAGCATTTCACCAATGTATAAGTCTTGATTGCAAACTTATTGGAAGCAACAACACAATTCATTAATTCAGAAGAACATCCTACAGATTTTCAATGAACGCTGCAGTTATAATTCATGATGAAGAAATCTGATTAGGAAAAGAAAATATACTTGTGCTTCTATCCTCCATTTTTTTTTTTTTTTCTTATAAAAGCTTTTGGGTATGATGTTGGGAGGATCTCTGTCAAGCTTGGCATGGCAGAGGCTAGAAAAGATATCTCTGATATTTTTGTTCAGAGGTGTTGGTTCTACCTTGTCAATGGAGATTAAATCATTTGTTAAATCCCGAATCGATCAAGGTATCTTGTTTCAAAGGCCCCACGTGGTTCAACTGTTTTTCTGCTTCGAAGTAATAGCATGTCTGATAAATTTTTGTTTATCAAATCTAAACTCTCATGCCAGATTTTTCTTCTATAAACATCATTATCTTCCCCAGCTCTTTATCTACATTCTTCATCAATTTCCAAATTCCTTGAAGCTAACTCCTTATCACAGTACTTGAAGGCTTGAATCTTTTTTATCATGTTACCCTCCATCTCAGCTTCTCTTTTCTTCAGAATGGCAAGCACTTCTTCATCTCTTCTAAACTGGTTGTTATAGAAGGCTTCCAATCTGACTTTCATCTTTTCTCCCATTTTTTTTTCTCTTATGTTCATTTCTTCTCTCCATTCTTCCTCTCTCTGTCTTAGAGTCTGCTCAAATAATTGTTCCTTCCTTCGGAATTTAGCTTCTAAAAATTCTTCTCTGATTTGTTGTTGTTTCTCCCATCTCTGCTCCCTTTATTCCATGTCCTTCTTTATTGATCTTAGCATTTCCATGACTTTAGTGTTCCCTTTTCCTCTTACGGAGCTACGCTTGCTCGGGAAATTCTCACGGCATCAATCGGGATAAGGAATGACTCAATGGGCTCATTAAAATGCACCTCTTCTTCTTGAGTTGGAGGATTTTGTCAGAATGTGATTTTATCTGTGATCATTGTTATCTCAGCAGGCCTCAGACTTCACTTAGCCATCCTTTGTTGCTTTTATTTCTAGGCCCCATTTTGATGAGGTCGAGAGGAGACCTGCCAGGCGGGGTTTCTTCTTCATCCCTTGATCCTCGCCCAGTAGTGCATAGTTTGCTGATTGTTGTTCGGTGAAGGATTAGTCCTGACCAATTGCTTGGGTGGTATCCTGATCGACCCTCAGTAGACCTCAACATTCATTTTATAGCCCTTCAAGGGCATAAGGAATGATTGCTTCATGCTCTCTCTAGCTACTTACGAGAGATGTTTAGTTGGAAGGAGATCACTTAGAAGACAAGAAGTAGAACCAAACCTTAGCTTCTCCGTGAGGAGCACTCTATTGACTCTAAACGTAGTGAGGGTTGTAACTGTGGCTTCCACTTCCCACTTGACAATCAGTGGTGATAATCTCTTATGATCTAGGTTGCTACCAATTTCTTAAATTTGAACCGTGCTTGAGTTCGCGAGCTTGAACATCATTGATTCTTTTATCTCAAAGGTACCGAGACTCACCATGCCGAAAGCGTGTCCTCTCATCCCACCATGTTGGCGTAAAATTCATGGCGGGCTTGAAGATCAGGAGCTATAGCTGAAACTCCCAACCTCTTTTTCTATAATCTCATAAAAGGAGAGATTAGCCTGAAAACCTCTTCATGGAACTAAGCCCTTGTCATGTACGCCCAGTCATAATCCCTTTCGCCCAAGAAGTAAGTCTCTATCTGCCTCTGATTCTCCTTCTTCGGTTCGTGCACTCTATCTTTTTCTTGAAGCCCTTTCTTCCTTAGCCCGGATTTCCTCCATTTCCGGCTGGGTTTCTGAGTTACGCATTCACTCGCGGTCTGGTGGGGTTTCAGTGAACTCCTCTCTTACTCATGGTGATGTTCACTCATGAGTTCGTCAATTATTCTATTTAGATCCGGAATAGGGATTTGGTTATCTACCATGGGTGAGAATTAGGAATTGGCTCTGGTTCTAGGGTTTTGGTAGTTGAAGAGAAAAAAGAAAGTGGAAAGTTGGGTGAAGATGAAGTAGTTAGATTACGGAGAAGTGGGCTATTGATTCCAGTCCTTTATGATAGTTGAGAGCTCAATATGTCACTATTGTCTTATTGAATGTCGCGACATTATTGCCTAAGTTACAACACTAATTGCTACACTAAATGTCCCATTTAAAGTTGTGACGCCCAAATTAGAAGGTTTAAAACCTTAATTTATTGTATTTTAGACAATTCTGATAGCGACATACTTAAGCTTTGTCGCGACTTGAAATGTGGTCCTGACTAACAAACTAGTGTCGCGACCTATTTCTTTCTTTCTTCAGTTTTCCCTGATCGCGACCTAAATCCCAATGTCGTGACATTGTGCCTTATCTCAGTCTTTTAAAACTCACACATTTTGTTGCGACCTGAAAGCATGAGTCACAACACTAATTTCAAACAATAATTGTTGCGACCCCAAAAGTGGTCGTGACCAATAAAACGATGTCGCAACTTGATATTTCTCATTCTCTTGTTTTTCTATTCAAAGCAGGGTTGTGACCTCTAAAGTATGTCGCGACATGAAATTTCTAGTCTTGAGAATAGTTAATTCATAAAGAAGCCCAGAATCAATAGACCAATTCAAATAAACACAAATAATCAACCTTCATCATTCAAACCTTAGCCAAATCAGCTCATGAAATATCAGATTCAATATTGAATGAAAAATAAATAAAACTCCTCGAGCTTCAATCATTCATTCTCCAAGCAATTAATATTAAGCGAGAGGTATGGTACTTCCCCTTCTAGTTCATTGCTGCATATTCTATCTGATAAATCCTTAGATCCTTTAATTTTTCTCTTGCATCTTCAATGTCCCTTTAGATCTTTAATTGACCAAGCAATAACCTCTTTGTATTTCCTTAGAATTTGTAAGCGACCTTTAATTCTTAATTTTAGGTCAATTAAATTTGATATGGTGCCCGAAGTTTCCCTTGTTTTGGTTCTAAGAAAGCATATTTTAGATGACTGGGCAATTCTTTCAAAATAACCCTTCTGCACTAGTCTCTTGTTTAGTAACTTTCTTTTCTTGGCTACTTGAATTTTCTTGACTGTTTTCATTCAAACTCAAGACTGTTTCCCTATATTGCAAACTGGAATGCAGTAGTTCATAATCACTCTCAGTAATATCTTGGAAATTCATCTCATTTCATTGATAGAAGGTTGCAATAAGAGAGATCAAAGGCAAAGCGTGGAACTACTGACCAGCTACGACTTTACAATTTTCCCATCAACATGTGGAGTCTGTGTGAAACATCAGGTGGAAGCCTCTGCTTCTGTTTTCCCATCCCTCGAATTGACTCACCCTTGCACATCAATTAAAGTGACTCAAGTTGCTAAGAAGGGAGTAATTCTAACAAGAGGACTGAAGTTGTCTTCTTCCATTTCATAACCACAAAGTCACAAGGAAGATAAATTTCCTACGCCCCAGCGACTATCTTTAAAGCTGTGGTTGAGCCCGCCTGCTATATCAACGCCGCGTCTCTGTTGTTGTTGGGGTAAGTTTCCCCGAACTCAATATACGAACCAGCCAAGGGGCATCAAGATTGATCTGCGGCTCACGAGTCATAGGCCTTCTTGAACTCCATATTTCCCTATTGGCGGAAAGGTGAGTGCCTAGGTCCTTCATTTTCAGCTGTTAAACTTTTACGATAGCTGCCTTTGAAGTCAGCCGGAGTTAAGTTCACTATTCCTTCCGACAATCTTAACACTTCTTGCTAAGTATCTCCTTGAGAGAATTTGCATAGTGGGCATTGGTTGATTACCCCTACAAAGACCTTCTTTCTCTTTTCTGAAAAATTTCCAGAGGCCCCAAAATGTTCTTCCTTCCTTCCAGTATGAATCCTTTGTGGAAATGGGATTGTTGGGGTGTAAGCTTTAACCATCTCTCTTTATGTTTTGACTCTTGCTTTTCTCGAGGTTGCTTTCGGTTGCACTGCTTTTTTACGTTATGTAGTTCTCTCTTTCTTGCACTTCAAAACATTTTTTCCTAGTTGCTTTGTTCTTTTTATCAGGTCTTCTCTTTCTCTTTTGTTTCATTTGTTACTCATTTCTTTGCCCTTCTCAGCTGGTATATCTGGAGTCCTTTGAGTTCCCAGTGTCACTAGGGAATGCATTCTTGTTCTGGTTCTATAAGGTCAAGGCTATTTGCCCAACTTGTGTTTCAAGTTCTTCAGGGAAGCATTGGTGTTTGATTGAAGCATTTGTGAGTTGGATTTAAGAGCTTCCAACTAAGTAAATTTATGTTCATGGGTGTGAAGCAGTTTTTTGTTGTCCCCCATGAACTACAACATCTGCTCCTCAAATGACTGGGTCCTCTTCTGACCTTGATATTCATTTCTTTGATCTCCTTACTTTGACTGCTTTGCTAGACACCGATCTGATTGACCACCACTTGCTAAAAATTCTGCCCTGTCTTTGACCTTGTGATGCTCCTCCACCATATGAGAAGTTCACATGGTTCCTTAGTGTTGGATTCTAATGTGTGGGCAAGTTGGGATTTGGCTTGAAATGATAGCTTCTCTATTCATTTAGGTAATTAGCCTCCTCAACTGCATAAGGATCTTCTTTAGTAGGTCCCTCAGCACTTCTTCTTATCCCATCTCTTTCCACTACTCCAAATCTCTCAATGATCTGATTTTTATCACCTTGTATGCATAATAGCATCTAACTTTGCTTCCATGAAGTCATCTTATTTAGCTCAATGACTCACTCCCTCTTGCCTTGTTGTAGCTACTTGTAAATTCCCAGATGGAGCTTTCATGTTGCATTTGGCTAGTGCGCGCTGTCGATCGCACCTCCTGCACTTTTTCTTAAGATGCTTCCTGTGAAGCATCTATGATACCATAGAAGTATCATTCGAAGTGATAGACAATATCCATTTGTGTCTTCAGTCATGCATGCCGCGGACATCTCTTGACCGGCCTTTTGTACCTTTCCATGCGTTATACAAGCTTTCATCCTCCTTCTTCTTCGGTTATGAGGATTGGGAAAAAAATCTACCTAGGAATGCTTCCACCCGACTCTTCCCATGTATCAAAATGAGCCCATATGGTAATGGTTACTTCCATGTGGTTAATATCTTAAGGAAAAGGGGAAGAGGTGTAGCTTTATCACCTATGGTCTCACACCATTCAACTTAATTGTGTTTTCCATCATGAGGAATCTGCCAAGGTGTTCATTAGGATCTTCGATTGGGATGACGGTAGCGGTCCCTGTGCGAACCATGGTGATCAAAGTGAGTTTTAGCTCAGAGGTTGTTGGCCTCCTCTGAGATTTGTCGACTACTTGAGTATTACGCGGATGGCAGAGAAATCCTCAGTATCTTGCGTGGAGGTCTTTTTTTGTGTTTCTTGTTCAATGTCGATCCAATTCTTTCATCTGCCATGTAGTTGCGCCTGCTCTGTGGCCTTTCATCGCTCCTTAGTGTTCTTTCCAATTTAGTGTCTACGGGGAAATAGATCCGTTAAACTTTTGTAGCTCATCAACCCTTTGAGAAATGGATATATATCGAGATTAAGTGGAACAGTGGTATCACAAATCATATATTCTTTAAGTTCTCTAAAAGATCAGTAGCTTATACAACCATTGCTATCAAAACTGTTTTTATGCATTTCTTTTATAAAATAAAGAAAAATGCCAAAATTAGCATTTCACCCTTTTGTCAGAAATATTGAGTTATTCAAATCCTTTCAATCCCCGGAAAAGGCGCCATAAAACTTGTTTGCCTTTTGTTATATAGACTAAACCTCTCAATTTAACACCTCTACAGGAGTCTTACAACTTTCATGTGGCCATGTCAAATTGGATTGGAGTTTCTTTAAAAATGAACCACAAACCCCAGTTATGACTAGAATTGCTGAATGGGTTTAGTCTATGACCTTTGCAAAATTTGGATCTTTGGTAGTAAAAATTGGATGTGAGATCGGATATCCATTCCCACAAAGATTAGGCTTGATCAAAATCAACTACTTGACTATCGAATCCATACTATCTGAACTTCAATGATAAGTTTATCAACTAAAGATTAAGGATAATTGTCCTAAAGATAACATGAACAGCAGGACAATAAAGTAAACTAATGAACTTATATACACTATGATTACAGTTAGATTGTATCGAGTTCTAAAAATGAACACTAATATAAATGTCTTGTAAGCTTAGTCAATTTACAACATTATATCCCATTTAAAACTATATCCTAAATTTGGATCTGGATTTTTCAAAGATGCCTACTATTGCAGTTTGGATTTCTCCTTTTATTTCACAAAATAGAAGTCTCTGTTTCTCTCGAAGTCAGGGGTCTAACCAACTACTTGTATTCAACGTATTCTTTACAAGATTTGGGTATTTTTCTTTCTCAATACTTCTTTGCATTTCTTGAGGCTGCTGATTTCTTACTTCCCAGTCGAGGTATTGAATTTCCATAACCTGATTGATGACTCGGCCATAAAATCTAATTAATATCTCTCTTCCCTTGATTAGATCACAGCTAACACAGGGTTAAGAGTTTTCCAACAAATTAAGGTGAAATCTTTGATGATTTAAATTGATAAATAATCCCCTCCAACATCAATTATGAGTGAACTGGGTATTTATCTAAGTGAACTCTCAGAGCTCCATCGATTCTTGATAATGGTCAACATACCCACCAAAATTAGAAAATGTTCCTAACACTTAAGAAGAAGAATCACCATCTCATATACTCAGAAGACTCACATGAAATCACTAAGTAGGATACAATCCTTGGACAAGTATTCGAAACTACTATTGGGAACAATTATATGAAAAACACATCAATCAAATAAATCCTCTAAATTCGAAGAGTACTTCCTTCTAATTTATGGGAAAGACGACAGCTAACAAAAATTCAAACTAGTGGGCGTGCAACTACGAAAAATACATTACAATCAACAATGGGCAGTGATAAAATTGCACCTTTGGGTGCAATAATAAATGAGAAGAACGATTTCCATAAATAGTCTAGATTTCACATTTAAACTCGACGGTAAATTATAAAGAAATGAAATATTGCTTCCGGCTTGACATTAACAAATCGGCTAGTTTGGATCCCCAGAAAAGAAAGAAAAGAAAAGAAAATCTATTCCTAAAAATATATAGTGAGTTTTCTTCTTCCCCCGTTCTAGGTTCCCAAAAAGAAAAGCTAAACTTTACTAAAGCGTGCGCCTATTTTATAACTTTTAGAGAACTGGGCTGATTCAGGCTCGGTGGATTTCTAAAAATCAATGACCCGACTCAGCACATTTAGGTCGCGACCTTCAAAGATTTATCTGCAAACCTAAATAGTTTGTTTCCTTAACACAGTGAATCTTGCAGCCTTAAAGTATGTCGCGACATCGAATTACGACCACCAGTGTAACCTCACTTCTTAGTCACAACATTTTTAACTGTACAACTCATTGTTATTGTCGCGACATGAATACAGAGTCCACGACCTAGATTGGTCTCCATCTTATATCTTTGCATGCAGCATTTACTTGCTGAGACAGCTTACAAGTCCAGCTCGCCACTACTTTCTCATCGCGACATTATTTCTATGTTGCATTCAATAATATCTTCTTTTTGTGTGTGACCTCAAAAAGCGTATTTGTGACATTGTCTTCACTGGAAGTCCTTCTGTACCAAAGTGTTCTTACTAGCGCATGACTTTGTTTCAGTGCCATCCACTTCTAGTCATGACCTGGATTCTCTGTCGTGACTTCCAAACTGATGTGTTACTTAATCACTTCTCGCGACCTTCAAAATCTGTTGTAACCAGACTTGTTCTCCTTCAGTGTCGCGACATTAAATCCTTCCTTTAAGCCCTTCTTTCTGTATCTGCAGCTTCTTCTTTGTCGCGACGACTTTGTTCAATATAATATGGCTTAGTTCAATATGATTCATGCGACCTCGGTAGGCTTTTCTTTAATACGTTTTCACGCACCCGATTTTCTGAATCTTATTCAGCCTTTTAATTTATAACACCTTAAATTTGACCAGCTAACATATTTGCGCGCCTTAAAGCCGACGTTACCAGTCATCGAGAAAATCGGAAAAAATGGTTCAAACCGACAGGTTTTGACTCATCAGCGGCAATAACGTGGCGGGGGTATCGTGCGCCCACGGCGGTGTGTTGATACAAAGTGCGTGTTCGCCACTTTGGCATCGCATAACGCGACCAGCCTATATCGTCCAAGCAAAGTAGATCATGTCATGTGACTTGCGATCTCGGAACTCTGCATCACGTACCGCATGGATTACGATTTCAAACGATCCGGTATTTCATATCCCGATCCCCATTTTGGGGTGACATCTAACACTCACGGCCCTCGATGGCTTGTGCCGTAAATGGCTTTTAAGCTAGGAAATGCAAGTGGTAAGGAAAATCCTACCTCTTGGAGTTTTGAGCTCACACTCAATTCGGTCTCTACTCGAAGCTCTCGTCGTGGAGGGTGACTTTATATCTGCACCAGAGCCGAGCATGCTTGGTCAAATCTCAGGAAAACTAGAGAGAAGGAAGAACTTCTCTCTCCTATTCTCTTCCTCTCCCTTTTCTCTCTCTCTCTCTCTTTCCCCATTTTTCCTCTTCCCCCACCTAATTGTTTGTTCAAACCAGTCAAGTGGGAGATTTCATCATGCCACATGTCTCTCTCTCATTAGCTCTCTTGATTTCACTTTATCCCCTTATCTAAACCTTTGGATTTCCATCCTCGTAGGTGGTGACACATGTCCCACATGGGTCCTACTTAGACCTTTGTTTGACTTGCTCTCCATTTGACACATGGCTCCTTATGAGCCATCCAACATGTGCCAAGTGTCACTTGTCACACTCGGTGCCTCAAAAAACGTAAAATTTCTATGGTATTGGAATACGATGAAGTGGCAGAGTGTGATTCCCGTGAATGTGATACCATTATGAAATGCAACCGTCATCGAGATCTAGGAAAATTCAGATTTTCCAGCCCTTTTTAAAGTCTGATTTTGCCCTTTTTTTAGAAAATGAAAAGTATAGGGTTTTTACAATTACCATAACCTCCTTCTTATCTATACTAATAATGACATATATTGAATTATTCCATGACTTATAAGATAAAACCTTGATAGATAATTTATAAGTCAACATATAGACACTATTTTCATGTTTCTAATAGTTACACACACACACACATACATACATACATATATATATACATACACACACACACACACACACACACACACACACACACACATATATATATATATATATATATATATATATATATATATATATATATATATATATATATACTATATTGATACTTTACTTATTCGTATTATAAAATGGAAGTTTAAAAAAAAATAATAATATAAAATGAAGTAAAAGGAATTTCTTTCTAATAGCTCAAATAAATACTTAACTTTTCTAGTATTTTTAATTATATGTGATATAATTTAAGAATTTTTATCAATAGTTTACTTTTTTGTTAAAGTGTGAAATAAGAATGAAATAAATTCTTATAAGTCATTTTTGTTGCTCTTGTAGTGAAATCAATCTTAGCAAATAAAATTTAGCTCAAGTGGTTACAAGTGAAATGACATATGGGGAGGGAGGGTCGAGTCAAGTCAATGGGGACAAATTCTTGAAACAAATCCCTACTTTATATAATATAAAATAAATTAGTGTAAAAAAAATCAATCTTTTATTTGTCAAATATTCATGAGAATTTATTTTTAGATTTGTATTAATATAATTCATTTTCTAAATACGGTTTTATTATTATTCAAATTAATCAGCCTATACTTGATTTGAAAATAATTAATAAATATTTGCTTGAAAATTAGATAATGGCTTAAATTAATTCTCTCAAAAAAAGAAATTTTAAGTTTTTTTTAATCAAATAAAATTTAAGTTAAAGTGTACGTTTCTAAAAAAGTTAATTTGTATAGTACATGGATTTAGAATATTCTTTTTTTTACTTTAAGTTAACATATACAAATTTATATATTATGAAACAGGATTTTAATCTATAAATGATAAAATGAAATCATAAAAGTTATAAATATATTTTATAAATAGGGGATGTAGAATAAGAATTTAATTTTTGTTGCTATAAGATTGATTTTGGGTCATCTTGACCATTTATTTTGCAACCCTATCCCCATCATTCATTACAAGAAACCCTAAGAGCAAATCCTTCTCTCCCACCCCACTACCGCCACCATTCATCCACCCGCTTTCATCCCTTCTTCCCCATCTTCCCTCTTCACTCTCGCTACCCCCTATTCCTTCTAGGGTTATTGCTTTCCTCACTTAGTCCTCTTGGTTTCTCAATTTCTTTCCCCACTTCTTTAAATGGCTCTCTCCCAATGCCTTGTTTTTGGCTCCCTTCTCACTTTCTTGCTAATGATGAAGATGCTTGCATCATTCAAGGAAGAATTTAACGACTCTTTCCTATCAAATCTACTATTACGAGATTCATAAGTTTTCCTAGTTAGTTTCCTTATGAGTTTGAGTTGTTTGGGTCTTCTTCTCTCAACACTTGCCTTTTAGTCACGTGATGAGTTCTACGAGACCAAGGAGTGATGGAGGATCTTCTTACCCATTAAGAGTTCTAGTTGGTCCACTCCACTCTCGAGGCGAAAATCTCTACCCCATTTCTTCTAACTGTATGAAATTAAGATTTAGGGCTTATTATTTATCGTTTTTAGATTTGTTGAAAAACTTTTGTCCCTTGATTTCATGAATAAGAGGATTGATTTCAGTTTTGTGTTGACTTAGAAAACATGGGCTCTTGTTGGTCATTGTCACGACTAAGAGTGCTATTGGAACTTGATACATAACCTCTCCTGAGTTTACGAAAAACATTCTCTTCATTCATTCCTTCTTCTATTTCCATTCCGTCTATTTCATTTCTTGAGAAAAAAGACAACAATGAAAGTTTATATAGGTGGTAACATCATGTTGCTCTTCCTCTCTACCGCCGCCTTCTTGGGTTTGTCAAGTGGTTTTACCTTTTAGTTTCTCTTCAGTATAATTATAGATTCTCTTTATTCAGATGGATTATGATAATGTGAGAATTCTATGTATTTTCTTAATGGGTGGTGGTGATGGTGTTTGTTTCCAGGGAATCATTAGGCGAACATTTGAAGTAGGATATCTACTTTGTTACAATGACAATCTCATAATCAGTATCTCTCTGACAACCATAGAAACCTTGACTCATCCCACACAGTGAAAAACTCTCTTCACGCACATTCTATTCATAGTTGTGTATGGTGTCTCTTTATATTCTTGATTAGAAGTAGAACCAATCAAGAAACAATTAGGATCATATCAAGAAAGTATTTTTGTTTTCGGGGTTTTTTTTTTTTATTGTGTGTGTAACAAAAAAACCATGTATGTTTTCTCACTTTATGTTGAGTCAAATGGTTAAAGATCTAAAAAGTAGGGTAGAATTTTTTCCTAGTTGTTTGGTTGATAAGAAAATATATAACTAAAGTCATGGACAGTGAATGGAGAACAGTTGAAAAAGCATGAACTCAAAAGTAACTTCCCATGAGATGGTCATGACTCATGTTTTGTATTAATCTCTTCATTCCTTAATCATCATCACTAGTAAACACCATGTTTCATGCCTTTCTACCTACCATTAAAGTTGCTTTCATGGCTCCATGGCTACCAAGGAACATGGTCATAGCACTATGTCTAACAATGGAAGTCCAAATGGTCAATCTCGAGTCTCTTTGCCCCCTACCACGCCTTTAAGTGAGAAAGGATCAAATCTGATTAACTGTCAATTCATCAGCAAATCTTATTGCTGCTTAAAAACCACCCTTCTCCCAATTACTTTGTATTCTTATTTTCTTCAATATGTATTTTATCATTTATCGCTTTTCTTTTTTCGGTTTAATTTTGCGATTAACCACCTTACATTTCATTATCAACTCAAAAAGCAGGCATCATGAGAGGATACTATACATAAAAGATTAAAGTTAATGCAAAATATTTAAAAAGAAAATTTCCCTCACACTTCTAAATGATTAACATGGCATTGTTTTAAATATATTTTTTGCTTCTACTATCCTAAAACTTTCACTTATTACTGTGTTCCCTAACTTTAATTTTTGCTAAAATATACCATTAAATCAAAGATGCCTTATTTCCTCACAATTGTTAACATTTACATCCATAAAGTTCTACATATATTACTTTCATGAATGTGCTTTAAGTTCAATTCGACCTAGCCATTATCCATGCCAACCTCACCATGCGTTATAGTCTTCCCTATCACATAAAGGCTTCCACAATTGCTCCTCACCATAGCCACTAATTCTATTTTTGCTTGTTGAAAAATGGTAAGAAAAAGGAATTAATAAAGGGAAAGTTTTGAGTATCATATTTGAAGAGGCTGTTTTTTTGAACAAGTTTAAGCATGTGATTTAATTGTGTTGTTAATTATAATATTTGTTGGTGCTCAAATGGAATATTGATTTTAGAACCCCGAAAAATTTAAAATTTTCTAAAAGTATAAAATTAAATAATAAATTGTTGAAATAGCTCCAGGGAAGCCTAGAAAATTCCACTGAAACTCGGATGACAAAAGCAATTCTTGTAAACGAGTCCATCTCCACAAAACAAGTAACTTCCGAAAAGTTTTGTTGAATTCTAGCTAGAATTACCATTATGATTACTGATTTAAGTATCTAGTAACTTACATGAGCGAGATTTTCTCAAAATCTCTGGAATTGAGAAACTCTTGATTAATTATTAATCAGAAATTAAAGTCAATAGAAAATGTTATTGGACAAGCAGACTCGGAGGATGGGTAGGTGAATGCGTGGGCGCAAGTGGGCCCCACGTCAACATGTAGAGACAAAAAGGAAAAAAGAGCTCATTTTTTGAGGGAAAGCGGCGGGGGATAGTGGGAATATCTCCACTCTCTCTGTTCTGAGATAAGATGTTAAGTTATCAGTGATGGTTTCATGTGAGTCTGAACAACCTGTGATTTCACCAAAGATTTCGGGTTTGGAGAAAATCCTGATGAGAAGAAGCTCTACCTTCTCTATACAAGATTTAAGGCGATCGTGGCTTCGGTTTCTCGTCGAGCCAAGACTCCCAAGTTAGATGATAGTGATCAGGCGCTCAGTGGGCAAAAATAAAATTTTGATAAGATTTGGTGAAATTGGAGGCGTCTGGAACTCTGGATCTGGGACTCCAAAAGTTTGTCTTAGATCCAAAGGTAAAGAACCTTCCTACTCTGGTTTATATTTCATCTAAATAAATCTTTGATCTTAGTTATGACACCGTGTGCTGCGGATTGTGTTCGAACACAAAAATAAATGTTTTACTTAATTTGGAGTTGTTTTTGTTAAGTTGATTTTTCGAGTGATTTGAGGCAGTTTGTGCCATGTTTATGGATACGATTGTAGACTCAATTGGGATGGGTTGTTGCGAGATTGAAAGGGTTGTTTGGATTGAGTTTGGGTAGGAAAAATAGCATGTATGGAGCTTTAAAGACGGGGAAAGCAATTTCTGGGTTTTACCTTCTTTCTTGATCACTATTCATACGAGGCCTCCAACTTCGGACGACCATAACTTTCACGTTCGAGCTTTGTTTTGGGTGTTCTTGGACTCTATGAAAAGCCCTTTTAGCCTAGAATCCATAAATTTATAGCTTGATAAAATTTTAACTCATATTCGGTTCGAAATTTATGAATAACGATGGGACCCACTGTTAGTGCGGCGTCGATTCTTGTTCCTTATGAGGCCTCCAACTTTGGATAAGCCATAACTTTCTCATTAAATAAATTTTGGGTTCTGACTATGAAGTTCTTGGAGTCAGGAATCAAACCATATCTTTTCAATGGAATTGGTGCTCACATCTAATTAGTGATTATTCTATGTTTATAATTCTTGATTTGTATGGAATCTGTGAGGAGTTATACTACAACAAAACTTCCTAATTTATGGCGTTTTGTTCCTTGACGTTTTCAGAAAATGTCATTATTTTATTTGTAATTAGATGTCATGACATTTTCTAAAACATCATTATTTATTACATGTTTTAATTTTTATGGCACTTATAGAAGTCATGACATTAAAAATAATAAAAAATAATTTCTTGACTCTTCAAAATACTATAAAAGAATAAGAGGCTAAGTCAAAACCTTATCACTTTTATAAGTGTCATTGATATGAAAATATTATTTATTGAATTTATTGATTTGGAACTAATTGGTTTTGTATTTTTATTTGTAAAATAAGTAATAATATTTTAAATTTTACTCTAATTATTAAAATATTATCAAATTTTGAGTTCACGATATTTATTAAAAATAAAAACTTACAGATCATTAAAATTTTTAATATTTTTACATTCAAATTTGAATTTTTTATTTATATAAAATAAGTAATAATATTTAATTTTTAAGTCTAATATAATATTTAATTTATCTCTAAGAAAATAATAATAAAATGAAAATTTAAGGTCATTTAATAAAATGATGTGATGAATATAATAAAATAAAAATATATCCCTTCAATTTGTAAATCTTTACACATAAGAAAATAAAGAAGATATATATTTTTATGAATGACCCAGGAAGAATGACCTTAAATGATGTGATGAATATAATAAAAGGATATATTTTATTTATAATAGGACAAAAGTCAAAACTTATGGGATTTTAGTCAAGGAATGACCTGGGGCTAAAGGCTCCTCTTTCTCCTCTCTCAAGGTTTACTGCTCTTTCTCATGCTCTCGCCTCCTTTCTATCTCTCTATTTCTTTCTTGCAATCTTGCTCCAGTTCGATCATAGAAAAAGTAAAAAAAAAAAAAAAAAAAAAAGGGAAAAGAGAGGCAGTCCATTCTTCATCTAGGTCGTCTCCGGTAAGATCCATGGTCATTTTTTTGTTTTGGGTTTTGTTGATTTTAAAGATGGAGTTGATTCTTATTTTTGTTTGTGATACGATTTTGGGTATTTGTGGTTTGTTGAGTTAGATTTTTGAATTTTTTACTTTATTTTTTGTATTCGATTTAGTTTTTGGGGTTTTGTTGAGGATTGGAATTAAGTTTTTCGACTTTATAAACTTATGAGATGAGCGCCAGTTTTCTGTACTCATCTCAATTTCAGGGCCCGATTACTGACCTTGATGGTCCCATTCTCCATAAAACCGCGGTCTTTTGGTTTGTTTCAAGAAGACTCTGCTTCAGCCCAGAAACACTAAACCAACTCCTTTTTCTTATGCGTTTGTGGTAGAGATTTTTTAGACTCAATTCTACGACCCCGGTTTCCAGAAATTTGGAAATAAGATGGAATGGATGAGGAAGGGTATCCTTGGTCCGGTCCGACCGATTAGTGAATCGAACAGTTCAGGTGTGAAACCATATCTTTGGGACTCCTTATTTATTTATTTTTTTTTATTTTTTGAGTTGAACTTATATGCGTAGTATATAAACAATTTTGTAATATGACAATCATTTATATTTACAAATGAACTCTGCCAGGTGGTATATATTAAATTATACATATACTAAAGTCTCATTCTATACAAATATACACACATATATACATATCTAATACAACATCGGAATCGCGAGCAGTCTTTGGTGAGCACCTATGCGAGATGACCACATTCTGGCGGGTAGTAAGGATATCTGTCCTCTTTATCTCCTCTTCGGTACCTACACGGATTGAACACCGGAGTGCTAAGCTTTCACTTAAGTAGAGACCTCTGAATATGTGATATGCTCAATATCCGCCGTCACTATCTTTTTACATTTGCTATTACTTATGCATATAACGAAGTCTAATCTTATGTGACTTCTAACTCATATCATATATAGTAAAGCAAAACTTACTCTATACAATGGCAAATCGAACCATATCAAGTCATATTAGATACATACAGAGTCAAATCAAACTAATACCAATACATATTAGACTCTTATCATTATCACGGCCGAAGCCATTAATCAACTCCCTTTAGAAATTACATTTCATGATCTGGGATCTTCAAATTAATCTTTTATTTTTGAATTTATTTAAATTTTCATTTTCAAAAGTGTCGCGACCCGAATCCCCTACTTGACCCGGTTGGCGGATCAAAGTACAGACCGGTTATCGGCGTTTTCAATCAAAAACATTTATTTAGGTCTTATTAAATTTTATTTTCAAAAGTGTCACGGCAGTCCCCAACTTGACCGGTTGGCGTGGATCAAGCTGGAGCCGGTTTACTCGACATTTTCAATTATCTTTTCAAACATCATTGTTTCTCTTTCCGTTTGAACCTTTTAATTCAACGAACACTTGCACCAGACGTCCCACTGATAACACAATCAAGACCCACCAACGGCATTCACTTAATAACATGCATTTTCAAATGTGCCTTTGTATCACATATACTCATACTATTCATTTTTCACATGCTTTCAATATACAAAATCATTTACCATATCATATCATGCATTCTCAATGCAACAATTCATTCACAATCAATTCATGAAGATTTAAAGCATATTTATAACAATCCCATTACACTTTCGTCAATGTTATTTCACCTTGACTATTCGATTCACAATTTTGGCGGTTCCGTTTGATGAATCCCACCCTTGTATCGACCGGTAAGGTGCTTATACGTTTTGCGATTCTATCTCCATCATGGCGGATGCGTTTGGTACATCCCAGGCCGTGGTATCACTTGTCGGTTCTCCCATCATGGCGTTTGGTGCATCGGAAACCGCGTGGTATCAATTACTGATTTCTCTCCCATCGCAGCGGATGCCGTTTGGTGCATCAACGCATTGACCGGATGCCGTTTGGTGCACTCTGACCCGTGGTATCAATTATTCCGATTCTCCCTCGCCAGCGGATCGTGTTATCGACCGGTGTATCAGTCTTCCGGTTCTCCATCATGGCGGATGCGTTTGGTGTATCAAACGGTAGTATCGAGTAACCGGTTCTCCCATCGCAATGATGCGTTTGATGCATCCGTGCGTGGTATCAGTCGTATATCGCCGCTGAGATGGATGCGATTGGTGCATCGCCCGAGTGGAATATTTCTTCAATGCCATACGCCATCTTAATGGATTCAGTTCGATTACATCCGCCAAGTGGGACATTGGAAAATTTCGAGTGCCTTCTGGATCAGATTGTGCATCCGTCAGGCCGATTCATTCGTCTCATCGAAGTCAATTCCATCTATAGTGATTCACGTTTAATGAATCCAGTCTTTATCATCTGTTCCGATTTTAAAATCACATTTGGTTCAATTTCGCTTTGTTATTGTATCTTTTCAGATACTATGATATAATGCTTATTTCACTGCTCATTCATAGAAATTCATTTACATTATCTACTCATTCACGTATACTCATTCATACACTCATTCATAAATTCTTTACTGTATGCTCCTTCATGTATACTCATTTCATAGAACCATTCTGTGTATATTCACGTATACTCATTCATAAAATATTCTAGCACCAATTCATATACTCTGTTCATAAAATTCATTCATCTTTGCTCCTTCGCGTATCCTCAATTCATAAATTCATTTACGATATGCACTATTCACATTACTCTCATTCTTGCTCATTAACATGATATGCATTCCATGTATGCTCATTCATGTATAATCATTCTCTTAATTCTTACATTATATATTCAGATACTATCATTCTTATCATTTTCTGATTATATGATCAATAATCATATATCTTCACTCTATTCTAATTTCTCATGACATATTGCCTCTCATGTTCACAAATACTTGTTTCAATTCGTTTTCTATTTATTTCCATAATCATTTCATGTTTCATGAACACATATTTACATTTTTCATTTCTACATTTTCCTTGTTTCATACCTATTATGGCACTTCATATTCTTGTAGTATGATGTATGTGAATCACCTCTGTTCTTTCATTTCTTATTACTCTATGAATCTACTTTACTTTTAGTGAATCAATCAATCGGATCATCTCAAACTAAAGTTACTTGGCATTTCATGCCGACTTCGGTGATTTACCGGATTACACTAGAACAAGTTTGTTACCATTTCCCGGTTCTAACTTCATATTGACACAAGATCTTTGTACTCATTTAAATCTAAGGTTCTGGGGTTTCCTTCAGTGGAATCACTATTAAGAGCACCAAAACTCAGTTACGTCCGAAGCAATACGGACCACTCATATTAAGCTGGGCAAATTTGGCTTGCACCTTATTTATTTTTGAGTGAATTTTTGATCCACTTGGGATAGAATTTGGCATTCTTCTACTAAGTTTTGTTCTCCTTGAAATCTCTTTTATGTACTTGAATCCTAATAATCGGATAAAGTAGGCAAGTTATGGCCAAAATCTGAGAACTAATGGTGACAGACCAGACAGCGAATTCTTCTGATGCACCCCTAAAGTGTGCCAGTACACTTGACTAAAATGACCAGAAACGAGTGCGTACACTTTCAGTGTTCCAATGCAAGTCACCCGAAATGCCCTAAATGTGTGTTTTCTCACATTTTCCCTTATGTTTCCAACCCCAAATCAACTCTATACTCCATATACACCTCAAAGCAAAACAAATTCACCTTGCTAAACTCTACTTTCTACACAGAATTCATCTTTCAATTAGATGTCTTTCTTCAAAAATTCTTCACCAATTTCTTAAAAACCCTTCTAATATGAGGTTATGTTTATCCTCAACAAACATGAATATTAATTGAGGTTTACTCTAACTAACTCATTCTACTTTTTAAATTAACCATGAATCCAACTTAGAGAGGATTCTACAACTATCTTATTCTGTTTAGTTTTAACAACCTAATTTCAGCCATCTTTGTGGATTTGGGATTTCTATTCTAACAGGCCTGGGTTTTTGGACTGAGATAGCCAACTGCGCCACAAACCAGATCCATACACAAATCCAAAGTTCCATACTCAAGTTAGTGAAGGTTCCATACCTTTTTAGCATGATCTCCTCTTCTCTTCTTCTCTTCTTCTTCTTCTCTTCCTCTTCTCTTCTGTTACCCATAGTTTTGATCTCTTTAATTGGAATGTTTGGTCTTTTTAATCCATGTTTACTAGTATGTTGGCCTCAAAACAACATTTGGGTTAAGTTTCATTCATTTACCAAAAGGTCCTCCAAATCCCACAGATTTGTATTTCAGTTTCCTTTGTTTCTTTGTATAAATCTTCTTAATCCATGTCTTTTAGGCCCCCTTTTGGATAATTAGATTTTATTCTTAAGTTTCTAAACCAACTTTCCGGGTTTCTAGTTTCCATGTTTCGCATTTAACTCTGGAACATTCAAATTATTTACAAAATACCTAAACATGTCAAAACTACTAGAATTTGATATATTTTGAGGTGTTCTGAAGACACATGATGTTTTCTGTTTCTGTTCTTGCATTGTAATTTTCAGGAAAATGTCTTTGGTTGCTGATGAATTAGTAGGAAAAGAAAGAATTAGAATGTTTGAATTTTAGGTTTTTCTATGTTTGGACAGATGTGTAAATCCACCGCTCAACAATAATACAAGTCTTTTTGGATTCAGAGGAAGTGGGTTTCTTCTAGATGAAGGGGTGAAATCTTATGATGGATTTTGTTTTTCCCATTCAAAATCCAAATTAAGACTCTTTTCGCGAAATGTGTCTTCTGAAGAATAGGAAAATCAAAATCAAATTAAACATTTTTTGGCATGAAATAAAATGCTAACTTGCCTTAGTTTTGAACTATTTGAATGCTATGTTTAAGTATTCTAGTAGTCATATATATTTTTCTGCAGTTTTGTGTTTGTTTGCTAATTTTGTTGTTTATGGGTTAAACCAGGGGAAAAAAAGTTGATTTTCTAATTTGTTTTGATGGTTTCAACTTCTTGAGATATTGATTCGCGATATTGCCCATTTTTCGGTGTGATTCACACGTAGATATGGTTTGATTCTGAATATTTTTTCATTGTTTTTTAGCAAGAAAGACTTTATCGGGCCAAGAGGAAGGGAGAGAAGGAGAAAGCTTATTGGAAATGAAAGGAGGGATTCTTTTGGATGGATTCTTCCTGAAGAGTGAAATTTATACCTCCAGAGTTCACATTTTTAGTCTTTTGGCTTCAATAAGTATATTTCTCCTTTTCTTTGTTCCATAAAGGCCATTATTTTCAATCACGGCTCTATCATTAATTATACGATAGAATAAAATAAAAATATTTATGCGCTTTCATGACCTCTATGTACTGACTTCTTTTATTTGATAAAGGTCCTTTGAATCACTCTTTTCACAGAGAAGCGAGATAACTTTATTCACATGTTTTCTTGCTTTGATCACCACAAAGTGCAAGATAATAAACAAAAATTCTATTATCTAAAAGAATATATTGAAAATAAATAAATACAAAAATATAAGCCATTTAGTGAAGTTGCCTTTTCAGATCACACAAAATGACATCACGTTTTGTAAAACCAATTGTATCGGCCGTCAACAAGTTTTACACCATAGTTTTTCCGATTGAAGTCCACACAGATGGGAGAGACTACATATGACCTATAGCTATGACTCATGAGTCAGAATTCAGCATACAACATATGAATAATGAAGTTGACTTTAATAAGGCGCTTCAAAACGTGAGCTCTAATTACACCCCAACCCACACACAACCCGCTTCACACCATCTACTACTCGACACAAGAGTTCTCCTCGCGCGCTGTCCGCGCCTGCTGCTGCTGCTGCTGCTGTCCATCAATACTAACCAGCAAGGTTGAAATGTGGGATACTATGTGATGAGATATACGAGAGATATCATTGCTGATCAAGAATGTCTTGCATCAAAGGTATATGATGATTTATTGATTATCAATATATAAATTTTTACCTTATTTTTCAATGTAATTGAAGAAACTTTTAATTTACTTTTTAATAGTTTCATGGAAAAAAATCTTACAACAAAGATGAGTTGACTGAAGTACGATTTGAATGGGTGGTGCTGGTCACTCAACTCATACTTTCTTCAATTTGATAAGCTTTGGGGACACATTTTTTGCATGGACGCATGAACAAATTTTGGTATATCAAACTATCACTTATGATGAGGTTCATATTTTGTCTTTCTCTTTAACCATGACTGAAGGTAAATTGTTGGATAGAATCACTTTAAAAATTCATAGTTTTTTCTTCCACTATCATGATATTGCTCTAATTTCCCAATAATTGAACTAAGTTATCGATTGAATTTATTGACTATGGTGTATCTAAAGGGGAACTTTTTTTTGCTAAAGTTAGACGATCTTCCAACTTTGCAACGGTTCATGAACTATTGTGATACTAAAGGTATTTTCCATAAGGATATCAACTTAATTATTTTTTTCATTCCTATTAAATATTTTAAAAGGGGATATGTAGTTGGAACTTTATTATTTTCATATAATCTTTGTTTTGTTTTCAACTATAGGAGTTTTTTGTTGATGAGTAAGGAAACATGAAGAGTTGTACTTTTGGCCTCACGTATTATGACAACATTGAAGTTGGAAAATAATCACCTCTATTAAACATAATTTTTTTTCTCCAATTGTAATTAATTATAGTTAATTTATTTGCATGTAGGTTGCATTTTTTTGGAAATTAACTTGTACTTTGTCAAGCTACCAAGAAGCAATTAGTTGGAGATCAAGACAACATTGGTTGGATGTAAAAAAAAAATTAATAGGGTTAAGGGAGTGAATGTTAAAGCTACTTATTTTTTTGTTATTTTAATATGTGTTGTTTTATGACATGGTTTTGGTTGAGAAATACAAGTTCCTCATTTATGAATAGAAACTAAAATTTTGGAACATCTTTATTTTATCATGTTGATGCATTATAATCAACAATGACAGGTGAAAATTTATATGAAAAAAATAATAAATCGATATTTAAATTAAATTGTTATCTTCTTTGACACTTATACAAAATGTCATGAGAATCAAATAATGTGAGATGACTAAACAATGTCACTTATGGGAAATATCATGATTGATCTACTATCAGTGTCAAGATTTCATTTAATGACACTTTTAAAAAACGTCATTGTAGGATATTGCTAAACAATGTCACTTATAAAAATGTCAAGGTCATCTTTACTAAACAATGACGTTTATTATAAACGTTAAGGTTTTCAATGATGTCAAAACTACATTAAAGGCAAGTACTTATTATGTCAGGCTAGGGGATGAAACTTTCGATAAGTGACATAGAATGTTATTCTTGACATTTTTTAAATGTCATTGTTAACTGTTTTTCTTATAGTGTGTGTGCTAAAGTGGCCATTACATGGCAGGTTGTAGGCTATCTTAAGTGCATGATATTCCATGAATTAGCCTAGGAAATGAGGTGTGTCATTACTTACCTAGGTAGTGACTTGATGAAATGTTAACATATGTTTGTGTGATTGATTGAAATGGCATTTCTTGGTTAAGAGGTGTCATGTTCGATGTCAATATGTGCTCTAACATACTGGGTTTGTGATGTGTTCGTGTGACATGGCTATCGCATGGCATGTTGTAGGCTATTTTTATTAGACATTATGCTCCACGATGTAGCCTAGTGGATTCAGTATGACATTACTTGGTTCAAGTAGTAGTCGAATGATGTTGATGCATGCTTGTTTGATGTGTTGACATGAATGTGATAAATGTTAGTATGATCGCATGTATATTAACGCGTTTAAATGAATGTATGACTTGTGTGCATTAGACATGAGTGTCCATGGTACACGTGTGGAGGTACGTGATGTGGTGTCCATGTAGAGGCGTCTTTATACATCAATGACTTAGATGCAATGGCACAAATTGCATTGCACCGGGTGCACCCGGGACATCGTGATGGTGTGGGTGTGATTGCATATTTAAGTATCATTCACCATCCTCGTGAATGTCAGGATCTGCTACTTTGATCTAAGTCCAATAGAGATCCACTAGCTTGTACGGTGTTGCACGAGTTAAGGAAATGGAAATGGCTCATTGCATTTCACATGCATTAGGGCTTCCTAGAATAGTAGGAGTGTGTGCATGAGGTGGTTTCTTGAAAGAATTGTTTCAGAGGGTTGACCAACAAAATTATTTATCGGAGTATGTCCACTACTAATATCGAGGGGTGTCCATAATATCACCGGGTCGAGTATGTCACTGATATACATCGGAGGGTCGGGCTCCATATAATGTCAATCAAGCCGGAGTATGCCCAATTGAAATTATATCTGAGGGTTGTCCATATAATGTCACTAATGAGTATGCCCAATTATATACATCGGAGAGTGGCTGTCCACAAAATAGATTATTTGAGTGTCCAATCGCTTATACTCCGGGAGGGTTGTCCACTGCAAACACACAAATACCTTTGTTTGAAAATGGTTTTCATTCATAGAAATGCATAAGCTCTGAGGGAGCTGAGGACTTGATATGGGGCATGATGAGTCGCTGCCTCATTCATGACAAGTAGGACTTCGTACAGGGATTGCATGTCCTAGGGGTTGGTGTGTGCTTGGTTGTTTGACCATTCATGTGCATTGAGAAGGGAATAAATTTCTCAGACTTTATCTCACTGGCATTAGCTCACCCCATCGTGGGAACCCCCTTTCAGGTACAGGACATGTGCAGACGGATGGTGCTCCTTCGAGGCCAACATCAAGCCGGGCCTGATTGTGGCCTTGATCCATGTTTTCAGAGTATTATATTAGAACATGTTAGTTTAATATAATGTTCAGATTAAGAGCGAATGTAACAACTCTTGGTGGCTTCAGTGATATATATTGTATTTATATGGATAAATGGCCCTACGTGGGTATTTTATTCATATGTGGATCCTATGGTGGTCGTTGTATAATATTGGGACGTGTGTTTCCATGAAATCAACAAGTTGTATTTTTGGGTAGCTCCCGTACAAAGGAAACTCGCCCGATTGCTTAAACTCGGGTCCCGGGGAAAAGGGGGATCTAATGGTGGTGCCTGCCACCCACATCCACTCTATCTTTCCGAGGGTCGACGGGTTGTCAACTAGACCCCTGGATCTGGCATCACAACTTGCATCGTGAGCATAGGTATACGACTACCTGGGGCTCGAGGGACATGGGCTTAAAGCCATGGCTACTGTGGGTGAAATTGATACTAGTGTCATAGCTTAGGGTTCAAGGATTACCTAGTGCTTGGTGTGTATTTGATAACGAGTCATAACGGGGGTATCAAGGTGTAGGCATGTGATTACCTAGACTAGATGGGCATCAGTTTTAGACCATTGCATGCATCAGGTGTTTTCATGTATGTTTGGTGTGTTACATGACGTGGTGTTACATGTTGTGTGGATTATATACATGGTAGGATGTATATAGGAAAATATATGAACACTAGGGTTAGAGAACATAAACCTTAGGGGTTCGGAAAATAAATGAACGGAGTTGTTCATGATGTGATGTCTATTAGTGGTTGGATTATGCACTACTAGGTAGACTAGCAAAAGAAATCTCAATTTGCTATTTGACACATGTGTAGATGGCAAGTTTGGAAAAAGCCGTAAAGTGTAAGTTCTCCCCTAGGAACTAGGGCGAGGGTTGGTTAGATAGGTTGAGATGGTGAGGGTAGAGATCTCAAGGATTCTCCTCATTGTGGACCTAAGGGTCATGGAGGTTCGATTAGGGATGGATATCCCCAGGATGGGACTGGGATGACGACACACCGGGTTGTCATTGGTCGATTGGTGAGAGTCACCGCTACTACAGACGATGTTATGTGATGTTTCGTGGGGATAAGCATGATGCTTTTACTCCTTAGACCGTATGTGAATCTAGATGTTACAAAAGATTGATGGGTTGGTTAGCAAGCCTTACTCGAAAGGACGAGGCGAGACCTGCCTGGCCCACTCCTGCATCAGAGTAAGGGAATGTTCGTGATGATCTAACGGATTACCTCCCAAGAAGGATGTACACTTCATGAGTAAGTCACACCCCGGTGCGTCGCCCATTCTATAACCTGGCATAGGATGGCACCAGTTGAGTTGAAGAAACTCGTAGTCCGTGATACGTGAATCGGTAGGACGAGGGTTACATGGGGACCCGACACTTCACCAGAGACGCTCCGCTCGCTTGTGAAGAGGAGAGATAAAACTCTTCACTGTGTATAACCATCGCCAGCTGAACAAAGTCATGATCACGAATCGCATTCCTTGCCAAGGATTACCGGATTCATCTTATCGCCTATGAGGGGCTCGAGTATTCTAAGATACATTCCCGCACCGCTTATCCTTTGATGCGAAGCTGGGTGGAGGTAGACACTCTAACACAAATACATCGACGCTGTACGGGCACTTCGACTTCACAAAGGATGCCCTTCGATTTAACGACGTGCCTGACATTCAAAGATCCTGTGTATAGTTTGCCAACCTTATCTAGGATTGGCTGTGAGTCTTCGTGGAAAGATATTTTGATCTACTCAAATGTATGAGGATCAGAAAATCTTCACAATTGTTCTCTCGACTCATGAGAACATTAGTTGAATGTCAAATTCAGCAAAGGGGAGTCGGCTAACTAAGGTGAGATTTAAGACATGTATTATTGGCTTCAGGTATAGACGTGAGCATAGTGAAAAAAAAAGAAGAAGTAGCTGCACATATGATAAGGTTGACCCGGGGAGAGGTCAAGTATGAGTGGGGTGACCCGTGTGAGAGGGCATTCTAGAAATTTAAAAGGAGGCTTACTTCAGCTTTTGTTCTGAGAGTCCCGACAAGGGGACAGGGGTACACAATGTGTTGTGATGCCTAGAAAGACGGACCGGGATATGTTTTGATGCAGTCCGGGAGGGTAGTAGCTTATGGTTCTCGACAGCAAAAGAATCATGAGCAGAATATTACCCCACACACAACACAGAGTTAGCGACCATAGTCTTCGCCTTGAGGATTTGGCGCCACTATCTATACGATGAATAGTTGAGATGTTTTCAGACCACAAAAGTCTGAAGTATATCCTTATGCAGCTGGACTTCAATATGAGGCTTTATATGGGAGACCATGTCGATCACCAATTTGCTGGACAGAGGTGGGAGAGAGCTCCATCACTGGGTCCAGATTCGACAGGCACTCAGTAGCGTGGCTGATACCGCAGAGCCGCAGAAGAGTTCGAGACGGGTGATCACGTCTTCTTGAAGGTGATACCTAAGAGAGGAGTGGTAAGGTTCATCAAGCAAGGAGAACTATCGTCGAGGCATATCGGGCCCTTCGAGATACTCGATATGGTGGGTCCAGTCGCGTTTCGGTTGGTTTTTCTGCCAAGGTTATCAGGTGTCCAAGAAGTATTCCATGTTTCCATGCTCCGGAGGTATACCCCACATCCGACTCAAGTGTTGGATCGCTTCAGCTTATCATTGATGCGCAAAGGACCTCTATGGCGGGACTCAGGTACGTTGGATACTGGATCAAGCCATGACACAAAACTACGAGGCTGGGGAACGTGTCAGGAGCAACATCGAGTATAGTGGAATAGGAAACTTGGGGATGCAAGGACACGATGCGTGCTGGTTATCCCTTGCTGTTGCAGGATGGAGGTACGGTTCTTAGTCATTTGGTATTAAAATGACTATCGCAGGCAAAAATGTGGATCTAAGGTGCATGTGTGTGTGAATTTCGTGACAAATTCTTTTAAGTGGGGAGAGAATAGAACCCTTAAAATTTAAAATTTTCTAAGTATAAAATTAACAATAAATTGCTGAAATGGCTCAGTGGAAACAAAATTCCTTTAGAGCTCAGATGACCAAACAGACTGCAGTTGAGTCCCAGTCTCACGAAAAACAAGTAACTCGTAGTTTCACTAATTCCTAGGTAGTGGGAATTCTTTATGAATTTTTGGAAGTTAGATATCTAGTATCCTCTGTGAACTAGATTTTCTAAAAATCTCTAGAGTTAGAAATGATTTCCGAGTTAAGTTCATTTAAATAAATTGAACTAAGACGAAAATAAATTGTTTCGGGATAGAAACGAACCCATACGGGTCATGGAATAGTGGCGCAAAGTGGGCCCCACATCTAACTTATGCTTAAAGAGACAAAAAAAAAAGAGCTCATTTTTTTGAGGGAAAAATGACAGTGAGGGGAGAAGTGAGATATAGGGAGAAAATCTCCACCTTCTCTCTACAATCTACGGAGATAGGGTGGTCAGAATCCGTCGAGCCAAGATTTGAAGTTCATCTACTCGACGAGGGCTACGCGTGGGTACTGACAACACGCAGTTTCACAGAAGATTTCGGGTTTGGAGAAGAAAATCTACTGAGAGAAGCTCTACCTTCTCTCTAAGATTTACGGTGATCGACGACTCGGTTTCGGTCGGGCCAAGACTTAAAGTCGGAGTACTCGTCGAGGGCAACGCGTGGACACCAAAATCAAGAATTTTCGTCAAGATCCGAGCTAAGTTCGGTATCGCAACCCAGTCTCTGGACTCCAAAAGTTTCGCCTTCGATCCAAGAGGTAGGAACCTTCCTACTCGGGTTTATATTTCATCTAAATGTTTTCTTAGTTCGTCATCTCTAACGGTTGTTTGATTGTGTTCCCGAACACAAAAATCGTATTTTATTGATTCGGGAGTTGTTTTTGTTGTTGATTTCGCTGAGTCTGGGATCTTAGCTCAGGCCATGTTTATGGCTGGAATTGTGGACTCCACTGGGATGTGGGTTTAAGGTTAGTGAAAGGTTTGTTTCCGGATGAGTTTAGGTAGGAAAATAGCATGTAATGGAGCTTTAAAAGAGCCCCTGAAAGCAATTTTGGGCGGGTTTCACTGCCGCTGCCTACCACCCACCATACGAGGCTCCAACTCGACGACCATAACTCTCACGACACGAGCCTCGCTTAGTGTTCTTGACCTATGGTTTCCCTTATCTAGAATCCATACATATATATCTTGATAAAATTTGAACTCATATTCCATCCAAAATTTACGTAAAACAGTAGGCCCTTGCTGGTGCGCAACAGTTAATGTTCATATGAGGCCTCCAACTATGGACGACCATAACTTTCTCGTCCGAGCTCCGTTTGGGGTGTTCTTAGACTCTATGGAAATATCTTGGAGTCTACAATCTGAACATACTATTTTCAATGGAAATTGGTGCTCAAATCCTTGTTGAAAAATTTATTGTTACAAATAAGTGCAAGCACTTGTTGGTCAGTGGTGGATGTGAGGAGTTGTGTGCTGAAGTGGCCATTACATAGCAGGTTGTAGGCTATCTTAGGTGCATGATATGCCATGAATTAGCCTAGTAAATGAGGTGTGCCATTACTTGCCTAGGTAGTGACTTGATGAAATGTTAACATGTGTTTGTGTGATTGATTGAAATGACATTTCGTTAAGAGGTGTCATGCTTGGATGCTACGATGCGTTTAACATATTGGGCCTGATGTGTTTTCGTGTGGACATGGCTATTGCATAAATGTTGTAGGCTGCCTTACGGGCATTATGCGCCATGATGTAGCCTAGGATTTGAGTATGACATTACATGTCTAAGTAGTAGCTCGAATGATGTCGATGCATGCTTGGTTGATGTGTTGACATGAATGTGATAAATGTTAGAATGACTGCATGTATATTAACGCTTAAATGAATGTATGACTTTGTGTGCCTTTAGACATGAGTGTCCATGGTACACTGTGGAGTGCATGTATAGGGTGTCCATGTAGAGATCTTTATACATCAAGAAGACTTTAGAGTGCAATGGCACGTCTGTAACACCGTGCAGCTGTGGTAACGATGGTGTGGGTGTGATTGCATAGTCGTTGTCATTCACCACCCTTGGTGAATGGGTTGTGGACTCATACTCTGGACAAAGTCCAATGAAGATCCATGGTTTGCATGGTGTTGCACGAGTTAAGGAAATGGAAATGGCTAATTGCATTTCACATGCATTGGGGCACCCTAGAACAAAAGAGGGAGGAGTGCAAAGAGGGTTTATTCAGAGAATTGTCGAGGGCTGACCAACAATATTATTTATTGGAGTATGTCCACTACAATATCGGAGGGTTGGGTCTCACAATATCGATCAGTCTGAGTATGCCCAATTGATATACACGAGGGTCAGTCTCTTATAATGTCAATCATTTGAGTATGCCCAATTGAAATAACCAGGCCACCCTTATAATGTCAATCGTCTGAGTAGCGCCCAATTGATATACACCAGGGTTGTCCATAAAATAAATTAATTGAGCGGTCCACCATTTAGCACGGAAGGTTATCCACGGGTAAACACAAATACCTTTGTTTGAAAATGCTTTCATCCATGGAAAATGCATGCTCGAGGAGCCTGGGTGAGGACTTGACATACTGTGGCATGATGATTCGCCTCATGCATGACAAGTAGGATTATGTGCTAGGATTGCATATCCTAGGTTGGTGTGGTGCTTAGTTGCCTCGACCATTCATGTGCATTTAGGTGGGGAATAAATTCTCGTAGATTCTATCTCTAGCCTACGTTACCACCCTCGTTGCGTGGGAGCCCCTTTTCGTGTACAAGACATGTGCAGCGCATTTGCGCTCCTGTAGGCCAACATTATGAAGCCGGTAGAATTGCGGTTTTGATCCATGTTTTGTATATTATATTAGGAACATGTTAGTTTTAATATAATGTTTATATGAAGAGCGATGTAATAATTTCTCGTGGCTTCTTGCAGATATAGGATTGTATTTTATATATGGATAAATGGGCCTCTATCATATTTTTATTCGTATGTGGACTCGTGTGGTCGTCAGATAATATCGGGACAAGTCACAAGAAATCGCATTGCGTTGTATTCGTAGAGCCCCCGCATAAAAGTGCAGAGACTTCGCCGATTTTTGTTAAACTCGGGTCTTGGTAAAGTAGACCATGCTGGCATTTGTCATATCTCGATATCCACGAATCTTTCCGCGGGCTGGACGCAAAGGTCAATAATTTCGATCTGGGGCGTCATAGTAATAATTCCTAATATAGTTGCCATCGACAATAATTTTGTATGGTTTGTAAAATTTTCTACTTATTTTTATTCATCTTCTACTTCTTGGGAATTTTACTTATGGATCCTTACTATAGATCTCTTGATCATATTTAGATCCTATTTGGTCTTTCAAATCCATTCTGAAATGCTAAATTCCAGTTAAAATGTGTATCAAGTTGTGGAGAGGAATGGCAGATCTATGTTGAAGGATGACAAATTTCTAGATGATTTGTTGATTTTATCTTGTGATGAAGGATATTCGGTCTGAAAGCCTTATCATGAAACAGGTTAAATCGTTTATAGATTTCTACACTAAAAAATTGATTGTATAGATATATTTAATAGTGTTGCAAAATTATGTCTTTTTACAATTCAAAGTTACTATTGAATGGATAAGTACTTTAGTTTGCTATGTATGATTCTCAATTTACATAGTTGTAGATTGCTAGCCATATATCAATTCTATGAACCTTATCATTGTATTCTGATACTACTTTTTGTCAAATATGTTTTCGCCACTTAGTTAGAAAGTTAATAATAGCATATCGACAAAATTCTTCCTCTAATATGCTTGATTTTCTATTTAATTTTGGAGATTTTCTATTTCTTAGATATTTTTTTATTTATTTAATTAATTTATTCCTTATAAATTTTTTATAAATTTAAGCTTTCACATACAATATCCTTATCCTCTTAGAATTGAAGGAGAACGTCTTAATTATTTATTTTGGTTAAGTTTAAACACATTTGATGCATGAAATTAATACTTGGTGAGGTTTCTGTGAATTTGAGTTGAGATATTTCATTATTTGTGATTAAGATGATTCAACTTTTTTTTATCAAATTTGATTATAATGGTTTCTTGGATAATGTGAGTTTATCTATTTATAAGCTAAATTTAAATTAAAGATATATTTGAATTTCTTCCTTTTTCATTTTTAAAACTAAAAACTAGTGTACTTTTATTGTTATAGGTACACAATTAAAAAAGCATAATAATTGAATTATAATTCACATTTAGGAGTGTTTAATGTAGTTAGATATCTAATTTCTTTTATTTAGTTTTTTTTGTTAACTTGGTTTTTTATTATGGGTTTGGTGTAGGTTTCTAAGCAATTTTGCAATCTATATTAAGGGAGGTGCGTGCTTGAAGATTAATGCTAGAAATAAGGTCTCTACAAATTGAATATAGGTTTTGATGTACACTTGGAATTGAAAGTACAATTTCAAGTTATTTGGATACTCGTTGCTTACTTTTCTATTGATGTTGTGTCTATCTTATTAGGTATCCAAGAAGAAGGAGATGATGAAGAATTAGAGACCACCTCTTATGGAATGTGTATTTTTCAATTTAAGTTTGTACATTATCTTTATTGTATGTCTTTAATTATGTTTTTTTGTTTATTATTTTTTATTTGTATATAGAAAGTGGAGAGTAACAAGAAAAACATTTATTTCATTGTGTTTTAAATAGTCAAATGTATATATAATAATTCATTCTCTTGAATGGCAGTTATTTTAATTTTTTTGTTTTAGTTGTTATTATCATAATTAGATAGATATCAAATTTAATTTGAAAAAAAGTTTCTTGTTATAATAGTTTCATTTTCAATCAAAAATGAAAAAAATATAGTAAAATAATATTAAAATTTTCATAGACAACCTTAATAGATGGCTAATGTCCAACATTGACATTTGCATTAGCTAGAAACCTTGACATATTATATTTAACCATGACATAAGTCTTACTAACAAAGATCATAGAAATAGAAACAATTTTATCATATATAAATGTTAAGGTACCTCTAAACTTTTCTTGATACTAACATAGATGACGTATACGAACAATCATCTAGCTTGACAGATATACATTACAATGACGATGAAAAATTGTCAATGAAGGTCATTTTTATTGTAGTGGCCCTAGGGTGTTTCCACCCATGGAGGGCTTCCATCCACTTAAAGAGCTCCCAAAATCGGTCCTCAAATGATCACCCCTTGGTAATCCTCAAATTTGGGCTTAAAATGAGAAAAAAATAGAAAATCTGCATGTTAGGCTCGACATTCACGCTGTAGCATGCTAAATCTCACGCTGTAGTGTGAGCACTATTCACAACATGCCCTATTTTTTCCTCATTTGCTTTTCGATGTCATAACTTTCTTATCCGAACTCCAAATTGCGCAATCTTGGCCTTGCTGGAAATCTTAAAGTGTAGAATATGGATATGGACAGAGAGAACACTTTAGAGATGATGGTTGATTCTCGTGTGTAGCTCGTAGGGTATTCTGAATCAACAAAATTTGTAACATAATACCTCATACTAACGTAGCATGGCTACTATAGTATAGCGGCTCTAGGATTGTCTACAGGGATGAGTTTTCTTCTTTCAAATGACTGACAGTGAGGCTTAAACTGGTGATTTCATTTTGGATATTGGGATTTGATAAAAACAGTGGGTTGTAATGGTTGAAAACTAAAAATAAAATGAAGTAAAAATAAGAAAAGAATTCCCTTGAGGTATTAGGCTATTGGGCTTAGGTTCCTAGGGCAAATGAGGTGCTCTCGGGGTCTTTTCCTCACATTGGGGATAGTAACATATAGTTAGCTCCCGAATCGGATCTAGGTTTTACTATAAAACTTGACCCTCAATAACTATCCTTTGAAAATGGCATTCACTTAGCATTAATGTCCTCAGACAGTAAATGTCTCCTTGACTCACCTTCCAATAGCTCATAAATGATAACTAACGAACATCACTGGATCTAGCAATAAGTATCCAATGAGCCCTGAAAGCTTACCAAGTACTGACCATTCAAGGTGACTCAAAGGGATCTGAACCTAGAGTTAAAGGAAAACATAAATGCAGTGAATACCTTCATTGAAAAACATGAGAGCACCGATTTACCACAAGTTCCCTTGCCTAGTGCCCTCTACTACAAGGAATGAGGGGGTTTAGCTGCTTATCATTTGAGTTGTCATCCTTAGAGGGTGTTTGGCTAGCGAGAAAATGAGAGAAAATGAGAAAGAGCGGGAGCTTTTGCTACAAGCTTCCTGAACTTCAATAATTCAAAAGTTGTCTTATAAAGTGTTGTTTGGGCATTATATACCACCCAAAATCAATACAAATTACAAAAATGTATGAATTAGACACTATTACATGGGGATAGTTTGGGCAGAAATAAAAAACAACAACAAAAGTAAAAAAGAATGGCTGAAAAGTTCATAGGCTGCGAAAATTTACAGCCCTGCAAAAATTCGCAGGGGTTGCAAAATTTTGCAACTCTTGAGAAATTGGCAGGGGTTTGCTTTGCTTCTGCTTCTGCTTTTGATTCTTCCTCCTGGCTTCTAGATTTGATGCTATGAGCTAACGTCGATTTCTTCATGCTCGAACTAGATCCCTATCTTTAATATATAGCCTGTGAGAACAACAAAAATTGCCATAAAATTTATCAAAAGTATTACTAGGTCCTTAACATGACAATTAGGTCAATTTGGTTGATTACTACGCAAAAAGTGTTCAAAATTCGGAGTGTTAAAAGTATGAAACAACACTATTTGGGTAGTAATCACTCCCCCCATCTGACACATTGCTAGTCCCTTAGAAATGAAAGAAGAAAGAAATCAAAAAAATGGTTTTGCAAAAAAAAAAAAAAAAAAAGAATGAGGGGATAATACTCAACTTTCAACAAGAGTCACCAACATCCTACCCAAAAACTATTTCAGGAGGAGTGTGTGCTATACATATTCAAGTATCAAAACAATGTCCACTCCTAGAGGACCAACCTGAAACCATCCACAAAAACCTAAGTGTTTACTTGATTAGTTTTCAAGAATAGACTGTCAAAGTGTTCTATCCCCCTAACCTAGTTCTTTTCTATACATAGAAAATTAACTAACCTTAATAGATCAGGACCTTGGCTTTATTATACAACTCTTTTTGCTATAGGGGTGCAATGCCAGGGTAATCAAACTCACAAATGTCCATGTAACGGGGGTCCATCGATGACTCCCAACCAATTAAGGTTTAGGGCATCAAGTCATAAGGATCTCTCAACCACAAACTCTTTAGGTTTCACCTTGGACTTTTAATAAGATCGAAACTCCAGCACCTACAATTTGCTAAACTCCACCTATCCACCCATGCAACGATATCAGTGCCTGGGTGGCTCTAACCGGGCCGAGCCAGGCACCCAGCTTTAAAGACTTCACCATGCCACTCCTGGACCGTGCTCGAGCTCTCAGCAAGTGTCACAATTTTTTCTTTTTCTTTTTTCTTTCTTCTTTTTTTTTTTTTTTTTTTGAAAAACTCATTGGTCTTTTATTGAAGGGTCCCGACCTATCAAAGGTGGTCAAAAAATACTAGGTCGGATTTTTACAGGGCTTAGGAGGCAAGACAATTTTTCAGCTTATAATTGAAACCTAATGTGCACAGTGTGTGGTTAGTTCAAAGTGGAAGAGATAAGGTTAGAGACAAGAGAAATTTCAATAGTTCCTCAACTAAAAAAAAAAAACATAACACCATCCTAACATCAACAACATTGGGACAAGACTTCAGTTTCTCACATAGTAAGTTGAGCATTACAAAAAAATTTCTGTAAATGAGAAACTGTAATATTAACTAAAACATTTTTGTTGAAAACTAAGAACATATACTTGTATTGTAAAGAAAACAAACTACTAGCAATTCATTCAACTAAAACAAAACGGACTTGCTCAAAACGTAAATGGCACTTCCTTCATTAACTCTCCCCTCAACCGAATCTGACATTATCCTGAATGGTTATGGGGCGGAAACTTAAAGAAGGAAGTGATACCTCCTCAAGTAGTCGTGGAGGGCGAAATCTCATCCTCCTCCTCGTGTCCGAGCCGAGCGCCATGATGAGCGGTGCTGGGTGGAGCAAACGGGGTCGTGGCGGGGTCCGGATAACCGGTGGAGTAGGATCCGCCGTTGTCGAATGACCGGTGGAGCTAGAAGTGCCCAGGTTTTGCTAAACCTGAGCAAGGATGGCTGTATTCTGAGCAAGGAGAGCTTCGGTGCGAACCATCCGCTCGACCATGGTAGCTTGTCCAGTAAGGAAGGACTGGAATGTTGCCGAAAAATTACATACAACGACTTTGATGGCAAGAAAATCTTGGGCAGTGATGTGAATAGATGCCACTGGTGGTGAAGATGAGCTAGTGGTTCATTGAGCAAGAGAAGACCGGAGATGAGGAGGATCAGGCTATAAGTACCTGAGCAGTAATCGGATTAGAGGCGATGGTGACAGCGGAGGGTGGGGCCTGAAAGGTGGGCCGCCGGGTCCTGCGGGTGGATCCGTCTCTGCATTCGGGCCTGCCAGAGGGCTGGGATGAAGCATGGTGGGCCTCAGGGAAACTACCACTGGAGCAATGAATGTGGCCATACAAACCCAACGATGCTCTTGATGGGGCTTAGCCGAAAAGCCTAGGTGCTCAAATACATGATAGAGAGCAACCGCGGAAATAACAGTGGAATAGTCTCGACTTAACTGAGGTGCTTCCGGTGTATCTTATCTTCGAAGTGGAAGAGGGAGGTCATAATAAGCTATGAGGGGGTAAACCAAAAACCCTCCGAAATTTGGTAAAGGGCCTTTAGGATGGCGCCTCCTTCAACAAGATGTCAAGAGGAACAGTCGACAACAAAGATATTGGTCCACAAAAGCATCCTAGCGGAAGCCGCTCTCAAACAAAAATAGTATTAGTTTGGATGTGTCCCGGAGGATCCGCACCATCTCCGGTGAAGGACGGGCCATTGTTTATAATCCACACAAAAATAATCGAAGGTGAAACGTGGGCGCTTGCGTCATTTAACAACAGAAACAGATAGTAGTGGGATTGCGCTCCCCTCGGGATGTCATGGACTGGTAGAAGTCAATCACTACTCTTAGATAAAAGAATTAGCTTGGAGTCATAAATGCCTCTAGAGAGTAGTGTTGAACGAGTCCCATCGACTCCCGGAGTTCTAGTAGACTGGAAAATGCTGGAATATCATAAAATGCTCATTGTGGAAATCCTTGTTCTTGTAGTCAGTGTTCTCTTCTATTGGTGTAGAGGGAAATAATGGCCTCATCACAAGACAAAACAGCCAAAAAAAGGAGGTCAAGCAAGGCTCCTTAAAGGTGGAGACTGGCTGGGAGGGTCCAATGGCCTGGCCGTGAGATTCAATTCGGGGCCAAGTCCCGCCGCCGATGGAGGAGGCTTGCGCACTAGGCACCGATGAGAAGGACTCCAGAGCACGGGCCTAACCCAGGCTCGGCACCGCATGCAGGAGAAGCAAGGGCAGCAACTGGGAGAATTCAAGAGATCCATGTGGTGTCAAGAGAGGCCACAGACTGTGGTAGCCTTGTGCCCTAGCCTGAGAGAGAGGATAAGGCTCAAATAAAGGCTATTTTCGAGCCCTATTCGAGATAGGTTTTGAGTGCTTTTTGTGCACTAATCGTATCAATTAAGCCAATTGAGGTGTTCAGGTCTACTTAGTATCACTTATGCCATTTCGAGGTTATTTGTGGTTATTTTGCAGGTTTTTGTGTACCTCATCCATTAAAGTCGAATTTGATATCGAGATGTGTTGAACCATGAAGATTGAAACTATTTCACTTCATCAACATATCAAAATCTCGTTGATGAAATGAAGGCAAAGCGAAGATGGAGGATGCGCAGGTGCAAAGAGTGTGCCAGCTGAAGAACAAAGAATTCCAGAAATTTCGCCATGATTGCGTAATTTCGCCGGGATTGCAAAATTCCTCGCAGCCCATAGCGAAAAATTCAGAATCCTAGCGAACGGGAAATTCGCTGTGCTAGCTAAATTTCGCTATATAGCTTAAAATAACCGTGCCTAGCTTAAATTTTTCGCCGCTATATCTCTAGGTAAATATTTCACAGGGGTTAGCTTAAATTTCGCTAGCTAGCCAAATCACCGTACAGCTTAAAATTTGTGATTTATTCTACTCACAGGGCTAGCGAAATTTCGCTACCTAGTAAATTTTCCCGCATAGCTAAATTCCTGCTCCTCTTAATTTTGTAATTAATGCCAAACGACTCGCTTTGGTGTATTACCTCCTCGTCTCCTCAGATTAGCCAATATTTTAGGTTTTCTTGTAGTTTCACGATTTGCGGCCTATAAATCTCCTCTATCATTTTGTAACCCTAAGCAATCTTTTGGTAAATTCTCATTTTATGTAAATATCTCCCGCAGCCTTTCGGCTTTTGTGGTTTGCTTTTCTCTCTCTCCTTTCTTTCATTTTTCAGTTGCCAAACACCCTCTCAGAGGATGACAACTCAAGAGATGCTTGCCAAGCCTTATACCTTTGAAGAGGGTCACAGCTTGGTTTCGGGGGCAAAATAAGTAGTTGTCCCCATGTTTTAAATGCTACAGTAATCGTGATTATGGCTCCATATCTTCCAAACTAGGGCTGAATATCATTTAATGTCATTACTTCGCCAATACTTACCATGCTTTTGTGTGGCACAAGGTATACTTATTGTTAGATGCACTGCTATTCTTAGATGGTGTTTACTTGTTTCAATTTAAATGAGGTGTCAGTGCTGTGTGGTTTTAAACCTAAAGGGGCTATGGATGCATGTTGTCTGTGGTCGACTTAAATAGGAGTGGTTTTTAGGTTAGATTTATAGTTAAACAAAAGATCCATATGGTCGACTATAGGTCGCTTGCCATAATGCGAGGATATAACCCGAGGACACTGTTTACTCCTATGTTATCAAGCTAAGAACCTAAACCTTCAAAGTTACCATTTCACACTTCATTTTCAGTTATTACAGTTATTCAGTAACCAAACAACTCCCACTGTTTTAAAAACAAAATTCAAAAAATCCAAACTAAAAGCCTCACCATTTTCAACATTGATGCGAGTCATTCATAGGATGAAAACCCATCCCCGTGTTCGACCCTAGACCACTATGCAGCAGTAGCTTGACTACGACAGTAGGAGGAACATAGGAAACAAATTTTGTTGATTCCGCTCACCCTACCGTGGCACTAATCAAGAGGAGGGCCTCCCATGGTGTCGGGAGGATGAGTTAAGTGTGGTCTCTCCGCGGGTCTTCCATCGCTGCCGCCTGACTCGATGAGGGCCAGGGAGAGAGGGTGGGGGGGAATAAAACGCGGGAAGGTCAGGAACCGTGCAAAGCAGTTGAATAAAAGAATTCGAGGCCTTGGGGAATTTGCAGCTTAGATTCGCAGTGTGTGAATGGAGGAGAAAAATCGTATAACAGACTTGCAAAACTTCGCAGGGATTGCGAAATTGCGAAATTTCCTGCGAAAATGCTTATGGAACTCCCTACTTCAGAATTTTTAGCACAACCCTACAAAAATAACACAGGAAAATGAAATGAAAAACAAAATAAAGAATTTTTTTATCAAAGCCGTGAAAAAGGAAAATAAATGAAAAAAAAAAAACATAAAATAAAATAAAATAGATGATTAAACAAAAAGAAGTGGACTTTGTAATCTCAGGGGGATTAGGTCCACCCAAACCAACTTTTTAGGAATTTGGAGGCTCAAGGAGGGTGAGATCCTCCTTGTCTGTTGTGAAGAGGACTACATAGGGCTTTAGGAGGTGGCCATTCACTTTGAAAGTTCGGTTGTCCTTCAAGCTCTTGATTTCCACTTCCCCATTAAGATAAACTTGGTGAATTGTGAAGGGGCCAGTCCACCTTGACTTGAGTTTTCCCGGAAATATGTGGAGCTTTGAATCATAGAGCAAAACTTGATCTCCTTAATGGAAAATTTTTCGAGCTATCATCTAGTCATGCCATTTCTTAGACTTTTCTTTCGCAATTCTTGAATTGATGTAGGCATCGTTCTGGAGTTCTTCCAACTCATTAAGGTCAAGAAACCTTTTGAGGTCAGCTCTCCCCAAATCCAAGTTTAGCTTTTTAATTGCCCACCATTCCTTGTATTCAATTTCCACAAGGAGGTGGCATGCTTTTCCAAACACCAGATGATAGGGGGACATCCCAAGAATAGTCTTGAAAGCTGTCCTGTATGCCCACAGTCAGTCCAGCAGCTTGAGGGACCCATATGTTCTGTTGGAATTAACCACTTACATCAAGATAGTCTTGATCTCCCTATTGGCAAGCTCAACTTGCCCACTGGTCTGGGGATGGTAAGGGGTGGCTACTTTGTGTTTCATGCCATATTTAGCCAGGAGAGTTTCAAAAGGTTTGTTGCAAAAGTGGGTACAACCATCATTGATTATGGCCTTGGGCACTCCAAATCTGGAGAAGACATTCTCCTTTAGAAATTTAAGCACCACCCTGTGATCTTTGGTTTTACAAGGAATCACCTCGACCCACTTGGACACATAATCAACCACCACCAAGATGTACGAATACCCGAAAGACGTAGGGAATGACCCCATGAAATCAATGCCTCAAACATCGAATAAATCAACTACTAGAATTGGGTTTAAGGTCATCATATTATGGCGAGAAAGCTTCCCGAGTCTTTGGCATCGATCGCAACTTCGGCACATAGCATAAGCATCTTTGAAGAGGGAAGGCCAATAAAAACCGAATTGTAATACCTTTATAGCAGTCTTTTGCGAAGCAAAATGACCTTCACAGGCATTTTCGTGGTAGTGACTGAGAATCCCTTGTTGTTCTCCTTCAGGCACACACCTCCTAATGATTTGGTTCTGACAACATTTGAACGTAAAACGCTCCTCCTAGCCAATAAGAATGAATTTCATGTAAGAAGTATTTCTTGTCCTGCTTTCCATGCATCTGGGATTTCTTTGTTGCAAATAATTAGCGAGAGGCATACCAAAGGGGCATTTCTTACAACTGCCAGAGACTCTTCAGGTAATTCATCGTTAATGGGAGGACTATGGGAGTCATGAGTTATAGTCAATCTAGAGAGATGATCTGCCACTATATTCTCTACCCCTTTCTTATCTTTGATCAAGAGATTGAATTCCTCTTGTAGGAGAACTCCAATTCGATAAACCTGTCTTAAGATTCATGGTTAAAGGTACTTTGTTGCAGAGGTCTAAATATAATAATGATTGACCCTACCACGTAAGCTCGGAATATTTCCAAGGCATAGACTATTGCTAACAGTTCCTTTTCCGTGGTTGTGTAATTTCTCTGAGCTTCATTCAGAGTCTTGCTTGCATAATAAACCACAATAGGTTTCCATCTTCCCTTTGCCCAAGAACTGCCCCGATAGCAAAATCACTGGCATCACACATTACTTCAAAGGGGAGCAACACTGGTGCTCTCTACCATAGCACAGTAGTCAAGTGTAATTTGAGTCCTTCAAGCTCGCTGTACTCTATCATCCCAAAAATTGGAGTCCTTTTCCAAAGATTTCAGAGGGGTTTTATGATTTTTTGAAGTCCTTAATAAACCTTCCCAGAAGCCAAGATGGCCCAAGAACCGCTCACCGGGCTTCTTGACACTTATCGAGGTAAAGAACTTAGAAAATGCCTTCAACCTACCTATCTATCTCAATTCCCTTGCTGGAGATGACATGCCCAAGGAAAATTCCCTGAGTAACCATAAAATGGCATTTTTCCTAGTTAAGCACCAAGTTTTTTCAATGCATCTACGGAGAACAGTTTCAAGGTTGGCTAAGCACTCCTCAAAAGTACCCCCATATATGGTGATATCATCCATATATACTTCCATAATGCGCTCCACCATATCACTGAAAATACTGAGCATACATCTTTGAACGTGGCAGGTGCATTGCAAAGGCCAAAAGGCATTCTCCTATAGGCATAAGTCCCAAATGGGCATGTGAAGGTGGTTTTCTCCTGGTCTTCTACTGCAATCTCTATTTGAAAGTACCCGGAATACCCATATAAAAAACAATTAAATGGATGCCCTCTCAAGAAGTTGATCAATGAAAGGCAAAGGGAAGTGGTCCTTCCTTGTCATTGCATTTAGTCTCCAGTAATCTATACACACACTCCAACCTGTGGTAAGGCGGGTAAGGCATATCTTTCCCCTTTTCATTTTGTAAAATAGTCACCCTCGACTTCTTGGGCACGACTTCAGTAGGACTCACCCAGGGACTATCGAAAATAGGGTAAATGATGCTGACCTACAACAATTTCATCACTTCAGCACGCACTACCTCTTACATATGAGGGTTTAGCCGTCTCTGTGGTTGTCTCACTGGTTTAGCTTCATCCTCCATGTAAATGTGATGAGTGCAAACCAAAGGGCTAATCCCCTTTAAATCTGATATTTTCCATCCAATGGCCTGTTTGCACTTCCTGAGGGTTCCAAGCAAACTGTCCTCCTGTGAGGCATTCAAAGATGAGGAAATGACAACAGGGCATTGGCCACCTTCCTCTAAATATGCATATTTCAGTTATGTGGGGAGGGGCTTAAGATAAAGCTTTTGGGACTCTTTATCTTCTTTCTTTCCACTGTTCTCCCCAGCCAACAAGGGGAGAATTTCTTCTCTCTTTTTCCAAGAGCCATAAGTAGCAAATAATTCTAAGGTTTCATTTGGATCTTCAGAAAAATCTACCAATTCCTCTATCAAATCTTCATGCAGTTGTTGCTGTTGGGACTGTTCATCCACAATGGTTTCAATCAGACATACCTCTTATGGACCCTCTTCCTCTAGGTGCACATGCTTTTTGCCTAGCTGAAAGATATTGAGTTCCAATGTCATATTCCCAAATGTAAGCTGCATTACCCCATTTCGACAATTTATTATTGCATTTGAGGTAGCCAAAAATGGCCTACCAAGGATGATGGGCACATAATTGACTTCCACAGCTACTGGCTTGATGTCGAGGACAACGAAGTCCACTAGGTAGTAGAATTTGTCTAATTGCACCAAAACATCTTCGATAGCGCCCTTGGGAATTTTCAATGACCTGTCTACTAGAGATAATGTGATAGTGGTAGGCTTCAATTCTCCCAGTCCTAGCTGCTTGTAAACTGAGTAGGGTAACAGGTTGACACCAGCCCCTGAATTTAGTAATTCCTTTTCCACACAAATTTCCCCAATATCCACTGAAATACCGACACCCTAGGTCTCAGACTTCAATCGTTTCATTGGATTATTGCATACACCTATTCATCAGAAAGCCTTTTGTCGATATTCAACCTCTTTTCACCATGCACAAGAATATAAAAACTTGGCATATGTCGAACAGTAATCATGTCTAAAAGAGGAATGTTGATTTTCACTTGCCCCAACACTTCAAGAATCTCAGTTTGGTTGCTCACCTTCTTTTTGCTTTTTAGTGCTTGAGGAAATGGAGGAGGCATGTTCTTCTTCATCATATCTTCTTTAATCACAATTCTTTCCGGTTCCTCTTCTTTATCTTCTTTAGCTGCATCAAGCAACTTAAGAACTGACTTCTCAACCTTTTTACCACTTCGCCAAGTGATAATTGCTTTCACTTCATCCATAGTAGGAGTGGGTTCATTGGTAGATGCTACTTCATGGACTCCACGGGTTTGTTTGTTGTGCAGCCCAAGAGAAATTTGCCCTTTTCACGCACTTCTTTGTTGGTTGATTGCTGGAAATTGAATATTGCGGTTGTCAAATTTTTGAGCAATTTAAGCTCACGGAACATCTAATCTCTTGTTGTGTGCTATCCACGGTGTCAACCTCTGTTTATCTCCACGTTCACTGCTTTCTACTCCCTGGTACACGCTGCTCAAATTTAGGATGGCTTGTTCAGCTGGAAGTTGGCGCGCGGTTGTGATGGCTAAGAAATTAAAGCATATTATGGAGGAGGCGGGAGGTGCATATTGTATGGAGGCTTATTCTAGGTGAGGTTTTGGGTGGTTTCTTGATGGTTGGGGTGTTGCCATATGGTGCATTAGTTGATGGTTTGAATTGACAATGACGTGGCTTGTTCTACTAACATCTTATCATTCTTTGGAGCAGTTGGAAATTGCTCTCCCAAATGCTCAATAGACTGACAGATGAAACATGGCTTGTTTGGCACAGGAGTCTTAGTCACTGCTTGCACCTCATGCTAGTTTCTCATTTCCAACTCTTTCAACCTTCTAGTTAAGGTCGAAAGTTTGGCCTTCATGTCCAAGTCCTCCGGAAGGGAATACATGCCACCCCTAGTGCTAGGTTGAGGTCTCATTATTTCCATTTCCCTTGGGTTAGATACATCCCAGCACCCAGGCTTTAGCTACATATACCTAAAAATCAAGCTTCCTACGGATTTTGCTCAAGAAATCTCCTCACACGTAGTCTCTGGCCATTGTTTCATGGCGGGAGAAATCCATCATAAGTAGTGAGCATTTAAGTGTCAAACCCATGGTGAGGACAAGCATCGAGTGCCTCCATATATCTTTCCCAGCAAGCATATAATTTTTCGTTCTCATTGGCTGAGAAGGTGGAGATTTGCCTCTTCGGGTTGTTTGTTTGTAGTGGAGAAAAAATTTCTTAAATTAGCTTGCATCTCAGTCCAGTTAAGATGGTTCTGGCCTCGGGAGTTGACCAGTGGCTTTCTCCTTTAATGTGAAAAAAAGCTTAAGCCTCGTAAGTCTAAAGTGGTATTATCCTCCTTGAAAGTGTTGCAAACCTCTCCAAATTCCACGATATGTATAGGGGTTCTCACTCTACATGCATGGAAAGTGGGAAGGAGTGGCACAAGGAAAAGGTCTAACAACCATTTCCTCGATTGAGGCATAATCTTTGAGGAGGGTGCACTCATTCATGGAGGTGCTAATGTGATCCCTCATGGCCTAAATGCATTTAGGCCTCTCCACTCCCATGTTGACTTTGTTGTTTCATGTAGGAGTCCGTGGGTCAAACTGATTTAGAACTTGCTTCTGTGATTCTGTGGAATCTGATTTTAGCAATCGCCTCTTGAATTCCCTAAACCACGGAACATACACTCCTACATGAAAAATGACGACACAAAGGAACTAGAAAAATTCACAAAAAGGTTATGTTAGCTAAAAAAAAATATAGACAGTGAAATGAAATTAATTGACCTAGCAGTAAACAGCTAAAATGAATGATAAAATAAAAGAAATTCATTAGAGCTTTTGATGAGGATCACAATGTTCAACAAACTGTCATTTGCACTAAGGCACCATCCCCGGCAGCGACGCCATTTGATTCGCTTGTGTAGCTCGTAGGGTATTCTGAATCAACAAAATTTATATCCTAATACCTCATACTACCGTAGCATGGCTACTATAGTATAACGGCTATAGGATAGTCCAAAGGGATGGGTTTTCTTTGTGATATGTTGTCATGAGAGGCTTAAGCGGTGATTTCATTTTGGATATTAGGTTGATAAAAACGGTGGTTTGTAATGGTTGAAACTAAAAAATAAAATGAAGTATAGAAAAGAATTCCTTTTATGTATTACCTAGGCTTGGGTTCTAAGACCAATGAGGGCCTCGAGGTCTTTTCCTCGCGTATTGGGGATAGTAACATATAGTTGGCTCCGGGATGGATCTGGTTTCTCCAGCTTGACCTCAATAACTATCCTTTGAAAATGGCATTCACTTAAACATTAATGTCCTCGGGCGGTAAAACATGTCTCCTTGACTTCGCTGTGGCGCTCATAAATGATAACTAACGAACATCATTTGGATCTAGCAATAAGTATCCAATATGGGCCTGGCTGCACCAAGTACTGACCATTCCAAGGTGACTCGAAGGGATCAGACCTAGAGTTAATGAAAACGCAAATGCCCGATTAGATACCTTTGTTGCGAAAAACATGAGAGCTTTTTGATTTACCACGGGTTCCTTTACCCGGTGCCTCTGCTGAAGGGGTTGCCCGCTCATCCTACGAGTTGTCATCACCAGGTGTTGACCTAGCGAAAATGAGGGAGAAAATGAAGAAAATGAGAAGAGCGGGGCTTTGCTGCTGCTACGAACTTCAATAATTCACTATTACAAAAAGTGTTTTTTGGGCATTATATAACACCCAAATCAATACAAATTACAAAAATGTATGAATTAGAAAATATTACATAGGGATAGTTTAGGCAGAAATCGGGCATAAATAAAAAAACAGCAACAAAAGTATAAAAGAATGGCTGAAAAGTTCGAATACGAAAGTCGTAAGGCTGCCAGTGCGAGCCATAACCCTTGTGAAATTAGCGGGGTTCTTTTAGCCACCTTGATTTTCCTTCTAGCTTCTGGATTTTGGCTGCAGGCTAGTCGTTTCTTCATGCTTGAATTGGATCCCTATCTTCAATATATAGCTTGTGAGAACTACAAAAATTACCATAAAATTGATCAAAAGTATTGCTAGGTCCTTAACGTGCCAATTGGGTCAATTTGGTTGATTACTATGCAAAAAGTGCTCAAAATATGGAGTGTTAAGAGTATGAAACAACACTATTTGGGTAGTAATCAATGGTAAATACTTAATCAACAAAGTATGCCAACTTGTCAAATTTTTAGCACTCTTCTCTTGTTTCTTCTTCTAAAAGTCATAACTTGATCATTGGAAGTCCAAATTTAGTGAATGAGGGCTCTTTGGAAATCTTGAGAAGTATACTATCTATCCATATAAATATTAGAGCCATTGGAGGTCATCTTATAGCTACAAAAGTCGAAATGCAGTAATTGCTGCTGCATGTTTTAGCAGTGTTTGCTAATTTTCCACATTTTCGCTTTGTTGTTGCTCTGATTTCGCTCGTATGCATTTAATGATTGACTTAATCATAAAGATGAAAATTTTCGGCATTAGAACACTTATTTATATCTAAAAACTACAAAATAAGACATAAAACATAGGGATAAAATGAGTATAAAATATATTCATCACAGCCCCAAACTTAAATCTTTGCTTGTCTTGAAGCAAAGAAAACACAAACATAAAAACAAAACACTAAGATGGATATGAGTATGAGTATGGTGCTAGTACAAGTTAAGAGAAAGCATGGAAAATTTATAAGAATACCTATTTGTCACAATGGGATCCCAAAACATTTATGATCTCTAAAGGACAAGGCATCAAAAGGCATGGTGATCAAGACAAGTTTGCCCCTAAGTTCTCAAAAAAACCTTTCCTAAAATGCTTTCGATTGAAAATGATGTTTTAGGTCTCAAATGTATGCAGGGTTGCAGAGCACTTTTCGACAGCTCAGCGCCTCACACTTGCGAAAGAAAGTTAACTATTAGTTGAAACGCACCTTTTGTTCAACCGCTTATAAAACTAGGTAGTATGATTACGTACAAGAAATTATGAAGAAGTGTCCATGTAGCGAGGATTCATTGGAACTTCCCACCAGTTGGTTAATTTTTCAGGCGTATGTTCCCCTTCAGGCTTGCCTATGAACAATCAAGTAGAAAACTCCCAGTACCTACTTGTGGGTAACTCACTTATTTCTTTCTTTGCAGCATTTTGCTTTTCTTTTCATTATTTTTAGATTTCTTTTGTTTTTCTTTGTTTTGTGGGGAAGGCACATTGATATTCTTTATTGGTGTCCTATTACAAGATTGAGATCACTCAAGGCCAAGTTCAATTTGAGAAAAAAAGGGCTAGAACTAAGGTGTAAAAATGAGATAGCGTGGATGTATGAGTTCTATTAAGAAATGATTTCTTGAAAAACAAGGGGGCTCTTCATGCCAAGTCTCCCACAACCGAAAGATACATTTAAATCCTAGATCATGTAAATATGATGCTCTCTCAAACATTGACCAAGAAAAACAATTTAAAGCACAATACCAAAGCATTCTCAAACGATTACTAGGCACCAAACCAACTCATATGAGACACAAAACAAAAAAACAAAAAAAGAAAGAAAGGCACATGCAAATAACTTAAACAACTAAAAAGAAATAACTAAAACAAGTAAGGAGATACAAAAGTTGGATTTTTGAGAGTGGTGAATTCACCCCTAAACTTGAAATAGACAATATGCCAATATGAAACAAAATCAAGAAGGGATAATGAGTACTCCCTTGAGGGTGATCCAGCCTTCTGAAGTAGCTCCAATGAATATTGACATGCTTGTGACATGTAAGTTGTGTCTTTTTCTCCATAAAGCTAGAAATGTGTAATGAGTGCACAATCTTCCAAAAGTGAAGCACAACTTGGCAAACTCTTCTCTTGACACTCTTAACCCCTTTCTTGATGATCTTGATTCTTCAAACATATATCTTAAATGCTCCGAGAACATCACAACCATTGACCCTTAACAATTTCCATAACCAACTCTCTTCATTTTTACAACAATGGCTTACTCACCATAACATAGCATAACCAATACCCTCATCCCAATCTTTTAATCATAATTTCCATAGACATGATCCTCTAAATACTCCCAAATTAATGTAAAAGAATGATGCTTTACCAAAGAATGCTAGGGAACTCCTCTTGTATCAATCTTGAGGCTTGAACTTTACTTGGACATTTTGTCAAACACATTGCATGCATAGTTTTTCTTCACTTGTTCATGGACATCCAAGGCACTCTGATGGCTCTTAAGCTTACAAGAGGTGAGCTCTTAGCTCCCATATAGCAACAATATCAACAACCTTCAATCTTCAAACATCAATTCATTTTTATTCACTCAAATCTCAAACCTTAAAGTTGAGCTCCATTTCATACAAGCGATCAAGTGTGTAAGAGGAACCTCATGGGCTCATATCTACAAGGAACTTCAGCCTCACATAACAATTCAAAATTTGTCTTTCCAAGAGGCATGAGAGTAGAGTTTAGGATGAACCCAAAGGCGGGAGAGCTAGGATCAGGGTTGGGGAAAGCTTATAGTTTTTGAGAAAGTAGGTATGACTTTCAAAATGATTGGAAGGAGGAAGGGGTGGAAGGTTTGAAATGGTTTTAAAGAGGCAAAGGTGTTAAGAAGGGTTGAACTAGTTCAAATGAAAGGCAGAAAATAGGAAGAATATATGGAATGAAATGAGGGAGGATGTTGAAAGTAATTTTATTGTTCAAATTTTTGTTCTTCAACCCTTTAAGATGCTATAAACTTCCACTTTTCAAGATTCTCCATCTCCATAACCAACTTCGAACTCTAAAACCTAAAAATTAACACTAAGGAATGCAAGATCAAGTATGAAAAATTTATTCAAAAACAAACTTAAAACTAACTAAGAAATGGAAAAGGGAAAAAGAAAACATTACTAAGCTTGGGTTGCCTCCCAAGAAGCCGCTCTGTTTTTAAAGTCCAACTTAACTCTACCAACTAAAGAATGGTTGGTGATTCTTTCCTCCATCCTTCCCTAAGAAGCCATAGTTGTGCTCAAATAGCTTCTTGAGCACATAAACTCTGAGGCTTGCATGCTTTCCTAGGGAATTAGGAGCTTTCTTCACTTTGCCTTCTTTCAAGTTCATATTCAGCTCAAATATGATCTCATCTAACTTTGAAATGGGAGTCATTTTCCGATTTTCCAATTTGCCATGCACTTCTCCCCAAAGTCTCATCTCCGGAGTTGTATTAAACTCTTTTCTCTTTTCTTCCATTTTCGGAGAAGTTGGTCCTTCTTCATTCACAACTAACTCATGTAGCTCCATGGCATCTACCTCTACTCTTCTAGGTTCCTCAAATGTAGGCAAAGTCTTTTGTTGATCTTCTAAAAGTATTCTAGTCATTGGCCCCACTTGCACCTCCAAGATTTTGAGTTGTTTTGACTGAATTTGAAGAGTTGTCCTTGTCTCATTCATGAATTAAGCTTGAGAATTGGAAATTTTAGCTTGAGACTTAGCTAATTCAACCATTAAACTTGCTAATTTAGCCATTCCATTTTAAATGTTAGGCTGCTTGGCTTGTGGAGGTTGAGGAATATTTTCATTTTTTTCCCATGAGAGGTGTGGGTGGTGTTGGCATCCCAAGAAAACATATGTTTGCCCACATGTGTGGCCAAATTTATGGTCACTTTTTATGCCTTTTTTAGCTCGCATCTCTGTTCACGACAAGGCATCGCTGACAGGCTAATAACGCCATTAATTGGCAGTGCGCTCTGGCGATACGTCCGGCCAGCTTTGGCCACAGCCAGCGACACCAAAAACGTATTGCAACACCGTCGTAACCTGTCGCGATGAAGAAAAACCGTCGCTCTGAACGGTTCCACACATGAAGTGTGTCTGCGACACAAAACGACCATCGCGGCACCAACGTCATGGCGCAAAATTGTGTCGCTACAAAGTCCTAGGCGCCCTGTCGGCGACCTGCAAAAAGCCCGCAACCGGCGACACAAGGTGAGCCGGCTGCAATCACGTGAGAGGAGAACCTAAGGAGGTTTGTTGCGACGGGCCTCCCCTAGCAAGACCGCGCAAGTGCAGGTCCTCGGTCGTGCGCACAGGAACGCCTGCCATGCACGCAGTGCCCCTCATGTCACGACACCACTATATGTCACGACACAAAATTGGAAGTGGGTAGTAGCCCACCTCATTTGATCCCCTGCATATATATATTTTTTTTATACACTCTAAAATCAACATAAATTAGCCTTATTACTACAAAGGCCACTGGAACCTGAAAAAACTCACCAAAATGCATTTATTATACAAAAACGAGTTTAATTGCAACGCTTTGTTCTTTACACAATACAAAACTGGGCTTTCAACCCATATTTTATTTTCTTTTTACGAAATACAAAACAAAACCAATTCTGGCCTTCTCTTCTCCACTAAGATCCCGGATAAGCTTCATCCCCCTGCGGACCTCCAATACCTGAAATTATTTTCCACATTGGTGAGCAATGCTAAATGGTTGATTTTCATACATGGTATACCTAAAATTCTCTCATGCAATACAACCACATAGACATTCAAGTAAATTACACACATTCCTACTCGAATGTCTGTATACCATGCCCCATGTTTTCCTCATAACTCCACTCCACATGCATTTTCCATGTATGGAAAAACTGCTTTCAAAAACAAGATGTTTGTTTTAGAAAACTCATTGGACGATCTCAGTGTTAAAAATTTATTGGTGCCCTCAGATAAAAATTAGTGGACATACTCAGATAAATAGTTTGTGGACAATCAGATATATTTTGTGGACATGCTGAAAATTAGTTGTTGGTCAACACGTCTCTGAAATATCTCTAAAGCTATATCATTTTCAATGGTTTATGGTGTCAAATTTGCACTATCAGAAATGTGACCATGCAATTTTTAATATCAATTCATATTAATATATCATATAACATCATATAACTAATTTCTGCTGACAACATATTATTCATCTTGCAACAACTAAGAAAACTGTCTGGTGATCAACGTTCGACAATCAGTAAATCAGGTCAAGTTTGTTAAATTAAATCATGATAATCACAATTACTGAATCCAGGTTTTGGGACTCATAATGACAAATTAGGCTATTGGCTGATATTGGGATGATTGTGGCGAAGATTAAATAGTGGAAAACCTACCTGTGGGTTAAACTCGGATTATAGTGCAAATGTGACTCTTGCGTGAGGATAATTCCCTCTTGCTCCAGGAAGCCATCGGTCCTCTTTATTAGAGAGAAGGTGAGGCTTATCTCTCTAAGTTCTCTCCCTATTTTCTCTTTCCTTTTTCTTTTCTCTTTCTTCCTCTCCTCCTCCCATTGGTTTGATCCAGCGTGATCCAAGTGGGGTATATGCCCACATGTCAGCCTCCAGCTATTGGCTCCCTTTGGATTTCCATATCACCTTATCCATCACGTAGATTTCTCCCGATCATGTGTTGCCACATGTCCTATAGGTCCGCCAGGAGCACGCTGTTTGGCGTATTCTGCGCAGCGTGGCTGCTGTATTGCACGTGCAATGTCGTGCTACCTCGGTGGCTGAAAAATGTGAAAATTAGTGTCTCGAGAATTCGATCAGGAGGTCGGCGTGGTAGTTAGGTCTTGAGACAATTTCCGCGGTGAAGTGGTTTCATCATCCGAGATCATAAAAATTACCGGATTTTTGGCCAGAAATTTCAGTTTTTCTTGAAAATTTAATTTTCTCAGGTTTACAGTGTTTAGTATGGGTTACCCTTACTAAACCCTCAAAACATATTCGGATGCTAGCTAGACTTATACTCTTTGATTCCAATCAAAGGCTTGTTGCCTCATTTGTAGTTGTCGAGTTAGGAGAGTCAATTGAGTTGATAATTCAATGAAAGCTGCCATTATGAATCAAATCCTACAAAAAAAAAAAAATTCCAAAATAAAATAGGAAAGGAAAAAAAAAAAACAAAACTAACTATGTACAAAGTAGACTAAAGCTATTTTGAATCAATATTAATAAAACACCAATTCCCCGGCAACAGAGCCAAAAACTTGATATGCGCAAGCGTGTGTATATAAAAGTACACCTATGTGTGCAAGTGCACTCGTTGCCTCAAGTAATATAATGAATGTAAGAGTATCGTCTCACGGAGAATTGGGTTACTAAGTACCGACTCTAGTCTAGCTTGGGCTCTATTTAGATGATGGAAAATATGTGAAAGACTCAAATTATACTAAACTAGCATGCAAATCTTAAACTAGAACGACTCAATAAAGACTAAAAAAATATTAGGGCATAGATTTCACCTAAACAATTATATATGAACCTCATAACCCAATCAATCAATGTTTATATATTTTCATATGAAGATGGTAATTTCACTAATGTATATGTGAATCTCTCTCAAGCATCCACACACTACCCCTAGGATTTAGGTATTTTGTCTCTGCTCAACTGAAGCTACAGATGCAATAAACCCCAGAAACCCCAATACCACACCTAATCTCATTATCTCTATCTCACTAGTAATTAGATGACTAATCCAGGTCTAGCTCAATCATGCTTCAACCCCTCAAATCATGCAAATATTTGCCAAATACCCACAGAAAATTAGGAGCTAAATGAAGCACTCAACACACATGTGAAAATAATACATAAATAAATATAAGAATTAGAAAGAAATCCTACATTTTGTAATAAATATATCTAAATACAAGTACCAAACTAAAAACATGTTTGAAAATAAAATCATCAAAAGAAAGGAAAACAAAGGGGGAAAGTGTAATGCCCCATCCCCGCCTAAGCGAAACATCAGGCACACAATGGGGACTCTTTACGATTAATCTAGAGCATTGATTGGGACCATTTTGATATAAATCCAAACTTATACATATTGAGCACAATTTAAATCTAAGTATTCATGGGAGTATAACTTGTACTACCCTTTGTGGTGGTGTTTTTAAATATGTGTACATCTATTCTTGAGTCTCATTTACTTATACTTACACAAGTTGCACTATCTCCAAAATATTACATTTACATTACAAAACAAAGTAAAAAACCTACCTATGGTGGACTCCTATTGTGTGTTGGCTCTGGCGAATGCAGAATGCCTCGGATGCCCTCTTTAGTACCTACATGGATGAAACACCTGTGCTAAGCTTATAGGTTAGTGGGAAATATATATGACCACAACAGTGGTCCTCAATTACATTATACATATTCAACAGTTCATATATCATAATTTTCATATCTTGGTGATGAGTAGAAATCTTATGGGAGGTACCCATGGCTACCTTGCAGAACAAGTGGTGCTGTGATTTTCCATATAATTATTTCCATATCACATTGTGAGATTCTTATCTTATAAATGTTTACTGTGTGATGAGCAATTGTAACGTCACCAAAAATAACCTAATAGTTTTATAACATGTTCAGGGTGTAAAATAAATTAAATTATATTTTTTCGGCGTTTAAATGGCTAAAAACGAAAAATTATAAAAGAAAAAAAACCACCAAAATTTTACAAGAGCTAAATAAATTTGGTAAAAATGTGAATGAGGACTAAGATTATAAATAAGTGTAAATATTTAAATAGAAAATAAAATGAAATGAAGTGAAAATGAAAGTGAAATGAAGAGTTAAAATGAGAAAAATAAAATAATAATTCCCATTTATTGAAACTACCAGGCAGGCCTTATGAAGACTAAGGTATAAGACCAAAATTTGGTCTTAAAATGGAACATTTCATACTTTTGAAAGAGAGAGAGAGAGAGAGAGAGAGAGAGAATGAGGCTTGGTTGAGAGAAGAAGGAATTGTGATTTTCTTCTCCATGTAATCAGGGATAAAGTCAAGGCTTGAAAGGAAGAGAATCAAGGTTTAAGGTAAGAAAAACCAAACCCTAACCCCCTTTCTACTTGTGTTTGTGTTTAATAAAATCTCAAATGTCGTATAAAAGTGTTTTGAAAGGTTATAGCTCGTTTTGAGGTTGTATTGGGTAAGATTTATGGTGAAAATGGCCAAAATTTGTCAATTTCTACATCAACGGACACCCCTGCGCTGGCGTGAGTGAGCGGCTTAGGTGTGAGCTGCTACTAGGCGGGCAGAGGCTGGTACATTGTTACGATCATAGGCTTAGCATGCTCTGCCTAGCCATACTTGTAAGTCATGTTTTGGTTCCTCTTTTTCGTTAATTCTAACCATCATCCATTGAACTAATGAGGATCCTAATAAGTGAATGAAAGGGTTCTAACAAGTATACAAGTTATATGAAAAAAATGTTTCGTACCTCGCCTTCACTTTGCCTCGATGATCCAGTCGTTAGGCAAACATTGTTTCTTGCCCTCATTAGCTAATAGAATGATAAGAATGTCTAAGGATGAAATGGAAAAAAGCGAAAGGAGAACGATGTATCGAAGGAATTCGGGTAAAGTAAACCTAAATAGAACTCTTAGAATAACCAACTAATAATATGATTGTTAATTGTATTGGAATAGGGGCTGACGAGGAGGAAGGCTTGAATTGATCGAGATTCCAAGGATTGGAATCCAAGTGTAACAAGCTTTTTGGTTTGTTCTTAGACTCTCTCTTTTGTTTCCATTGTGGAGTTTGTTCTTATACTCTCTCTTTTGTTTTCATTTTAGAGTTTGTTCTCAATTCAATCTCTTCTTATTTCAAGTCTTACAATCATTGTTCTATTATTGATAATTTCAATAATGCATATTAGTATTTTAATTGATTTGAAATAAATAAATTGTGAAATGATTTGCATATGAAAAATAGCATAGTATTGAAAAATGAATTATTTGTATAAAGATGTATATACTATATTGTATTTTGCTATGAATCAGTTTGGATGCCCTTAATAGAATGTTAACCGTAAATTCGGAGTTAAGGATAGTTAGTATGCAGTAAGGGTGATGCTTGATCTTCTGAGCGAGCGTAATGATATGCCGTCCAGGTAGTCGATGGGATAGTATCGGTAGTGTTCACGAGAATAGTTTTTAATAACCGGTCGGCGGCCAGCGGACGTCTTGTGTTATAAAACAAAATGTTTTTATCTTAGGTCTATTGGCCAGGCAGGTACGATGGTCGTTATCCTATGCAGAAAAGAATAGGTTAAATTCGCAGAGGCAAAATGATAGAAAATTTGATGCATGAATTGTGTTTTGAATGATTTATTGCATATGAAAGTGCATATTTGGAATGATCAACAAATTGTAAATGAATGTATATGAAATGAATATATGTATTGTATTTCATTAATCATTCAAAAATATTAAAAAACATTGTTTAGAAAAATTGCATGATTTGTATTAAACATAAATGGAAGGGAGAACTATAGAACTACTAAGCATGAAAATGTTTAGCGTGTTGTTTTTACCATCGCACAGGTACCGAGAGAATAGGTATGAAGACAAGGGCCACTGAGATTTAGAGTCATCGTCAAAGCCACACGGAGGAAAAGTAAAGCTCCGTCACATGCATACATGAATTTGATTTGACTATTTTTGTATTGAAACTATAATTCAAAAAGTAAACTCTGATTTTGTTTTGTAAATATTTTGGTATTGAAAAAGGCTTATAATGTCGTAATGTATAAAGGTGGAAAATTGACCAAATGGGCATGTACTGCCATATTTAATGGAAAATGTGTATTGCAAACAAAATGATGGGCACCCTTTAAGTTGAATTAGTATATATTATATATTTTCACTAAATATGTGAAATGTGTCTTAAATGGGAAATTGCAATTTGATTTGAATGGTATCTAAACACAAGTAGCATAGAAATGTATTTGTATTTGCAATGGTAATTGGTATTGTGTAAAGTAAAAATTACTAGTGGCGCATGGTCTTACGAAAATAATGAATGAGAGGGACTCGGCCTGTGGTACCCGAAAGGTGCAGTGCGGTATTGAGCGAGGAGATCTTAGAAGCATAATACGTGCCGCGTAACGAGAGGTGTCATATAGCGAGGGTGTTGTGGCGTTGTGAGAGTCTTGAGGCACTGTCGAGGCGTGCACGACGTGAACAAAGTGTTGGCAGCCTTGGTAAGAGTGTCGTGCTAGCCGATTAGAGGTGTTTATTCATTCTGTTAGGTCTGACGGGCATACAATTATGTGTGCAGGCTTGTTATATTTTTTCCCAATCACATTGCGAATAAGAGGCCCGAGAAGCGATGTTAGTGATGACAAGATCGTCGAGGCGGCGAGGTTCAAAAAATTTTTCATATAACTTTTATACTTGTACGGACCCTTTCATTCACTTGTTAGGATCCGCATTAATCCAATTGATGGTTTCCCAGGAAGTGCAAAGGCAAAACAACGAGTTTTAGGTTGCACAAGTAGTAAACTTAATAGGCGAGGAATCGGGAACGAGGGGAAAAATTGGGCTTAGGGTTAGCTGGCGAAGCAGGCCTCCCTAAAGAAGCACTCCTTTGCACAAAGGCGAAGGGGTGTCGAGCTGAAAAGCTGAGATGGGGTTTTTTTTCTCACTTTTCCATGTGCTTCGCTGAGAAGCGAAACGAAAAAATCCAACTTTCAAAACTAAGCTTAGACCTGACCCAAAAAACACATTTATTAAGTTTTCTAGCTGTTTCAAAGGTATTTGTGATAGTTTCCATACATCAAATGAGAGATTTCCATACTAGGATTCCATACATTTAGTTTCCATATGTATAGTTGATGAGTCTTAAACTCATCTATTTTTTATCCATTTTTCTGGCATGTTATTAGCAGTTTCATATCTATTTCTATTCCAAATTATGGAATATTCACCAACTTTGTGTTTTGCAGATTTTAATTGAAAAATAAGATAATTCCAGCAGAAAATAAGCAAAAAGTGGAAATTAAGCTGATCCGCAATCATGGCAATTTCAAAGCGATCGGAAGAACTATGCTGACCGGCGGCTATATGTCACAACAAAGTCGGGCCGAACTTAAGATAGGAATCTGTTGCAGTAAGTTCTGTCAAATGACATTGTTGATGAAGAGAATGAAAAAGAAAGCGTCGACACCCTTAACTCTATCGCGACAATGATCAAGGAAAATGGCAAAGAAACTTTGTCTCAACAATCCTTCCTCTATCTCAACATAAAAGGCTAAAGATTAACAAATGAACTCTGTCGCAGCAAAAGACAACTCTGTTGCGATAGAAAATGGCAAGAATACAAAACAAGTCAGTTGAGACGAGTGTTTTTATGTTGCGACAAAGTTTTCAGCATGGAGCCCATTTCAGGAAGAATTTATGCGCAACAAAAGAAAACCATGTCAGCGACATTACGATGAAATTCCTGACAAAAAGAGCAACAAAATCTCTGTCATGATAAAGATTATTTATGTCGCGACAAACAAAACATGAGGGAGGTGAATTCTCGTCGCGATAAGAAATTGAAGAGCAACAGAAGAGGAATGACGACAAAGAAATTTATGTTGTGACATAGAAAAGAATTGAATGCAAAGTACCGTGCGTAGAAAAGTTCTCTCTGTTCTGACAAATAAAAGCTAGAAAATGATATAATTCTGTCGTGACAGAAGAAAATTCGGTCGCGACAGAAATTGTATGAGAACTGAGATTAGCCAAGTCAAGTTTGTCGCAACAAACAACCCAGCAAGAGACAAAAGAAAATTCGGTTGTGACAGAAACTGTTCAAGAATCAAAGAAATTTTGTTGTGACATAGAAAACTCGATCGCGACAGAATAGACAAGCAAAAGAGAAAAACTATATCATGACAGAACTTTCTATGTCGCGATAGAGCGACCAAATTGGGCCATAATTTTTGGGATCTACAACACAATTATTGAAGTGCGACCAAACATTGGAAAGTCTATAAATAAACTCATCTAGGGCATTGTGCTAACCCAGTAAATCCGGGGAATCTTGGGTGGTTGAAGACTCTCTGTATATTATTTTTCTTTTTTTTTTCTTTTATTTTCCTTTTATTTCCTTTTTAGTATATTTAGTTTGAGAATTGTTTTTAGTTATTTTTCTTGAGTTGAGTAATGAACTGTAGTGTAGCTTTGAGCTAGAATTTCCGGTTAAATTTTCTCTTTCATTATTGTTTTGAATAAAATGGAGTTGGAAAATTTATGGATTCATTATTTCGATTCGTTTACCTTTGGTGAATTTTTGATCGATTAGTGATTCGTTTAAGCCCAGTAGGTGTTCGGAATCAACAAAATTTATAACCTAGGATTCTACCAGCGTGGCAAAAGCTACTGCGGCATAGTGGCTCTAGGGTTAGAACCTCTGAGGATGGGTTGTGACTGTTGATTTGCGATGAATCAGAAATGGTGGCAATTTAGTTTGGATTTTAAGGTTTGATGAAAACAATGAGGATTGGTTGTTTGCAGGCTGAAACTAAAAAAAAAAAAGTAAAATAGAACCCCTTGAAGTGTCGGGCCATTGGTTTAGGGTTTTAAGGCAACCAACATGTCCTCGGGTCTTTTTCCTCGCGTTGGGGAGGATGACATATAGTCATTTCTGAGCCAGGATCTTCATTTAGCTTTAAAACTAAACCTGATTTTCCTTTGAAAAACAACATTGTGAACATTAATGCTCCCCAACCCGATTAACGTGCCTCACGATCTACCTCACGGTGATAAATAGAAAGCGACTAATGAATCTCGTGGATGCAGCAATAAGCATCCATTGAACCTAAAGATTGCCAAATCTTGATCAAAGAAGGCATCAAGGAGTTCTAACCTAGAGTGAAATGGGAACATAAATGAAAATAAATGCCTACGTTAAACAGAGGGCGAGTCGGTTACCTCGAATCCTGGCAGTGACCTCCTCTTTGAGGAGAGAGGATGCGGCCCGAGCATCATCGAGTTGTCCTCGGAGGTGTTTAATGTAGAAAGAGAGAAAATGAAAATGGAGAAGGGGCCGGCGGCGAAGCTGGCCACCCAGATCTATTGCCAACGTGAAGTGATTGATCGTTTTGTCTGGCGGGGCTTATATATGCTCGAGCCAAGGAAATTACAAGCGAAACTAAGCTATTACAAGGGGCAAAATGGAAGAAACAAAAATTTTAACAAAAACAACAAAAGCGTGAAATGCGGGCTTGATTTGTAGGATGAACGGTGCGTTGGAGGCATGAGCAGTGCTTTCGCGAGAAGCATTCTGGTGATCATTATTCTTGCACTTTGCTCTTTGCTTTCTTCTAGGATCGATGCGTAACGATGAGTTCAACTCGAATTCTTGAGTGCAAGGTGGAACTCAACAATTTTAGCATGATTAGCTCATAAAAAAACTACAAAATTAGCCACAAAATGTGATCCCGGTAGTACGTGATGGGCGAAAACATGTCAGTGGGTTATTAGAATGATTAGTACGCAAAGCGCTCAAAGCCTCATAGCCAAGCCGGGTTCCAAGCATCAATAACTTTTTGTTTTCAAATAGTTGGATTATAACAGAAGGCAGATGGGTTTTGAAGGGTGAGCTCCTTTGGGAGAGCCAGTACCGATGATGATGGAGTCAATTTTTACCAAGTGGAAGAAGCAGCCTTAGTTGAATTCTTGAATATATTTAGTGGTAATTACATTTTACAAGCTGCTTCATTCCCGATACTAGTGTCGTGTACCGACAAAGTATTGTATCTTGCTCTGATTTCAGGGAGTGCTCTAAGTGACACGAGAGATGGGGAGAATCTAAGTAAGAGAGCAATTCTTTGTGGGTATAGTAGACTAATACTGGAACTAATGAACTCTGAGAAAGATTACTGGGATAAATCACTGCTTCTCATGGTTTTGAGGATGGTTGGTGAAATATCGATTCCCAATCACTCAGGGTTTCCTTTCTCGATGAAAGGATTCGATCTACGTGTTAGCAAGGATCTAATCAACAAATGGAGAATTTCATCAGGTATTGAAGGATGAGGTACCATCTAATTGGAAGGCTTCGATATCTGTCTATGGGGTAAGAATTCTCTGGTCTAAGTCTAGGTATGAAGTACTCAAAAGGAAAAATACTCAATTCTTAGAAATATGATTATATCTTACAAGTAGCTGATTAGATTCATGAGTCATAAATGAACATGAATCTACAATTAAAGTGAAACGCGTATGGATTGAGGGAGGAAATCCTAACTATACCATAATGCATGCGACAAATTGACTTTCCAAACTTATGGCTTAGCTAAGATTTAAAATGATCGGTGATAATTATTCAGTGAATATATGTTTAGTGTTGTCTCGCTCGATGAACTCTCAACTCTATTCTTATTAATATTTTTCTGTACACTAGTGAATTTGGTATTGTTTTATTCGTTTTCCAATCATCTTAATATTGGAGTTCAAATAGTAAGGGTCTTGAGTAGTTGGGTAGTTGATTTTATGATTTATCCTCAATCCCCATGGGAACAATATCTAGACTTAATGAAAATCCAGTTTTATTACTTGTATGATTTGTCCACTTGCAGTGATTAAGACCAATCAAAATCTTTAATAGATCCAGTTTACAAAAAAAAAAAAGAATGTACAAACAAATATTTTCATCACATTTCGGTCTTAACAAGTTTTTGGTGTCGTTGCTAGGGATTAGATAATAGTCCTTGGTAGTAGTTCCATAAATTTGTTATATATAATCTTGTTTATTTACTAATCTATCTATATCACATTTTAGTTGAACAAGTTTTTGGCGCCGTTGCTAGGGACTCTATTTAGTCCTTGGTAGCAGAGTCATAACTTTGTTTGCACGATTTAGTCCCCATCTGTCGGTCGACAAGTTTTTATGGATTGCGAGGATAGATGAATGATGAATTTAAAAATCAATATTCCTAACCAAAATTACTAATTTAGACATTTTATTTCTCTTTTTTTTTATCATAAATTTGAGAAAATCTGAACAGTTTTAATAAGCGATGGTGATTACATTCTTGAAGTTTTCTTTGAGCATAAAAATGGAATATTGTTTCCCATATTTCATTTGATCTCAATGTGTTTCTATTTTAGGAAGACAGTAAAAGCATAGTAAACCAGAAGAAAATCTGCTACCCTTAGATACAGAAATAGAAAGAACATTGAGAAATATGAGGAAGATTACAAGTGCAGAATCTAGAATAATGACAAATCAAAGAGAAAGATTGCAAGCTATTCCAGAAGAAGAAGTAGAAAAAGAAAGACCTTAAAGGCAAATGACTATGGAAGACTTTTGAGCCTTCTATTCAGATGAATATTCTTGTTGTAAGACAGCACGCCCTGAAACAAATAATTTTGAACCAAAGCCATCCTTGATCACCATGGTATAGCAGCACCAATTTACTGGTCATCCTTTTGAAGACCCCAATGAGCATATGGGAAGATTCATGAGGATGGAAAATATAGTCAAGTTAAATGGGGTGAAACCAGAAGTGATCAGGTTGCAGCTCTTTCCGCTTCTCAGCGAGGAGATGTGGCGTGACGGTTTGAGTTGCTAGTTAGGTCGGTGATGATTGGGAAGAGTTGGTTGAAGCTTATATGGGCAGATTCTTCCCTCCAGCCTTGACATCTGAAAAAAGAGGAGAGATTATAGTCTTTAAGTAGGGGGGATAGAAAGTCTCACCTAGCATATAGAGGGAGAGATTTAGAAACTACTCAAAATATGTCTATGAATGAATGAGTCACGACCACTTAGATGGATATATTCTACCATTCCATAATTATGCGCCAAGGTTATAATTGATGCGGCATCTTTGTGGGGCATTCAAAGAAAGAAGTGCGAGAGGAATGAAGCGGTGATTGAAGACCTTGCGAATCTGACTACAAAGCTCCATCGAAGCTATGAGGAAGCGACGATAGACTAAAGAGGAGTGGTGTAATAGAGGCTTGTCGAATGATTGCCATAAGCGAAAGTTGGATGCATTGATGAGCAAAGATGGAAAAAATGAGAAGATACATCTTTGCAATTGAAGTGAGGCAGTAGATGAATGAGAGAGAGGAAGAGTGCTGAAGAGGTCGAACCATGAGAGTCCACTGCGAGTTAAGGAAGTAGTACCTCCGATGCCAATGGGAGATACACTTTCCAAGCCCTGACCTTAACTTGCCCACTCGCTGCACACCCAACACTTTCGGGAACCATGAACCTCTCATATGGGGGAAGACACAGCTGGAGTCAAAAAGACTTAGACAGAATTTGCAGCAATATCATGCCTCCTCAGGGTTCTAACAACAACATAAACAACAACTAGTAGAACAGAAAGCAGAAAATCAGGGGCAGAGGAGATCTAATTCCTTTGAGGACCAGATGCTTGCTTTCATGGGAGAAAATAAGAGGCCGGTGAACATACATGAGCAGAAGTTTGCTGAGCTATCAACATTCCAAGCAAAAACAACTATGTTCTAGGCCAATACCAATGCCTCTTTGAAGAATCGGAGACTGGAGTAGAGATGGTGGCCTAGCCATGTAGAATCAACCTAGGATACATTCCCAGTGACCTGAGGAAGAATACGGGAAAGTTAAATGGGTCACGATCCATAAGAGGAGGAGTGAATTGGAGGAAATTTAAATGACGTTGAGATCTATATTTTGAAGAGGGAAAAGAGTTTTGCTAAAATGAAGACATTCTGCAGCAAATGTCTAGCTAAAGACATTAAAATGAGCAACTTCTTGGGAGGCAACCCAAGCAGAATTTTAAATTTTATTAGTTAGATTAATTTTGTTAAATTTTGTGTGTTTGTTGTTATGGTTTTAATTATGTTAGAAGTTTTATTTTTTTTAGTTGTTGCTAATTTTTCAAGGCAATGAAGCTATATTAAAGATGAAATTTATTAGGAAGCACAATGTCTCAAACTGAAATATGCAAAAAATAGCTACAAGGGGGAGTATTTCTATTTCCCTCAATTTGTTTTTAATGATAATGCATAATTGAAGTTTGAGGGAATGTGATTTTATTTTAAAGCAGAAAATGAATAGTAGCTTTGTTGGTTTCATTATTTTTTATATTCTGAATATCATCTTGGCGGATTATATTGAATAGAGAAATGAAATGTTGTTGTTTATACTTGAATTGAGGGTCTTTGATGATTAAATGAGCTTTCACAAGTATGTTATGATGGGTATGAGTGAATACACCTTTCTTTGAATGTGTCTTGTGTGAAAACTAGGAATGATGCAATTCTGGAAAATTTTAGTTCAATGCCGCGACATGCTTTCCCTATGTCGCAACATTATTGTCAAATTCTGTAGCAACATTGTTTCTTTATGTCGCAACAGAGTTTAAATCAAACCTCATCTCAGTCGCAGGTAGGTTTGTTGCAACACAATTTATCTATGTCGCGACAGAGTTGCAAATGACCTATGTTTTTGGAAGAGAAAAACATTATCGCGACTATATTTTTAAATGTTGCAACATAGGTTTGCTTGTGTCGCGACATACTTTCTTTGTGTCACGACATAATCAACTTTAGAATCAAATTGTAAAGGAAAGTTTCTGTCACGACAAATTTTTTTTTTTTCATTGTCGCGACACAGATTCAAAAGAGCATTAGAAAGAATGTCACAACATTTCTCACAATGTCGCGACATTTGACTGACCTAGTTTCCAATTGATTGCAAAACTCTGTCGTGACATAGTATTAAAAATGGAACATACCTTAGGTCAGTTGTTGTCATGACATTTAATGAAGGCATACTAGCAGTTAGCTTATAAATAGATAATGTTTGAAAAGCGAAAGGCCGCCTTTCTCATAGACCATCGACCCTCTGTTGTAGCCAAATCAAATCTCTCTCATCTTACCTTCTAAAACCCTAGAGTTACAAAACCGTATCTTGACAATGTCTGAGTCTTCGCACCTTATTCCGAACCTGAACGAAATGAGAGAAGCATATACATAAGTAGAGGAAAAGATTGTTCAAGAAACTCAGTCAGGGGAAGTGCAAGAGGAAGAAAGAGCTTAAGCTAGAGGAGAGTCTGAGCCACTAGATGAAGAATCAAGAAAAATGAAGAGGGGAGCTGAAGAAGCTGAAGCTGAGCAAAGGAATGAAAGATTAAGAATCGTAATCTCAGACAAAGCATCTTCTTTAATGGAGAAAAGTATGAAGGATAGAGGTTTCATAGTTGAAAGAGGATTCAAAAGACTCATCTCCCTTTTCTCTGAAATGCTGGAGAAGAGAGGATGGAAATCACTGGGCGAGAATAAAGCTCCTAGTTGTGCTGCATGGGTTAAAGAATTTTTTGCCAATACGGTGGAAGAGGAAGGAAATAAGGTATATGTCAGAGGAAAATGGATATATTTCAGCAAGAAAAAGATAAATGGATTGTTCAATCTGAAGGTGTGGAAAGATGGCTCAAAATTCAAGAGACTACTAAAGGAGCCAGAGTACTAGAAGATAGTGGACCTACTGACAACCAGAAAAGGAAAATGGAAGGGGACAAAGAAAACCCTTTATGAATCCATTGCCATAGGTGATTTAACTAAAGAGGCTAAGGTATGGTTCTATTTTATCAGCTCGGTCCTTTTGCCATCAAAACACCTCAACACAGTAAGAAGGAATGAAGCAATCCTCCTCTATGCATTGCTGAAGGGGTATAAAATCAATGTGGGGAAGATCATTGAGAATTATATCTTGAGCTACTCCGGAAGCAAATGCAAGGGCTTGATCCCATACCCGCTACAATCACCAACCTTTGTCTTCTTGGGGGAGTAGAGGAAAAAAGGGGAAAATAAGAAACATACCCCAGGGCATCCCCTCTGACCTTGATTAGAGTGACGAAAGGTCCTAAAAATAGAGGAAATGAGAAAGAAATAGAGGTAGAAAGAAGAAGGGAAGGAAGATCTGATAGGCCAGCTTGAGTAGAATGTCCTTTGAGAGCCTTGAATTTTAGGGAAGCCAAAGCCTTATCTGGAATGTATCTCCAGACATAAGAGAAATCCATCAGGAACAAGCTGAAAGTTCAGGGCATCAGTGTAATAACACAGAATTGATGGAGATGTTGATATCTATGAAATAGGAGATGAGAGAGAGGGATAATGTTCAAAAATCAACTTATTTCGAGGATGAATAAATGGATCCTAGAGCACAGAAAGAGAGATCGAATGCGGAGGATGCATTGAAACAAAGAGATGAAGAATGGAGAAGCGGGTTCAGAGAAAGGGAGACGGAGATGGAGAAACGGTAATAGGGATAGAGAAGTGGCTACGAAGATTTAAAATAGGAAAACATAGGCAGTGATAAAATGTTGGAGGAGGATAGAAACTGGCGCCTTAAAGGCGTACTTGGAATCGAGGAACTGAGGTGGTTGAATAGTCTAGAACATTGCAAGCAAAGTTTTTTCCTAATGACCTATGAGCAAGTAAACAACATGATACTCCTGGATTCATTAGCTAAAAGGCAGCGAGAATTGACATAAAGCAATGCGAAGATTTTGGATTAGCCTATGAAAATAGTCTCCAATAATAAGAAAGTGCCACTGCCATAAATCAGAATTTCAGATTGTGTGCCTTACAGTAGTCCTCGGGTGTAACAAACCCACCAATACCATTCTCTGACCAGGATCCCGGAGGAAGAAAGACCTTTTGAACCTTGTAAAGCACCAGCCCAAAATAAAACCCCTAGTGCAACAGAGAAAAAAGAACTAACCCCAGTAGAGGAGGTTGAAGAATATTTAAGAATGGAAGCAACCAAGGAAAAGGCTTCAAGGAGTAAAAAATAGGTCATCTTGCTCTTCCATCTATTCCTCCATCTCTGTACCTAATATCCCATCCTTGACAAATTGAATGAAATAGAAAATTCTTTGCAAGCTTGGTGTTCACTTGTATTGTTTTCATTTCTTGTTTGTTTTGTTTAAATTTTCTTTCCTTTATGTTTAATAATTTGAAATTGTTGACTTGTGCTAAATAGCTTAGTTGAATAAATGAGAAACCAAATTTCCTGGTTGGAATTGCTAAATAAGCTGTGAATTGTTTGGTGGAGTCGAATTGTTGATGGCATTGAGTTGTTGTTGTGTTACATTTTTCTAAACTGAAATGTTGATCTAAATGAACATTCTAACTATTAAATAACACAATAACATATTGTTTGTCCCTTTTTATATAGACTAAAAACCCCTCAAATTTACATAGTTGTAGGGCGCTATATTATTTCTCTTGCATCCGTATCCTTTGTGGATAAATTTCACTTAATAAAATACTTCTTTCAGAAGGTTCATGATTTAAAAATAAGGTTTAGTCACATGACACTTTGCAAATTGCATAGGTCATACAAGTAGTAAAATCTGAATGTAAGTCCGGGTATCATTCCCACGAGAGATTGAGTGCGAATTAAAGATCAGCTATCGACTACTAAAATTCTATGCTATTTGGACTCAAAACTCACAATGAAAGGTTTTATCTAGAAAAATAAAGATCCTAGACTATTGACTCTTTGTTGAACTAAAAATAAAACCAAAGTAAATGAATAAAAACAAATTGTAACTAAAATCTTTTGGATTGAATCGGTTTCCTATGAAATGAAACTATCAGATTGAAATCTGAGTAATGATCAATTCCAGCACTAAGGTACATTGATATGTTCTATGTATGGATCTGGATTTGTCCAAGATCTCCTAAATGTTAGAATTGGATTTCTCCATATTCACAGGTTGGATACCCTTGCTTCTTTTAACGACAAGATCAAACCAGCTACTTGTATTCCCAATCCTCTTGCAAGATCTGGGTATTTTTCTTTCTCAATACTTCACACTCATTTCTTGTTGACAGCAGACCTTTTGCATTTCCTTCTCAGGTTCATAAAAGTTTCTACCACTTAATTGATGGCTCCAGCCTCTAGATCTATGGGTTCGTCCCTTTCCTTGATTAGATCTCGTATAACACGGGGTTAGGAACTGGCCTTTAGATTAAAGGTGAACTCTGGTATTTATATTGTTAAATACTCCCTCCCGACTTGATTATGAGGCGAATGGGATTTATCAAAATGAACTCTCGAGCTCGACGAGTTTATCAATGGTAGTCGAGCATACCGAGAAAGATTCTCTCGACTCTTAGGAATCTATCTCGTGTCACGCGAGAGGGCATCTTGGAAATCGGAAGCAGAATCGTTCCCTCGGCCCGAAGTGCCGGTCACTCTTATTGAGACTTATCAATTCAAAAATGAAACCAACAGTAAAACCTGAGACAGAGTGGTTCTCCATACTTGTGCGGAAGGCGCTAAATGTAAATTAAATCCAGCGAGTTGAGCTCCACATTCTTTGCATTGCTAATTAAGAAATGGAGCACCCAGATCACGTCTGACCACTTGTAATTGCAATAGCGAGAGCAAATGAATTCGAGAAATTTGTCTAGATTTCATAGAATTTTCGAGACTGAGTAATTCTAAGAAAAATAACATAAATAAAATTTATTCTACTCGTAAATACTTGCAGTTCATATGTTCAAATCTAGAAAAGAAATAAACTAAAATTAAAATAAAAAGAAAAAAAAAATCTACTACAAACTATACAGGTTCCTCTCCTTTCCCATTTTTCTGGGTAGTGAAGACAGAAGCTACTTTACTATTCTAAAACTGTCTATTTATACTGTCAAAAGAAATTGGGCCGAATCCCCAAAAAACTCCAAGTGGAATTCCCAAAACAAAGCCCAGCTCACTGTTCTCTGTCACGACCTCAAGTTGATGTCGCGACATGAATTTCCCTTGTTTGCTCCAGTTCAGTTGCGACCTTGTTGCTTCTGTTGCAACCAGATTCCTTGCAGCATGCTTGGATAAATGGTCGCGACATCGTTTGTGGTCGCGACCTTGTTGCTTAGTGTTTCTCAGGAAATTGATGTCGCGACTACGGTTTCGTAATACGCGACATCATTTATCTTTCTCTTCTCTGGGTTCTAGGTTGAACCTCAATTTTAGAGTTTGCGACCATCTTCTGTTGTAGGATGACTTCATGTTGTGACTTTCTTTCTGGTCGCGATTGTGTTGATGGTCTTACGCCTTCCACGGGTTTCAATTTTATGTGTGACCTCTTAACGCAGTTTCTTTTCTTAGTCGCAACCTCGGTTCTTTGTTGCAACGATTTCCTCAGCACCCACCTTTGTTGGTCGCGACCTCAAGGTGATGTTGCGACCTCATGTTGTTCTTTCTCTGGCTACGCGTAGTCCCAATTGCTCAAAAGTAGTTGCGACCTTGATTTCTTCTGCTCAGCTCTTCTTCAGGTCGTGACCTAAAATGAGTGGTCACGACATCGTTTACGGTCTTTGATTATTAAATGGCCGCAACTTCATTTTCTTGTTAAGGACTTCATTTTGGCTTCAGGTTGCGACCTCCCTTTTTGTTCTTCATCTCTTAATTTGGTTGCAACTTGATCTTCTGAGACCCCGGTTCAGTTCTTATGTGCGACCTCGACTATATGTCACGACCTCAAATGGAACCTTTCATTTAAAAACTAGTTTACAACTTCATTTACTTACCAAGACCTCTCTTGTGGTTTCATTGGCTGAGATCACGTCGCAACATCGAGGGTGGCGTGTGACTCGAGTTACATTCAATTGGCGTCGTGACATCAGAGTGGTGTCGCGACATGAAGGTGCTAACGGAGATATTTCCTTTAGCCTCGATCACACTTGGCTATGCATGACCTCTTTCATTTTTTGCCTTGGTCATCCTGGTCGCAACCTCAATCTTCAAGTCACGACTTTGCTTGCTACAGTCTTCTATTTCTTCCCTAAAATTGATTTTGGTGATGTCGTGACTTGGAAATGACTGAAAACTAAGCTTCTTGTCGCGACTCGATTTTGGTTGACTGTTTTAACATAGGCAGTTTCTTACGGTTTCTTTGAGATTTTAAAACTACTTGTATTTTCACATAAGATAAATTTGATAAAATATCCATATTCATACAAATCAACATTTATCTTGTAATATGCTCAGAAAAATGGATTAAAAATCTAATGAGTTTTTGAACTCATCACATATCCACAAAACCAAACAAACAATTTGATAGATGCACTGGGGTAGGATGAGATGAATTGAAATGGAAAGTTGTAAAGATATTTATAAATGTGTTTAACTTCAAGAATAAAGAAGATTGTAACAAATTGATGGAACAGATAAGGCACATAATTACGTTTTTACGCTAAGCGGTTTGGTTATAAAAATCTAATAAGCTTTGCACATAATTGATAGTAACTACAGGAAACAAATTATTACTTAAGATTAAGGACATCTTAGAGATCCACCACAGTAATCTCTCAATGTCCTAGAACTTGTTGGATTATTAGTGTGAAATCACAAGCGATACCAGCAGCAAGAAATGATTTAGGCCGTCCTTGGAAGTTTGAGCCTTCGAAAGCCTACCTATGATATGCATGGCATACACTAGTTCCTTATTTGAGCTATAGTCAATCTCATCATAACCAGCCAATGAGAAGTGACTTCTTCCTTAAACATATCCTATAGTAAGAACCTTTTATTTGCCAGGGTTACAAGACAAAATACACGATAATGAAAAGGATAAGTTTGGGGGAATATTATTTAGAGCTATGGAGAAGGATAAAAATAAAAATAATAAAAATAAAAAGGGCTGAGAAAGAAAAGTTCATTGAGATAAGAAGAGATGAAGGGAATTAAGAAAGAAGTTGTGAAAAAAGAAAATATCGAGGAAGAATGAGTAAGAAAGAAGTTGTGAAAAAAGAAAATATCGAGGAAGAATGAGTTTGGTCTTGTAGCCTTCCTCCTTTGAACAATTAAGTTCTTAGGGGTGTTCAACACCTAGTACCCTAATGCCAATTGGTATGGGAGTTACTAACCCAAAGTTCGTTAAGGGAGGCAGAAAGCTTAAAAAGACAAAACATTGCACCATTCCAAAAACCTTCATAACAGTTGAAAAGTGAAAAAGCTTCTAAAATAAGGAAGAAAATGTCATACTCTAATTGAAGTAAATGAAAAGAGAAATACTTAGTAGAGAGTATGTTGAAAGATGCAAAAAACATGATGGGGAGGTTAGAAACTTAAAATCAAGAGAAATCAAGGATACATGATGAAGGCAAAAGTGTAAGTTGTCAGTTAAATCTAGGTCAAATTGAACTTTAAAAATGTCGATTATCTACCTATTACCAAGCCACACATTACAAGCCCTAAAAAGACCTATTTGATCTTGAAGGTGGTGATATGCCTACACATTAGTGGAACAATATGAAAAACAAGCATATGAGACTTTAAAAATGAAAGAGAAGTATGCTAACTGAGTATTATCCCAGAAGATTAACTAATCTGCCAGGGAAAAAGAGGGAAGACTAGCACACACTCACAAATCAGGGTTTAATGATTAAATTGTTTACACCATATGAATTATTTGGTTGTTTAGTGAACTTAATTGAAAATCTTCTTGATTCTAGGTTGGAAACATGTTTACAAATAGTTTTACAACTGACTTATGTTTCCTACCCAATTAAGCTTTAAATAGAAAAATGTCCTTAAAAATAAAAGCTAAATTTTTTGAGGACAAACAAAATTTTCTTTTCTTTACTTAGGGACAAGCAAAACTTTAAGTTTGGGGGAATTTGATGAGTCTTAAACAGACCAGAAGAACTATGTCGCAGCTAGCAGTTATATGTCGCAACAAAGTCTAGGTTGAACTCAAGGCAGAAATAGAATCTCTGTTACGACAAAGAGTTATATGTCGCGACATTGCTGACGAATAATAAAAAGAAGACTATCGCGACACCCTAAACTCTGTCGCGACAATCCTTCCTCTGTCGCAACATAAAAGGCTGAAGATTAACAGATGAACTCTATCGTGGAAAAAGACAACTTTGTCGCGACAAAAAATGGTAATAATACAATGCAAGTCAATTGAGACAAGTGTTTTTATGTTGCGACAAAGTTTTCAACATGGAGCCAGCTAAAGGAAGAATTTATGTCGCAACAAAGAAAATCCCTGTCACGACAATGATTATTTCTGTAACGACAAACAAAACATGAGGGAGGTGAATTCTCTGTCGCGACAAGAAATTGAAGAGCAACACAAGAGGAATGGCGAGAAAGAAATTCATGTTGCAACAAGTAAAGAATTGAAGGCAAAATCTCTATCGCGACAATAAAAGATAGAAAATGATATAATTATGTCGCGACAAAAGAAAATTCGGTCACGATAGAAATTTTATGAGAACTGAGATTAGCCAAGTCAAATTTGTTGCAACAAAGATTTCTATGTCGCAACAAACAGCCCAGCAAGAGTAGACAAGCAAAAGAGAAAAACTCTATCGCGATAGAACTTTCTATGTCACGACAGAGCGACCAAATTGGGCCAAAATTTTAGGGATCCAAAACGCAATTATTGAAGTGTGGCCCAACATTGTAAAGTCTATAAATAGACGCATCTAGGGAACTATGCACAGCTTCTACAAATCCAGTATTGCTGGGTGGTTGAAGACTCTCTATATATTAATTTTCTTTTATTTTTTTTCTTTTATTTTCCTTTTATTTTTTTAGTAGATTTAGTTTGAGCGTAGTTTTTAGTTATTTTTCTTTTGATTCAAGCTGAGTAATGAATCGTAGTATAGCTTCAAGCCGGGAATTTCTGTTTAAAATTTATCTTCATTACTGCTTAATAAAATGGAAGCTCGAAAATTTCTCTGGATTTACTTATTTTGGCCGTTTACACTTCTCAAAGGAATTTTCTCATCAATTAGTCACTGATATGAGTGAACCAGTTATGAAGGATTGAGCTCCATTTGGGAATGGTTCGATGGTGATCATCATTTTTCTAATAAAGTGGAAAACGTCTAGTTAGAATTCTTAATCTTATTTTGATCGGGTATTATTTCTCGAACTTAATTATTCCTAAGATGTAATCCCGTGGTACCAAGCAAAGTATCGCACTGCTCTAATTTCAGAGGCCCTCAAGGTAATTACGAGATGGAGAATCCTAAGAGTAGAGAGAAATTCTTAGGGGTACAGACTAATACTTTTGAATCCAATGAACCGGAAGATTATTCTGCATAAATTACTACTAACTTACTCATGGTTTGAGGATAGTTTGGTGAAATATCAGTTTAATCACTCAGAGGTTTCTCATTTCTCTGATGAAAGGATTTTGATCCCATGTTAGTAAGGATCTAATCAAGGAAATGGAGAATTTCATCAGTATTGAAGGATGAGGCACCATCTAAATTGGAAAAGGCTTGCAATATCCTGTCTATGAGGGCAAGAATTCTCAAGTCCTAAGTCTAGGTATGAAGTACTCAAAAGGAAAAATACTCAATTCTTAGAAAGATGATTATATCTTACAAGTAGCTGATTAGATTCATGAGTCATAAATGAACATGAATCTCTAATCAATGAAAGGTATGGTTGAGGGAGAAATCCAACTATGCTCACAACAAAGATTCACAAATTGCTTTCCAACTTAGCTTTCTTTCTTATTGTTAAGATTCAAAATGATGCAAATTGACAATTATTCATTGATCTATGTTCTAGTGTTGTCTCACTCAATGAACTCTCAAACTTCTATTCTTATTAATATTTCTTTTTCAGACACCAGTGAATTTACTTAGTATTATTTATTCATTTTCCAATCATCTTAATATTCGAAGTTCAAATAGTAAGGATCTTCGGGAAAGAAATGGTAGTCGATTTTATGATTTATCCTCAATCCCCATTGAACGATATCCGGACTTAATGAAAATCCACTTTTATTACTTATACGATTTGTGCACTTGTAGTGATTAAGACCAATCAAAATCTTTAATAGATCCAACTACAAAAAAAAAAAGGACAAACATATATTTTCACTACATTTCTGGGCCTTAACAAGTTTTTGGTATCGTTGCTAGGGATTAGATAATAGTCCTTGGTAGTAGTTCCATAAATTTGTTATATATAATCTTGTTTGTTTATTGGTCTATCTATATCACATTTTAGTCAAACAAGTTTTTGGCGCTGTTGTAGGGGACTCTATTTAGTCCTTAGTAGCAGAGTCATAACTTTTTTTTTTGCAGACCGTGACACCCCAACCGGGGTCCTCATGGACAACCCGTCAACTGGCTGAATACCGTGGATGCCAGGAACACATCGACACCATTGTGTCCCCTTTTCGGTGACCCATGATTTAACGAAAATCGAAAGCAGAGTCTCCTTCACAGGATTTCACACAAAATACAACCTTTACAATTACATGGCAACATGACCTAATATTATACAACGACCACATCGGGTCCACATACGAGTAAAAATGGCCACGTAAGGCCTATTTATCCATACTCAAACATATAAGCACATGACTATAAAACCATAGTCCATAAGAGTTTAAATTCCATAACTTTTATACAATTAAATACAACCTATATATATTTACAAAATATATATATAAAAAGCCACAATCCGGCTTTTCTTTCAATCCCTACTTCATGGATGCCGTCCACTCGGGTGATGTCATGCACCTGAAATGTGGTCCCACGACGGGGTGAGCAATGCCCAGTAGAAAAATTCTCCTACAAGGGCTACTCCCCGCCTAAATGCACATGCAATGGCTTACATAAAACATTAAATCATATTCCATATAAATAAAGCAATCTTATATAGAATGTTCCGTGTCATGCATGAGATGCGACCACTCATGTCACAACCTGAGTCCTAACTCACCCCCTAAGACCCGCACTGCCGCGTGGAAACCTGCCATTGGTATTTAATCTTAATGACTTAAACATCGGACAACCCTCTAATTTTAATTCTATCAAACTGTGTGTTTATTCAAGCTGCGAATTTCTGAGGTCTCACCGCAGGCTTCGCAACACCTTCCGACACTTTCGCGAACTTTCATCACGATCCACATGTCCGACTACAACAAAATTCCGGCTTTTCACCAGGCATCTTCCCCATCTTGCTTGAATCCAAACACACGTGATTTATTCTTATTATTATTTTATACAACCGTGAGTTCGATTTCGACGCTTCTGCCTCATTGAGCCACCACTCATCTCACTCAAGAATGGTGAATAACAGTACCATACACCCACACCCGACTCGACGCGATGTGACCGTGCATATGAAATGCATGATGCCAATGCATGTTCCTTCATGTTACATTTATATATGAGTGCTACATGAAACATTAATACACCATGGACAATTATAATTTTTTACATATAATCTACATCCATGCAATCCACGTTAATACATCAATTAGCATGCATCAACATATTTTTTCTCACACAATGCATGTTATTCATAAAAACCATAACACAAAAAATGGCCCAAATCTCGGACCCACATAATACAAGGCACCTTTTGGTCCCTTCACTGTCACACCGAATTATTTCGATACATACACCACAAACCCTACACATCGCCCGGGATCAAAACCAAACCCAAACTTAAACCGAAAATTTCGAAACAACAATTTCAAACAACTGTCGAACACAATCCCAAAATTCAGCCATGATTGTCCAAAACAACCCAAATTCAACCCGACCGGGTTTAAAAAAGTCCCAAAAAATTCCTAAAATTCCTACACTCACCAAAAAATTAGGATCGAATTTACGCCTTCTCACGCCTTCTGCCAATCCTGCCATTAAATTTTTGGCTAAAATAACACAAGTAGAAAATTTCTCACTCGTAGAGTTTGACGAAACTCCAAGATTTGCACCCACGCAGTCTTTACGCATGGATCAACTTTGCCTTCAAATTTCACGAAAACTCATATCCGATTTATAGATCTTAGAGAGAAGAAAAGAAAGAAAAATAAATAAATTCTCTCTCTCTCTCTAACGCTCTCCCACACCCGACGCCGCCCTCACTTTTCTTTTTGATTTCGTTTTTATCTTTTGTTTTGTTATTTATTTATTTATTTATTTTATTATTATCTTATTATTTGAATACAGGACTCATATTGCCTCATGCTGGATCCGTTTACCCCGAACAATTTATTTTTCAGTTCACTTTATTTTAAATGAACTTTAGCTTCAAGCCATTTCCCCGAATTCCAAGAATTTAAAATCTCGCCCTTAGTCACCGATGACTTATCTCAGAAGCGACCGAGTCTCGAATTACCCGGTTGATGGTCCAACTAAAGCCCGAGGACGCCCGACCGAAGCCATAAATCAAATCCCTTTTTGCAATTACATTTTATGATCCGGGGACACCCATTTAACTCTTTTAATTATCATTTTATTTCATTTTTATTTTCAAAAGTGTCGCGACTAATCCTTCGACTAATCTGGCCATGATCCAAGCCTGAGCTCGCTTACTCATGTTTTCACTATCTTCTCAAACGTTTGTTTGTGCTATTCCATTTTTAGACTTTTAATTATGCTAAGATTTTACTTCAAGTAAAGCCCATAGACATTTACATTTCACAAAAATACATTTACAAATAGAAGTTCGTAGTTCAAATTATTTACAGTAACAATGTTCGAAGAAATGGAGTGAATGCATGCACGGAGCATACCCGAAATTCTTCTATGACTTGAGCCTCATCTGGGTCTCGCTTTCACTGTTTATCCTTCGCATTCTGCATTGATAAACAATACGCTAAGCATTTTCATGTTTAGTGGTTCTACGCCTCTATTCCATTTCAAATAACATATATCATGCATTTATCAAAAATAATGCCTATAGTCTGTAATGTAAAGGTACTTGCTTCGGCCCTGATTAGTATGCTCAATTCTATTCCCAAGCCGTAGGAAATTATAACGCTCAAAGATTGTAATATTCGTGGGAATCCATGTGTCATCTCCACAGGGAGTGGTCCATTCGCTGGATCAATAGGAGCTATTTCCACTCAAAAGTATGATTTAAAGAAACGAGTGTTGTGTTGTTTGATTGAATGGTTGATCGGGTTTGAATGTTTTAAATAGAAGACAATTGTCGGGATTTTTGTGGTTCCACTCACTTCTGATCGTAAGTCCCACCTCTTATTTTATAAACTCATCTAGAACCATTGATAAATGGTTCGATGGAGGATTTATCTTTTAAATGCTTTGGAAAATAGAGATGATCAAGTAATACTAAACACTTGTTCTCAATTAAAATGAACCTCTTAGTCAGGCATTATGATCAAGCACAACGTGTACCGAAATATCTCGCAACACGTTGTCAAGAATTTGTCCAACTAAGGATTTAAAACCTTTCATGATCAATATTACACAATCCATTGAAAATCGGGGGTAGAGGAATTGAGGATTTTACCTTGATCGGGGTGAGTTTCCGTATGATCCTTCTTACAGAGGTTTAGAACCCACAAACTTAGGTGAACACCAGATAGTTAACGATTAAAACATAAAAAACAAGACTTTGCGGAACGTAATTCGATTTGTAAAACCGAGAATAGAAAATATGGATTGCTAAGATTTAAAGGTAATAAATATTGATGCCGAAGATTACAAACTCTTGAATCCAAACTTCTAAAAGAATGGAAATCAACCGGGATCTACAAAGTACCACTCCAAAAAATGGAGAAAAACTCTTAAACCTAAAACCCTAGAAGCGAAGAACTCCAAAACTCAAGAGAAAACTAAAAAGACTCCAAAAGGGCTCTATCACTTGTGTCCTCCTCCTTATAGCCCTCCAAAGTGATTTTCCATTTTGCCCGCTTTACTTAAAGTGCCCTCCTCACGTCCTGATTGAATTCTCGACACCCAAGAAGTTCCATAGAAGCTCACCGTAGACTGAAGTTCTACCTAGGACTTGTCCACTCGCAATTTCCAGTTCCACCGTAGGGACTTGAAGTTCTACCGATAGGACTTGTCCATTGCCACTTCAGCAAGTTCACCGGTAGACTGAAGTTCTACCGATAGACTTGTCCCTTCCGGTGCTTTCCTTGCTCACTGCTCCCCCGAAACTTCACAATTTCTCACCCACATCCACATTGCTTCATATTGGCTTCCCAGCTATACATCCTTGTGCACTTAATGCTTTTAAACCCAAAGACCCGCATAAATCTAAAACACAAGAGATTAGAATTACTGCTCTATGCCAAATGTGAGTACATTGTGATTTAAATGTGTTAGATTCCGTTATAATTATCACCCACCAGTATTTATCACACTCTGTCTTATCTTGCCAGTCCCTAGCAAGATTTAGATCGGAACTACCCACTAGGTATGAAAACAAGGCGCTCGGTACAATCAAGTTTTGCAAAAATCTCAAAATAGCACTTATGGAGTAGAGCATTTCACTCGCGTTAGTACGCACTAGCATGACTCAATTGCCCAACCACATTCTTACACAATGAACATTATAACACGTTTACACAAATTTGGTTATTCAAAGAAGGATTATGGGTTTAAGAAGTGTGGCGGGCCATGCTTATAAAGGAATTGTAAATGATCAAAAATAAGGTGTTAAATCATATAAACATAGAACATGTAACCATCATGCATAAAGTCAAAGGAATGTTAAAACATAAGCCGAATCAAAAGGTTCTAACAAATAGGCGGACTATGGGTAATGAAAGAAGGGGAAAATCAAAACGGTGTTGGCATAACATGGCTACAATTCACACCCGATTTCCAACACCACTCTAGAACGTTTAACACACCACGCTAGCTGTCGCCTTCATCCATCGAAGAGAATGCATCCGCCCACACAATCGCCCAATCTATCCGATTCTCCTCTAAATCTCGAGAGGTAGTATCCGCCATCGCGGCTCTCCCCAGACGCTGCTCAAGTCTCGAGAGACGCCGGTTCAGCTACTCGCTTCCCAAGGATGCACTTGATCCATCCTTGATCCGCCGCTTCCATCTCTTTCAAAGTGGCGTGCTCATAGGTGCCGGAATCGGAAGCAAATGGTCCCGCAGGGAGGGCTGAAGGCACCGAGGATCGTGGTCTAGCGGAGGCGTTTCGCTTTCGCCAGTGCTCAGTCGCGGATTCGCTTCCCGCCGGTATCACCTTTTTCTTTACTGCCTCATCCCGCTTTCTACCATACTAGTCACAAGTGAGGGGAATGGAATATCTTGCTTGAACTCAACATGTAGAAATTCTCTCATCGCAAGCACCATATGACTGGGTATAATCATAAGTTCTTCCAGCCATAACTCGTATAACAACCGACCGTTTCTGATCGAGACTTTTCTACAACCATTCGGCCAAACACGATTGTGATGATCTTGTTCATCGCATTTATTCGGCTTTAACTTTCCAGAACAAATTCTTGTCTCATAACCATTCACGGGCACAGATTCGTGCACATAGCCTCGTGAATACCGGGCATCAAATCAAGAATGGCCTTATTGATATGGCCGGTCCGACACGCCGTATGAATATAGCAAGGCATGTGCTATCGAGCCGAGGACACGGCCGGCTTCCATCACCGGTTTCCAATACCGGCCGACCCGCTGATTTTCCTTCAAATCGAGTAACTCCCGACCACCAAGGTAAATATCCACATCCCCGTAGTGCACTAAGTGCATATTTTGTTCCACCACTCGATACGCGAGATTATAAGAATGTTTCCAAATTGACACCCTCTCGTGATCTAAACTCCTATTCGCCATTAATCGAACCCATTTCTCGTAAGCTCACCAAAATTCAAACATAGCCTCTATTTCTTCATCACACTCCCGATAAATCCTCACTCAAGAGTGATATAGCCGCTTCCTTTCTTTCACCGGGCCGGGGTGGCATCGAGCTTTTCTTCACCGTTCCATAGAGGACCCGATGCCTTCCCTTCCCCGCATTCTTCGAACGCACAATGAGGGCTGGCAATGATAGCAATAACCACTCAGATGGCCCGTAAATAAATCATCATATCCCGCACTGCCTCGACCAACACCGGGCTGGCTCCTATGTACATCTAATAGCAGTCTCCGCCCATATGGAGAGCATAGCCTCCCATCCAAACAATCACAGTATCAATAAGCAAGAAAATCCAACCACAAAGGTCCATATATAGCCGAAAAGAGATCAACAATGCTAATGGGGAGTTGTAAAGCTTACCACGTGCGAACACTGACTGTGGGTAACCAATCTGGAACTCGGAACCGAAAACCCTGGCAGAGCGACTGAAGCCAGAGGTGACTCTGATAGTCATACTGCTGCCTCTTTCCTTGTTATGCCAAAAGCAAAGGAATATGAAGAGGTGCCAAGATTTTTAAACCCTTCTCCAATTCTCGATCCCACCGGGTAGGGATCTTAAGTTCCCACCTATAGGGATTCTAGCCATCGCTTCACTTTTTGTTAAGTCTTCTCACCTAAGACTTTAAGTTCCCACCAGACTTTCACTCCCAAAAACCTATTTTTCTTTTCCTTTTTTTGAATATATATATACGAATATATATATATATATATTTTTCACTTTTCGATGGTGGCCCGCTATACATCTTCGACTGCTCAACCGCTTCATCCGTGTTTTTCGCATGTTTATTTTCTCGTTTCAAATTCCATAATCGATCACATTGCAAGACTTAGCACCTGTAATTCATTCTCGATATCTTTCAAACTCTCCATGAGAATCACCGATGTTCCATGAATCCGATTCCTATGTCTCGACAAACTTGACAACCGGAAGCTCAAAATGGGTGCAAGGGTTGAGACACTACAAATCCACTCCGCATGCACGCAAATGATGGCCTCTAATCATTTTTCCACTTACGCAAGCGTGTTCAGAAGACTATGATGCATGAAATAATATGACCAAGCAAATGATGCACAATCGAAACAATCATTGTGCAAGATCGGAGAAATTTTTGGCCATAAGTCTGTGGTATGGGTGAGAAGTAAAGTAGGTAGAATGCAAGGGGAAACAGTTCACGAAGAATATGTCTTCTGTTAAGATGCACATACATAAGATGATGTGAGAGAGCATGAGATCAAACTGGCATGTACAAAGGCATGTAAAACATAATATCTAAAGACGCAAATTTTGAAAAACTTGACCCACTCGAACATATAACGAGCGCATACATTCAACCCGGGTGCACACCCCACCCCACAATGTAAAACAAGCATTGTCCCCACGCATTTGACCAAGGTACCCCACAAATGCACTCCGAGGATCACAAAAACAATGTTCTCACGATTTTATTTTCTATGCTATTGAAAAGCAAATGAAATAACGCAATTGAAGTAAAAACAATAAAAATGGTTACAACAAAATGCCAAAACTATTTACAACAATTCTGAGACTGAGGTTACTTGAAGGAGAGTTTTGCAGAGCGGGTCTACCAAATCCACAAAGGTGCTTATGAGGAGAAAATGCTCATGAATGGTTTGAGGCGTTGGCCATTCACCTTGAAAGAGTTCCCATTGTCGATTTTCACTTCACTACCCGTACGGATAAACCACTCGACGATGAGCGGCTACTCAACGAGCGGAGCTTTCCTGCAGCTGATGCAATCGGGAATCATACAAATAGCATTTCTTCGATTGTCTGAAGTTTTCCCGGTAATAGACTTGTCATGGAATAACTCGAGCCTTCTCAGAAATTCCTTTGAGCTTTCATACTATCTCTCCGAAGTAGCTCTTCAAGTTCATTTAACCGCACAACGCCGCTTACCCGCTCGAGTTAGATCGACTAAAAGTTCAATAGCCCAAGAAGTCTGCAAGTGGTTCCATTCTATCGGCAAAACGGCAAGCTTTGCCATAACCAGCCTACAGAGACATACCAAGAACGCTTTTTTTAAAGGCAAGACAGATGCCCAAAGAGCATCGGTAAGACGAAGTGACCAATCTTTTCGATTCGGGGTAACCAGTTTTTTCTAAAATGTGTTTTATCTCCCTATTAGCTAGCTCACCACCATTGGTCCAGGCGGTGTCAGATACTTTATGGGTGACTCCATACTTCTTAACAAGATTTTCTCAAAAGATCGATTGCAAAAGGAGTCCACCATCACCACTGCTCGAGGCTGCTCCAAACCGAGAAAAAATATGTTCCTTATGCCTCTAAACAACCTTATGGTCATTGGTTCTCGTTGGAATTGCCTCAACCCACTTAGACACGTAGTCAACAGATAATAAAATGTAGAGATAGCCACAAGAAGGGGGAAAAGGCCCCATGAAGTCAATACCCCAACAATCAAAAATTTCAATGATTAGAATTGGGGTAAGAGGCATCATGTTTCGCTTTGTGACCCCTCCTAGTTGTCGGGTATTGGAGCACATGTTTTGCGAATCAAAACACTTAAATAGAGCTGGCCAACAAAACCTACCTGGTAAAAATCTGTCATTGTTTTTCTATGGAGAAATGTCCTCCACAGTTTCGAATGGCAAAAGTTAAACTGCACCGCCATCATTTGGGTACACATCTCTCATTATTTGATCTGGACAAGATTTAGTCAGATATGGATCATCAAAATAGTATTTCTTAATATCTCGTCAAGAATTTGTTTTTCTCGAGAAGTCCATCAGCCGGGAATCGCCAAGTACCAGGTAATTCACTATGTCAAAGATACCATGGGTAATATATGAGCAAAGAGTTGTTCATCGTGAAAGCTATCACCTATGGTATGCCATGGGAGTTGGATTTGAACTAATCGAGATAAGTGGTCAGCAACCACATTCTCGACCCTTTTATCTTTAATGGTCAAGTTGAATTTTCGATGCAGTAAAATCCACCTAGTTAACCTCGTCAGATCCCGCTAGAGAGCAGTACTTCAAAGCTGCATGATCCAGAAAATGGTCACAGGAGCCAACAATATATGACCTCGAATTTTTCTTATGAAAGACAATCCACAGGAACTCTTTCTGTGGTCAGTAGTCAGTCTCGGGCGCAGTCTAGTGTCTTAACGCATAGTAACCCATTAAAGGCCTTTTTGTCCTCCCTCCGTCCTAACACGCTCCTATGGCATAATCACTAGCATCGCACATGATCTCAAAATGGGAGGTCCCAATTAGGGAGACCGCATGATTGGTGGTGACACTAGCATGTTTTTTGAGCTTAGCAGTGCGTAGCAACAAGCTTCAGGACCATGTGAGGACATTTTTAGCGAGCAAAGTACATAAGGGTCAATATAGCACTAAAAATCTTTATAAACCTTCTATAAAAACCAGCATGGCCCAAGAATGACCTATGTCTCTAACACACTTAGAGTAGGGAGGTTGAAATCATTCAACTTTGGCCTTATCAACTTTGATTCCATCTGATACAATGTGGCCTAAGACACCTCGTGTTACCAAGGAAGGACATTTCTCCCAATTTAACACAAGATTTTTCTGGCACCTCTCCAAAACTTTACGTAGTTTCTCTAAACAGCTCCTAACGAGGTCAACAAAAAACTAAGAAATCATCCATGAAGATTTCCAATATGATTTCTATCATGTCATCAAGATTCCCCATCATGCACTTTGAATGTTCCGGTGCATCAGACAGTCCAAAGCGCATTTTCCTAAAGGCGAAGGTACCAAAAGGGCAAGAATGTGCTTTTTCGATCTTCCAAAAGCTATCTCAATTTGATTGTACTCGAGTACCCATCAAGAAAACAATAAAATTCATGCCCCAAGTAACTCTCTCTAGCATTTGATCAACAAAACTAAGAGGAAAATGGTCTTCCAAGACTGCATTGCTTCCTATAGTCTATGCACACTTCCATCCTGGCGACACGAGGGAATGAGTCATATTTTCATTGGCAACTACCGTGACTCCCGACTTCTTAAGAACTACCTGTGTTGGACTAACCTAATTTACTATCCTAATGTGGTAAATAACCCTACATCCAAGAGCTTTAAAACTTCTTTCACCTTACTCTTTCATTATTGGGTTCAATCGCCTCGTTGCCTAGAAGGTTTAACGTCCGCTTAAGTGAATTTATGTGTGCGCATCAAGGGTTGATTCTTAATATTCGTGAATTGTCCAATTTGCGCCTACAGGTTTTCAATATTTCCAAAAGTCGAAGCTTCGAGTCAATGGCGAGGAAGATATGATTATCGAAAAGTGTCATGCTCCCTAAGAATGCATATTTAAGATGTGTTGGTAAAGGTTTTAGCCTCGCTTAGGTGGCTTCTCTCCGAAGGCAATGTCCTCTCTCATTTGGTGGCAAGGTTCAAATTTAGTACCCAACTCGTTAACTTCAAATACATCTATGCACAATATAGATGGAGAACCTGATCTAAAGTGACCATCTCATATCCACTCAGTTTCACTTGACATGATCCTAAGAGGACACCGTGGTATGCATCAGGATTTTGTATCTCATTCATGAGGTCAATTACTGACACTCACATCTCATCCACTTTGATTTCATTGGTACATCAGATTACAGTTGTTCAATGGTGAAGACATAGATCATAGAATAGATATATGAGGATTTGTGTTTATTCAGAATTTATCAATTGAATCTGTCTCACTCGCACGTTCACAAACGATGCAGTAATAAGATCCACTGACCAAGACATCCTTCACTATTCCCCAGAATTTCGACACTACTGCCACCCAACTGAGGGTGATATTATTGGCTCTAATTCTCCTAACCCTAGGTCCACATATACCGAAAGAAGGCAACAGATTAACACTTGCCCTAAGTCCACTAAAGCATGCCCCAACTTTGAATTTCCAACTACTATAGGAAATAGCAGACTACCCGGTCTTTGTATTTTTGGGGGTTTTTCCGAATTGGTGGATCGATTGTTCAACATGAATGCCTCCTTGTTGACACCTAGTTTCTTTACTGCACAAATCCTTCGTAAATTTAGCATATGATGGGATTTGCTTAATGGCTCTAACATGGAATGTTCAAGCTTCACCCGCTTGAACAACTCATAAATTTCAAAGATGGTTATTCACTTTCTTTCGTGCTCTTAGCCTATGAGGGTATGGTTTCGAGGATATGGTTAGACTTATCTTCCTCTGTTGTTATCTTTGTCATTTGTATTAGGGACATGAGGTGTGTCTCGATTTTTTCATCCTCTAGCTAATTCACTATGAGACTCTTGTGATGGTTCTTTGTTGAATAGTTTGCCGACTACCTTACCACTCGAAGGGTAGTGACCGCCTTTACTAATGCCTCAAAGGTACCTCATCGAACCTAAACTCCACACCGCTTGACCTTGTGGGTTTTGGATGGGCTGTGATGGAAGCCTTTTCTGTTGAAGGTTACCTATAGACGAGGTTAACTTGGTTATCCGGGATCTCACATCATCTCAGCAGTTCTAATTGCTCAGAGCTCATTGGCTCAGACGAACTGCACTATGTCCCATACTTCTTATGTGAGGCTGGTAAGGCTGTGATTTGGATTCCCTGGTTCGTGGATGATGTCCTTGATTGGAATTTCCTTGAAATCCTCGGGGGCCTTGATCAAATGGAGGAATGGAATTTGGAAACCTTGCCATAGTGAGGGCCTTGGTTGTTTGGCAGGTTAGGTGGTCCTCCCTCATTTCTCCAGCTAAAATTAGATGCTTACCCCAAATCCGTGATTGTATGTTTCGTGAGTATGGGGAGTTGAAAGGTTTCGGCAGTTAAGGGCGCTGCTTGTTCAATTTGAATGGCTCCCTTAACTCGAGGAAGATTTCCAAGCAGTTAACGGTCGAGTGTAGGTCATCGATATAATGCATGGTTCCTCCACTCTTAGGTCCAAAGTGGGTACGAGGTATTTGGGGTACACTGATACCTCGCTCACTTTCTTCATCTCTATGGCCTCTAATTTCTTTGTTAAATTGGCAATTCGCCTGCAACTCATCATTCTCTTAGGTATGGATTCCACCACCAGCAGGTGTGCTATGCACTTTAGCAAAGAATTAAAGAAGTGTTTGTCTCAAGTTCGAGCGCTTCTTCCATATAGTGGCCAAAAGTTGAATTGCCTCCCGACACTCTTTCTATAAAATTCTCCCGCACATCATTTGACAAACGCTTATTACCTAGAGATAATCCTCATGAAAGTATGCACAAATTTGTCCAACATCCAACCCATGACGAGATAACATGGAGGAGATCCTATATCTTTCCCATACCACGCAGCGGTTCACCTCGGCTTTTCGTAAAGTTCCCGAATTGCTCGCATGAGAGCATTAGTACGCGCAGGAGGGAAAACTTATCGAGGAATCTATCTTACGTTTTCTCTCAACACGTAAAGATCGACTAGGTGCAAGGGAATGGAACCAGATTTCCGCTTTCCTTTAAAGAAAAAGGAAATAAGACCAAACAGATAATGTGTGAGAGGGGAACCTGAGGAATGCACCGTTGCATCCTCAAAATCCTCGTGAATGAGTAAGGATTCTCTATTCAACCCTCGTATACGTAGAATACGGATCATTTCCGACTTCATCGTAGAATTGCTGGGTTCCATCAGCGAATACAAGAATTTGTGGTGGTCCTTCGAGGTTGCGCACTTCTCAAGGGTTCTTCTACATCAAGCAAAGGAGCAGAGGAACTCTATATTGATTGTGCTGAAGGTTACCATTTCCTTCTCCTAGCACTGGGTTTATTGGGAGCGCAAAGACGGCTCCCCATGTCAGGAGGCTCATAGAGTCCTTACCGACTTCCTCGTGATTATCCATTGCGTAAATGTTATCTTGAGACACTTGGCTTATAATGATTTCTCAATGTTTCTAGGGAGGTACTTCGATTAATCGGTGTTCTCACATGAGCCCGTATCGACATGCACTACACTTACTGGCCCAAGAAACACTTATCGAGATTTTCAACAAAAACAAAACAAAATAAAAGAAAATGGAGACCAGATCGATTTGCAATGCAATTGCAAATTACCTCTTAGCTCTCTTCGTATCAACTTGCTTAGTCGCCACTCCTGGCCAACTACGCCAAAATGCTTCGGTTCCATTAAGATGCCCAATTCTATTCCCAAGCGTAGGAATTATAGTCATCTAGTTATTGTAATAATCGTGGGAATCCACAGTCATCTCCACAGGAGCAACTGATTCTATGATCAACAGAGGCTATTCTCAAAAGTATGATTTAAAGAAAACTGTAGTGTTGTGTTGTTTGATTGAATGGTTGATTGGTTTGGAATGTTTTAAATAGAAGACAATTGCCGGGATTTGTGGTTCCACTCACTTCGATCGTGTGCAAGTCCCACCTCTTATTTTATAAACTCATCTAGGAACCATTGATAAATGGTCTTCGGCGGAGGATTTATTCTTAAATGCTTTGGAAAATAGAGATGATCAAGCAATACTAAACACTTGTTCTCAATAAATGAACCTCATTTGGGCATTATGATCAAGCACAACGCGGCATCGAAATATTCTAACACGTTGTCAAGAATTTGTCCAACTAAGGATTTAAACCTTTCTACACAAGTGATCAATATTACACAATCCATTATGCAATCAAGAGAGGAATTGAGACGTAAATTTTGATCTGGGTGAGTTTTCTCCCGTATGATCCCACAGCAGGGTTTAGAACTCCATAAAACTTCAGTATGAACAATTAAAGATTTAAGAACGACAAACATAAAACAAAGCATTTGCGGAAATCTAATTGATTTGTAAAACGAGAATAGAAAATATGGATTACAAGATTTAAAGGTAATAAATATTGATGTCGAAAAGATTACAAACTTCTGAATCCGAAACTTCTAAAAGAATGGAAATCAAATCGATCTACAAAGTACCACCAAAAATGGAGAAAAACTCTAAAACCTAAACTCCTAGAAGTGAAGAACTCAAAACTCAAGAGAAAACTAAAAGACTCCAAAAGGCTCTAATTACTTGTGTCCTCCTCCTTTTAGCCCCTCTCCAAAGTGATTTTCCCATTTTGCTCACACAAAGTGCCTCACGTCCGGATTGAATTCGACACCTCACAAGTCTCCATAGCTCCTACCCCAGGACTTTTAGTTCTGACCCAGAGACTTGCGATCGCCAATTTTCTAAAGAAAGTTCCACTGCAGGACTTGGAAGTTCCTACCCCAGGACTTCATCCACCACAATCTCCCAAAGAAGTTCTACCCAGACTTGAAGTTCTACCAGAGGACTCGTCTGTGCTTTCCCCTGCTTCTCGTTCCCGAAACCACTTTCTCACCCACATCCACATTGCTTCATATTGGCTTCCCGAGCTTACATCCTTGTGCACTTACGTTTTAAACCTGAAAGACCTGCACAAATCTAAAAACACAGAAGAGATTAGAAGTACTTGTTCTTATGCCAAATGTGAGTACATTGTGATTTAAATGTGTTAGATTCCGTTATAATTATCACTCAATTGTGTATTCATCAGTACTTATACAAATACACTTTTTATATCATTTTTCGCTTTTCGATTTGTGATTTCACATATAGCTATAGAGTCAACATTCACGACAGATTCAGTTGGTGAATCCTGTCCTGTTTGTCATTCAGTAGCAATGTGGTTCCACATTCAATATTACCATCTCACATATGGCTATAGAAATCGACATTCACTACGATCTCGCCAGAATCTCGTCCGCTTGTCATTCGCAGGCAATGTGGTTTCACATCCAACAATTATTTGTTACCTTCATGACGACCAATCGTGAATCCCACATGCTGGGTCAATTCAATATTACACTTCAAATCAATTTACTTTTATGCAATAAATTCACTTATAGTTCAAATACACGCATACATGCAGATATTTGACAAGCATTTCAAATACTAATAATTGAAATCGATGTATATATGTATATTTCACAAATAGAGAACAACTGAGAACAAATAGGGAACAAAGAACAAACCAATTATCGATTCCGTTTTCTCTTTCGATATCAATCCTAGGTCAGATTGTCGTCTTCACCCGCATTAATTGTCTTCACCAATACGGTACGTTTTTCACTTAGTCTCATTCTTATTTGAACCCTCATTAACGCTTCTTAGGTCCCTTAGACACGTATACGTATCATCGGGACTTAATCTGCAAAATAAGCAAAATTCGGCTTCGAACAACATGTACCAGTTATTTCACTGACTGCATCAGCATTGTGCCTGAGTCAGACCGGTACCGATTGCTCCCCATCCTCGTACAGATACTAACTCAGAGTCAGACACCCTACGGGTTTTTGTCCAGAAATGTGAAGGATTTTTCATTTTCACACATTTTTCTTCCACAACTCTTCTCCAATTCGTCCCATATCAAAAATCCACCATGGAATCTACCCAAAAACAACTCCAAATGTGGTTTAGACTCAATAAAAATCCATTTTCCTGTTGTATTTTCACCTAAAATCCAAATCAAAAGGATGAGGTTAGGTTTTGATTCACTTAACTCTTCAAATCTCCCCTTCCATGTCGCTGGGTCTCTAAGTAGAGTTAAGAATCGAAGCAAAGTCAACCAAAACTTGATCTCTGTGGGCTAAACCCCAGCTTTCTCCCCATTTTTCTCCTTCCTTCTTCTCCAAAACGGATGGTCACAATTGAGCTCCCAAAGACCCTTTTAGTCTTTAAGAATCCCACTTAAGTGTAAGGCCATGCTCGTCTCTCCACCCTATTCTCAATTCTCATTTTCCCTTTTTGGTCTTAATCTCACTTATTCTCATAAGTGTCTTTGTTTGGTCACCCAATAAATCCACTTTCCCATTTTGGCATTCTCCTAACTCTTATTTCACTTTCCTATCATTTATCATTTATTTCATTAGTACTTACAATCATTCAATTCTAGGTCCTCATTTTACAAATTTCCACATTTTTCCCTTTTTCACTTGGGTTTATTTCCGTGTTCAATAAATTTCTCAGTTTAGCATATAATATTCAATCATGCTCACTCTTTCAATTTACATTTTACAATTTATCAATTTATCAAATTAATTTAAAGCCCAAGTTTGACTCAATCTCATACCTGCATATATAATAAAATTATTATAAAAATTCTAGGGTATTTTTGGGGCGTTACATTATCATCCAGAAAATTGTAAAATATTTCTCTTATCTTAGAATTCGACGAAACTTTTCTGGGTCACTAGATTTCGCGAGACGAATTTAACGGCGTAGTCCGTTTCATCATCCGAGGTCTAGAGAAATTCCGGGTTTCAATTGAAATTACCGTTTTACCTTTTTTTAGAAAAATTGAATTTTTCCCGAGTCTTACATTCTTCCCCGTTAACAGAATTTCGTCCCCGAAATTCAACACACAAACACATGCATATGCAATAATATTCTAATGCCAAATATTATACCACGCACCTTCGTCCTCAAATAGGAAATGATAGGTGGCCCGCATCATGTCCTCGCGTTCCCATGTTGCCTTCTCCACTCCTCGGTGTTTCCACAACACTTTTACTAACCGCACGATCTTGCGTCGCAAAATCTAATCCCGGCTGTCCAAGATACACACTAGTCCCTCCTCGAAGGTCCCATAAGTGTCAACAGTAATCTCTCCCCAATCCACTAGATGAGTTGGATTTGGAGTATATTTTCGGAGCATGGAGACATGGAACACCTCATGGACACCTGATAAACTCGGTGGTAGCACCAATCGATATGCAACTGTGCCTACCCTCTCAAGTACCTCGAAGGGCCCAATATAACTCGGCGCTAGCTTCCCTCGCTTGCCGAATCTGACCACTCCTAATCTTAGGCATCACCTTCAAGAATACGTGATCACCCATCGAACTCTGCAGGTCGACGCCGTCTGGTCGCGCTTAGTCTTTCTGCTCGCGCCAGTCAGTAAGAAGGCGCTTTCGAATCAAATCCACCTTCTCATAGGTGTCTCTAGTGATCGACATAGCCTCCCATATAAGGCCTCATAGGGTTTCATCTTAATACTCGCCTGATAATTGTTGTTGTAGGCGAATTCCACCAAGGGTAAATACTCCTCCCAGCTACCCTTAAGATCCAGGACACATGCACGCATCATGTCCTTTAAAATTTGTATGGTCCTCTCCGACTGACCATCTGTCTAAGGATGAAAAGCTGTGCTCATCGTCAACTGTGTCCCCATAGCCTTTTGAAAACTCTTCCAAAAGTGTGCCGTAAATCTAGGATCCCTGTCTGATACGATAGAGACTGGCACTCCATGTAGCTCGACAATCTCACGAATGTATAACCTGGCAGATTCCTCTGATGTGAATGTAAACCCGAAAATTCAAATTTTTTAAAAGTGGTAAAATGGTACTTGGTTAAAATCAAATTTTCTAGATCTCGATGATGAAACATTTCACCGCTAATCGTCTCACAAATCTAGCTATCACGTCAAATTTCCTCACGAATTCGAGACAGCTTGAATTTCACGCTCGAAGACCGTCGTCACGTGAAAACCTGGCACAGATTACGTGATAGGACAAAAGTCACTTATTATATGTACCATGTGACACATGTTGCATGATTAGTGAAATGACGTGAGATGAATGGCTTAGATTAAGCCATGTGTAAAATCCACAACTTCATGACAAGACTGAATTAATGAATGCTTAAATGAATAAAGCACAAAATAGTAATAATATTTCTCCATTTGATAGCAAAACAAGAAACACAGAATGTGGCTGGTTTAGTTATAGAGAGCCTTCTCTTTAGATTTCCCAATCGCTCGACCATGGTCGTCGCCAAGAAGTGTTGTTCTATGTGAGTGCTACACGTGACATCACCGATTCGTGGAGTTCCACAACCCAAGAGATATATCTTTCCCTACTTGTGTTATTCTTGGCTAAGAGCCATGTAAATGGTTAGGAATATTCTATAAGGCTTGATTTAACCGTACTTCATCTCAAACATTTGAACCGAGCGGAGAAAATCCTATTAGTTAAAGGTCGTGAACAAAGGCTAACCCGAGAGCCACTGTTCACGTGAATAGTTACGTGATTTTTGGTGTGAATTTTTATGATGTTGAGTGATTCAAAATGAATTGCTTATGTTTGTTAATTAGCCCATGTGAGCTAATTTTGGTGTTATTGATGTGAATTTAATAACATGATTTATGTGGATTAATTATTTTAGTATATACATATTTTATATATTAAAGATGAGTTTGTCGATTTGGATCATACATCCCATATGCACCAAGCACCTTAATATTAGAGTGAGTGCATGATACAAAGAAAACAAAAACTAAAATGTTTGTGAAAGGAATTTCGATGGAAGATTTTTCTTGATAATCAGAAAAATGGGAGATTGTCCAAAATTCACGCCTGAGGGGTCATGAATCGCTTTCTTTGGAGGGTTATCCAACAGATTCACCTCGAAGGGTAGTCCAATATATTTACCGGGGGTTCAGAGGAGTTCGAGAACAAAAGCTTTTTGTTTTGAAAATCGATATTTTACTCGTGATCTCGCTTTAGGCATATGTGAGGGAGCCTATGAGGACTCGACATGGGATTACCGCGAGACATTCGAGTAGGTTCATGTAATTGTTGATGTGATTGTTTTCCAAGGCATGTGCGCTAGGGCAGAGTAACCCATGTAGGAAATTATCACTACTGGCTTTGCTCACCTTGTCGAGGATCACTATTTCAGTACGTGAGTGTGTGACGAGACGGCGTCACTAGAGGCCTAAGCTTAGAAGAAAGCCGTTGTGGCTTTGGGGTATTCGCTTGTATAACATGTATTAAAAACCTAAATTTTTGATATATGTTTGGTAAAGAGTAATTTATTAACTCCTGAACTATTGTATATAGTTGATGTATTTTGTGAGTATTGATGGAGGGGCCCAAGTGGCCATTATTTTTACCGCATGTGAACCCCGTAGGTCATTGTTAATCGTTGGGACGATTTTGTATTCGGCAGAGTTCCCCGTACAGGATACTCGCCCACCCGTGAGTGGTGCGGGTTTCGACATTCACGAAAGTATTCGTAGGCTGGTTGTCAACGACCCCGGTAAAATGGGGCATCACAGCCTTGGTATCGAGCTTCAGGTAAACAATTACATAGGAGCCTGGTTTGGGTATCCATAGTCCTCGATACTAACTTCACGCCTTGGTATCGCGAGCATAGTATACGATCGCCTAGGGCTTGGGGGAATTGGGCTTAGACCATGGTCTTAGAGTGTAGAGCTTAGGTATACGAATACCTAGGACTCGATGGGAAACGGGTTAGATCATGCATACACTGTGCATTTTGATGAATGGTGTGCATTTTGGATGAAAGGCCAGGTATAATGTGTGGTTATGTGCTTCAGATGTTTGATAAACAAGATAGAAGAAAATTAAAACCTTAGGAGGTTGAAAATTTTGGGCAAATAGTCCATAACAAATGAAAAAAATGATGTGAATAAATTTTTTTTCTAAGGTTTTACAAGGTAAAATCGAAAAAATAAAAATTTTTTTTAATAAATTTATTCGTTTCATCGAAAATGAAATATATATATATATATATATATATATATATATATATATATATATATATATATATATATACACATATACATTTTGGGTCTTCTAGTAGGTGAAACAAAATGAAGAAGAAAAGTGATGAAAAAAAAAAAAGGGAAAGGCTGCAAAAACGAACCGACGTGGCCACGCCTCTTTTCCGCCTTTAGTCACGATACCAGATCGCGACACGTGGCAGCACAGCGCAGCAGCGAGGGGACTCGACCACGATATCGCGGGCCATTAAGTTACCGACACGGTCATTTAATACACGGTCAGATCGGGCGCATTGTCAGGCCCGTGCACGCGCTAGCCGGGTCGTGGTGTATGACCGCATTAACCGACCGCCACTCACACATTATTTTCGGGTCATTTATTTGGGACTAATCGTTCATGAACATCAACACAAGATTTTTCAAAAAAAAAAAATATTTGTTTTTGTTTTGTTAAAAATGATTTAATGTGGAATTATTGTCTTACATTACCTATGAATACATGGACCTTGTGTATGAAATGTTTTCTTTATGTGAATAGTGTCTCGAGGCTGTGTTTATACCTTAGAGATACTGAATTGAATCTTAACTTTCCATTTGACATGTGTGAATACTTAGTCAGGCGAGGACGTGTGGCTCGTCCACTAGGTGCAAGCCAAGCACCAATTGCTCGACCAGCCAGTTTTGCCGAGGTCGTAGGACATGTGCCTACGCCATTGCACGTGCCATGAGGTAGCCAGGGAGGCCCAAGCAACCCCGGGAGGCTTCTAGGCACACTCTCCGACATTCACAAGAGGAGATCTCGACATGGCGGCACTACTGTCTACGCAGTTGGAGAAGGTGTTGAGGCTACGGATTACCTCTCGATCTACCAGATCAGGCTAGCTACATTTCATATAGAGAGTGAGGCCCAAGTATGGTGGAATCAGCTAAGACCTCAGAGATCTAGAGGCAATGACTCGGGTGAGTTCCATGATCTTTTCATGGGAAAATATTTTCCGGACACCGCTGTCACGCCGGCTGGGCTAGGAGTTCCTAGAGCCGGGGCTGTGGGACGATGATATGATAGAGTCAGGGCTTAGAGGTTGAGGCCTTGGAGGAGCCCTTGTATGTGAGTTCTCCTCAGGATTGTGGCGAGCATGTGTGATATGTCGTGGTTGTGAGTTAGAGATCTCTGGGATTCTACTCACAAGGACCCGAGGGTCAAGTGGGATGTCGTAGTGTTCGACATCATCTGGGATGGATCAAGCCGGATACTACGCAGTTGTTATTGATTGTGAGCGTAGGAGGGTTACCGCCTACACGTAGGATGGTACTCGTGTTGTGTTTTAGGGGGACAAGTATGATATTTTTCCCCAAATAGTGTACGAGTCCAGTGTCAGACATACGGCATAGCAAGCCTTACTCCTGTAGACGAGGTGAGACTGACTTAAATCTACCTTTATAGTCCGCGAGCATGAGGATGTTTTTTCGAATGAGCTATCTGATTACCCGCAGAGGGTTGTAGACTTCGTATCGAGTTACACTGTACTGGCTTCATCTTTATAATCTTACAGACGGCAATCAGCTGATGTAGAACTCGTAGTCCAGCTTCACAGGAGTTACTGTATTAAGGTTCATTAAACCAAGCACTTCACCATGGGGCGCTCTGGTTCTGTTTGTGAAGAAGGACAAGACCTTTCGACTATGCATTGACTACCGACAGTTGAACAGGGTTACAATCAAGAATCTGCATCTATCAGCTGACTGATGGATGACTTGTTTCCACTGGGGCTTGGAGCAGGCGTAGTCTACTAAGATAGACCTCGTCCGGTTACCATCGCCTGAGTGGTTAGGAGAGACAGATAACTTTAAGACAAATATTTAGACACGTTATGGGCACTTTTAGTTTACGGTGATGCCCTTTGGATTTGTGAATGCACCAGCATCATTCATGGACCTCATGCATAGTGTATTCCAACCCTATCTAGATCAGTTTGTCGTAGTCTTCGTGGATGACATTTTGATATACTCCCAGTCAGAGTGGGAGCATGAGTGTCACTTGAGGATTGTGTTACAGTTGTTGAGAGACCATCAACCTCACGCTGCCCGCAAGTGAGTTTTAGCTTATTGAGGTGAGATTTTGGGACACGTGGGTGTCGCATCAGCGTGTCATCGACCTGAGAAGGTCGAGGCGCGATGAGTCGGGAGAGGGCCGTCGGGCCTTCGAGATATGTAGTTTCGGGATTGATGGGTACTACAGAGATTCATTGAAGATTTCTCCGACAATGGGTACCTATGACGAGATTGACCCGAAAGGAGGTCAAGTTTGATTGGGATGACCGGCGCGAGGAGGCATTCCGTGAGTCAAGAGAGACTTACTAATGCTTCCTATTCGATAGTCTCGATATGGATGTGGGTACACAATGTATTGTGATGCCTCAAGGGCCGGACTGGGATGTGTTTTGATGTAGTCCTGGAGGGTAGTAGCTTATGGTTCCCGTCAGTTGAAGAATCATGAGCAAAATTACCCCACACACGACATAGAGTTACAAAATTAGTCTTTGCCTTTGAAGATTTAGCTACCATTTATATGGTGAATGGGTCAGAGGTGTACTCATACCATAAAAGTTTGAAGTATATTTCACGCAAATAGGACCTCAATATTATGAGGCAACGTGATGATGGAGTTCCTAGAGGATTATGACTTACCTTGCATTACCATCCCTAGTAAGGCAAATATGGTATGATGACTCAACAAGTCACGTGGAGCATTTATAGTATAGCTTCCTGTGAGGGCTGATGCTCGAGACTCATGGGACATGACATAGCATCACGAAAGTGTGCCTGGGGTACGTTTGGGAGTTTAGTGACTACACCGTCTCTATTGAGCAGAGTGATCGAATCCCAGGGACAAGAAGTAGAGATAGTGTCCATTGTGTAACTGTGCACGCCAGCACAGTGACGAGGGTCGGACCGTTCTCACACAGATGGTAGTCTTCTGATAGAGGACGGGTAGTTCCTGCCAGCTGACCGACGAAGAGAGAGATTCTCGTATATTTCACTGGCTCGATTTGTCAGATCCGTGTGGCACGGATGTACCAGATCTTCGTCACAAGATTACTGTGAGCGACGAAGAGACACATGTGTGGACTTGCTCGATGATGTCTCACGTGTCACAGACATACGAGCACTAGAAGCCGCAGGGCTATCAAATATTAGAGGTGGCCGATATGAGAGCATGTCACAATGGATTTTGTTACCCACTTACCATGGACACTGCAAGGACATGATGCGGTATGGGTGATAGTGGACTGGCTCATGAAGTCGGCACATTTTCTAGCCGTGCGGATGACCTTCACATTGAAGAGATTATGCCAGTCGTATGTTCGAGAGATAGTCCAAATTACTGGAGCAATTTCAAGATCCATAGTGTCGGATAAAGACCTGAGGTTTATAGGGCACTTTTGGAAGAGTTTCCAAAAGGCTACTGGCACACGTCACCATGAGTACAACTTTTCCACTCCATGCATGTACGCCTGTCACGTAGAGACCATATGTGTTAGAGGACATGCCGCAGCATGCGGCCTCGGATCATAAGGGTAGTCAAGCAGCATTTTAGTGGAATTCGCTATAACAAGTATCGCTTAGGTATACAAATGGCGCCATACGAGGTATCAGACGGGAGGCTACGCAGATCACCGATATTGCTTGGACTATATGGGAGAGAGCCCATCACGGGTTCTAATTCGATTAGAGACAATTTCCAAGAAGGTGAGCTTGATACGATAAAGGTCTTCTCACCGCCGAGTCTACTTAAGAGCCATGTCACGCAGACGACGCCGAATCTCTAGAGCTCCGAGGTCGAGATCACTGCCTTCTCACAGATGCCTAAGAGATGAGTGGTCAGGTTCGGCAAGCGAGGGAAGCTCTCGCCGAGGTTTATTGGGCCCTTCGAGATACTCGAGAGGGTAGGCACTGTAGCGTACCGATTGGCTTTACCGCCCAGATGTCGTGTCCACAAGGTATTTCACACCATGTTCCTCGGAGCAGACACTCCAGATCCAGCCATGGCTGATCGGGGAGACTGAGGTTGACACGATTAGACCTTTCAGGAGGACCAATGTGCATTATGGATGGTCGATCGTGGTTTTATGCATCGCAAGACCATGAGGCTAAGCGATGGTGCTATAAGACTGCGAGCGGGATTTAGTCAACGGGAACGCGAGACATGACGCCGGGCCACCTATCCCTTCGTTGCGGACGAAGGTACAGTTTAATGCTAATACTTAAATGACCAGCCATGCATGGCAGCGACGTGCATGACGTGATTTTTTGTGATCACCACAATTTCGACGTAAATTCTTTTAAGCGAGGAGAATAAACCGGAAAATTCAAATTTTCTAAATAATGGTACTTCGTCAAAATCTAAAATTCTAGATCTCGGATGATTTAAACGGGACTTAATCATGGAATCGCTCTGCAAATTCAGCTACTACGCCAAATTTCTTCAATTCGAGATCGCCCAAATTTCACGCGCCGGTGCACCGTCGGGTGTTGCAAACCACAGAGATATGGATGTGACAAAAGTCACCTATTATATGTACTCATGTGACACATGTTGCATGATTAGTGAGATGATGGAAATGAATGGCTTAGATTAAGCCATGTGTCAAAAATCCACAACTTAAGGACAAGATGGGAATTAATGAAATGTTTAAATGAATAAAGACAAAATAGCAATAGTTATCTTCTCCATTTGATAGCAAAACAAGCAAAAACGTGCAGTGGGTGGCTGGTTTGAAGTTTTCGAGAGACAGAGAGCTCCTTCTCTCTAGATTTCCCGCCGCTCTAATTAATTCCGCTCGCTTCGGCCAAGAAGTGTTGTTCTACGCGTAGTGGCTACGTACGACATCGATTTAGTGGAGTTCCAACAACTCCAAGAGGAAGGGATCTTTTCCTACTTGTGTTATTCTTTGGCTAAGAGCCATGTAAATGGTTAGGAATATTCTAAGGCTTGATTTAGCCGTAATTTTGGTCTCAAAACATTTAAACTGAGTGGAGAAAATCCCCATTGTTGTGGCCGTGAACAGTGCCAATCCGAGGTTTCTGTTCACATGAATAATTACGTAATTTTTGGTGTGAATTTTTATGATGTTGAGTGATTCAAAATGAATTGCTTGTGTTTGTTAATTAGCCCATGTGAGCTAATTTTGGTGTTATTGATGTGAATTTAATAACATGATTTATGTGGGATTAATTATGTTAGTATATAAATGTTTTATATATTACAATGAAGCCTATTGATCGCATCATGCATTCCATATGCACTTAGGGGCACCTCTAGAATAGCCGTATGGAGGAGTGCATGACATGAAAGAAAACAAAACTAAAATGTTTAAGTGTAAAGGAATTTCGACAGAAGATTCTCCTGAGAATTATGTTTGGGAGATTGTCCAACACCACGCGCCTGAGGGGCCCATGAATCGTTTTCTTGGAGGGTTATCCAACGCATTCGCCTTGAGTGGTACTCCAACATATTTAATGAATTCGATAGTGAGTTTTGAGAACAAAAGCTTTTGTTTTGAAATCGATATTTTACTCGCATTCGGCTTAGGGCATATGCAGGAGCCTGCAGACTCAGATATGGGATCGGGTCATGTAGACATTCGAAAGGTGTTCATGTAATTTGGCTGAAGTGATTGTCATGGCATGCACTAGATGGGGAGTAACCCATGTAGGAAATATCACTACTAGGCTTTGCTCACTCCCCGTCGAGGGATCACTATTTCTCTCGTGCACAGGTGTAAGACGAGGACGCGACGCCGAGGTCGCTATAGATGAAAGCCAGGTTGTGGCTTTGGTTATTCGTTTTGTATAACATGTATTAAAACTCTAAATTTTGATATATGTTTGGTAAAGAGTAATTTATTAACTCTTGAACTATTGCATATAGTTGATGTATTTTGTGAGTATTGATGCAGGGCCCAATGGCCATTATTTTACTCGCATGTGGACCCTGTGGTATCAATACAATTGTTGGGACATGTTTGTATTTCGGGGTAGAGCTCCCCGCACAAAATGAGATTCTGTTCGATTTTCGTGGAGCGGTGCCAAGTTTCGACATTCACAGTATTCGCAGGTTGACTAAGTTGTCAACTACCCCGGGAAATGGGGCTCACAGAAGGCTTCTCACATCCGCACCGCTAGAAAGTGTGCCGACTTAGTGAGCCGGTCCACTATAAACCATACGGCATCATGCCTCCGCGGTGTCCATAGAAAGTGGGTCACAAAATCCATCGTGACATGCTCCCATTTCCACTGAACTACCTCTAATGGATGTAGTAGCCTTGCTAACTTCTTATGCTCTGCCTTTACCTACTAACACGTGAGACACTGTCTAACAAAATCTCCAACGTGTTGCTTCATTCCGCTCCAATAATACTCAAGACAAGATCTCTATATCTCGTGCCACCGGATGCATAGAAAATGAGCAAAGGGAACTCCCCGAGGATCTCTTCTCTCAAATCGGTCCGCTGGGGAACCACAACCCGTCTCCTATATCGAAGACTACCATCTATGTGGATGGCCCAAACTTTCACACCATACCCGACATTACTCTGATCCTGGGATGGACGTATATCTCACGTCATGTCCCCGACCTCAATCACCCTACTCAGTAGGGATGGCATAGCTACCAAACTCCCTAGCACTCCCCAGAGTCGATCACCATATCAGAAGCCTGAAATTGTCCCAGTATCTCGGCATCCGCCACTTCGGAAGCTACACTAGCCAAGACTCCCCGTGACTTATGATTGAGCGCACGCCCACTGGCATTTGCCTTACTAGATGGTAATGAAAAGCGAAGTCATAATCCTCCGCATATTTCCATCCACCGCTGCCTCATTTTGAGGTCCCGCTGTAAAGATATACCGCACCTTTGTGGTCCGAAATACCTCAAACCGCCACCATACATATAGTGGCTACACCTTTAAGGCAAAGACTATGGCCGCCAACCTGTGATCATGTGTAGGTAATTCACCATGATTCTTAGCCGCTCCTGAACCATAATACAACCTCCCTGACCGCATCAAGACACACTCCGCCCGTCTTTGGTATCACGTTACGTCGCGGTACCTGGGTCTCCTGTTCGGGACTATCGTAATAGGAGCTAAGTAAGCCTCTCCTTTCAACTCTTGGAATGCTCACACAGGTCATCTCACTCAAAATTGACCCCTTCTCGGTCATCTAGTCATAAAGCACAACAGGAGAAATCCTCAATAAATCTCCCAGATATCTACCAATCCTAAGAAACCGCGCATCTCGAAGACTCAACTTCACTTCCTCCAACTCATAACAACCTCTACCTTCTCAGATCTACCTACACACTTGAAGCCTAATACCTATCGTGTCCCAAGAATCTCACCAAGAAGCTCAACCGCACTTCTACTAAACTGCATACAACCACGGTCCCGAGTGCCTCGGAGAACACCCCAAAACATCCCCATGCTCCTCCTCGGGACCGGGAGTGGGACAAGATGTCGCCAACAAAGACTACTAACAAACTGATCTAAACAGGTTGGAATACCCTATGCATGAGATCCATGGAATGACACACGGCGCATTCGCCAACCCGAAAGGCATCACCGTGAACTCGAAATGCCCATACCGCTGTCCCAAACGCTCTGTGGATATCGCCTCCCTAACTCTCAACTCCGATGATAACCGCAAAGGTCTATCTTAGAGAGATCACGTTTCCTTTCAAATTCGATCAAACAAGTCATCAATCCGCATGGGATATCGATTCTGATCGTAACCCTATTCAACTCCGTTTCAGAATCAATGCAATCGTAGGTCTTGTCTTTCTTCTTCTCGCAAATGTAACCTGAGCACCACGGTGAAGTGCTCGGCCCATTAAAGCCCTTATCCAACAATTCCTGCGCTTGGACCTGAGTCTTACGCCAACCTATGCCATCTTATGAGGTCATAGAATGGGCACGCATCAGGTGTAACTCAATGACAAAGTCCACATCCCCGCGGGAGGCAATCTCACAAATTAATCCTGAAGACATCTCATACCAAGAAACCACCCGAGGTAGACTCCAAATTATGTCTCCTCATCCTCTAGTGGCAAGCTTGCTAGCCAACCCATCAACCCGCCCACTCCATCCGGGAGTCATGAACGGTTCAAAGCATCATGCTTCGCCCCGAAAGTCATATGGATACCCGTCTAGTGGTAGCAAGAACCCATTACTATCATAATCAATGACTACTTATGTGTCGCCAACCAACGCACATGCCAAGAATGACATCGCACCCGATATGTCCATCACCCGAAGGTTCACCGTGAGCAGAATCCCTAAGATCTTTAACTCACAATCTCGACATATCTGATCAATCCTCACCCTAGTCCCTAGGGGAGAACTCACGTATAATGGCTCATCCAAGGTCTCCACCTCTAAGCCCAAAACATCTATACTAGATGCGGCTACAAATGAATGCGATACACCAGAATCAAACAATATCTGAGCCTAGAGGCGAGATAATAGAAACATACCTCAGAGAACCAATGATCAACTAGCTCTCGCCCGTGGTGTGATGGTGACATGCCTGGAGCCCGGGTCTCACCCGTGATCTCGGTCCCGGCCTCGCCCCAAACCCCGGCCTCAGCGTACACTCCCATGGCACACCCCCGAGATCAATAGGGTTCCTCCGCTCGATTGAGTGTGAGAAGGAACAAATCGTGTCCGTGCCTCGGTCCCACCGATGATTGGGACTACGCCGTCCAAACCCCCAGATCCTTGCTCAGGGCAATCCCGCCTACATGTCCACTGTGCTGATGGCAATGAAAACACGCCAGCCACCCCGACCGATCGAAGCCCCCGGTCCGGCCTTGGCCCCCGGTAGTCGCAACCCCGGTCCCCGAAAAACACTCGAGAGCAAGAGATAAATCTCCGCTTCCCATACTTCAGAAGAAGGTTGATCCTCCTTCCTCTAGCCATTAGTACCCGCATCTCCCATACTTCATGCATCCCCATCTCTCGCCAGAGTCGCCCTCACCATAGAGTCCATGTCCCGTAAGAGAATCCTACAATCTTGCCTTGGATAGACAATCTCTGTGCCATCTCTTGAATTTCACTGCCATATCTCAGGCCACTGATAGTTTACCCCTAACGTGCCAACTCGCTGAACTTGCCGATTCAAGCATAGTCATGTTTTTGTTAATCATGAACTCCCGAGCCTGCATGCCTAGCAAATGCCGGAAAACTTACCCATGAAGAGCTCTTCCTAATCCTCCCCACGCCATCGCCTCAAAGATCCCCGAGACTCCTCGAACCTAACTTCACTATATCCGACTCAATTTAACCCGAAAAGTGGCTACCGATCCTCGTAGCACCAGTGATCTTCAGCCCCAAAATCCCTCCATCTCGTCCAACTAATGATCGCCAACACCGATCCTCCCCCAGAATGTCAGCGATGATTCGCTATAAACCAAAGGAGGTTACTGACCCTTTGACTCCCAACCGCACTACCAGCAACGGGCAGTTGTACCGCAGCACCCACGGTCGCGCATAAAGGCCTAATGTCAAAGCCAAAGTGGTCTAAGCACGCCCGTGGACAACCTCTAGGTCCACGCCCTCGACTTGCCATCTACACAAGTTAAGAAAACAATTTGAGATTCGTTATCACATTAGTGGTGCATAATGCCAAACACTAATAAATAACCATTCCTACGTAATCATGCTTATTCGTTTCGAACCCCTATATTACGCTTAACCCAAGTGTTCTTCAATTTCCTATACACATTTTCTATCATATTACTTTTCAATACCAACCACAATACATCTCCCTCGGGAACATATTAGAACACAAAAGCAATCAATGCACATACGTCTTGTTCTACACCCATGCCCACTAATCCTAGGTATTCAAGTCGGTGACGAGCCAAGATCAAGACCATACTTGTGGATACCCACATACGAGCCCCTAGGTAATCGCACCTAAGCTCGATACTGCCGTGACACCAACCGGTGGGTCCCATTGAAAACCGCACAACCCATCGGAATACCTCGCGGATGTCGAGGACCCGACACACACCATTGTGTCCCCTTTTATAATCTATGATTTAATCCAAAATCGAAAGAACGCCTCTCTTCGCACGAGAAGGCTCTACAACAAAAATAAAAACCTTATACAATTACATGGCAACATGACCCAATATTATACAACGACCACACCGGGTCCACATACGATTAAAAATGGCCACGTAGGGCCTATTTATCCACATCAAACATAAAACACATGACAAAAAACTACAGTCCATAAGAGTTTAAATTCCATCACTCTTATACATTAAATACAACCCATATATATTTACAAAATATATATATCAAAAGCCACAATCCGGCTTTCTTCTCAATCCTGGCCTCTAAGGAGCGTCGTTCATTGGTGATTGTCTTGCACCTGAAATGTGGTCCCATGACGGGGTGAGCAATGCCCAATAGAAAAAGTCTCCTACAAGGGCCACTCCCCGCTTAAATGCACATGCAATGGCGTACATAAAACATCAAACCATATTCCATATAAATAATATAATCCTATATGGAATGTTACGTGTCATGCATGAGATGCGACCACTCATGATCATAACCTAAGTCCCAACCGACTCCCCACACCCCGCAATCGCTAAGGTGGAAACCATTATCGTATTTAACCCAATGACTTAAACCATCGACAACCCTCACCCACTTATCAAATCTCGTGTGTTTATTTGGGTTAGAATTTATGTGTCTCACCCCAGTTTCGCAACGCTTCCGACACTCGCAAACTTTCATCACTGATCCATACGGCTCCTCCGACCAAGAATAAAATTCGGGGACTTTCACCCGAGGGGATCCGCCCATCTTGCTTAACCCAACACACGTGATTTATTCTATTATTATTTATACAACCGCAGTTCTAATTTTGGACGTTGTCCGCTTCCAGCTCACCACTCATTCACCAAGAATGGTGATAACAGACCATGCACCCACACCCGACTCGACGCGATGTGACCGTGCATATGAAATGCATGATGCCAATGCATGTTCCTTCATGTTACATTTATATATGAGTTCTACATGAAACACACAATTATAGACACACATAATTTTTACATATAATCTACATCCATGCAATCCATGTTAATACATCACCGAAGATGCATCAACATAATTCATTAATAATCGTATGTTATTCATAAAAATCATAACACACAAAATGGCCCAAATCTAAGACGCACATAATACAAGGCACATTTTGGTCCCTTCACACCTCGTCACCGAATTATTGGAATACCAACATACACCACAAAAACCGAAGACATCAGTCTCGGGACCAAAACCAAACCCGAACTTAGTCCGAAACTATCCAAAAACAAAGCCCCGAACAGCCGTGGATCGTTTGAACACAGCCCAAAATTCAAACTGCAATCGGGTCCGAAATGTACCCTAAAATTTACACTCCACCAAAAAAATTTGACTGAAATTTACCTTCACTAATTCTCTCTAAGCCAATCCCAAGCCATTAAATAGCCTTTAGGCTAAAAATAACACAAGTAGGGAAATTCCCTACCTCGTGGAGTTTAACGAAACTCCAAGATTTTGGTACCCACGTGTAGCCCTCGCCGTCGTGGGATCAATCCTTTGCCTTCACTCATCAAAACCCCACTATCCGATTCAGAGATCTGTATAAGAAAAGAAAGAAAATATATATATATCTCTCTTAATTTCTCTCCCACACCCGACACCGCCCTCACTTTTCTTTTTGATTTCATTTTTATCTTTTGTTTTGTTTTTATTTTTTATTTTTATTATTATCTTATTATTCTGAATACACGACTAAATTACTCCTCATATGGGTCCGTTTCAGCCAACAATTTATTTATTTTCATTTATCTTTTTATTTTAAATGAACTTAGCCTAAGCTATTTTCTGACTTTCGAGATTTTTGTAAAATCTCGCCCTAAGTCATCGACGACTTCTATCCCGTGAAAATCGTAAAATATTTCGCTTATCTCATAATTCGACGAAACTTTTCTGGGTCACTAGATTTCGCGAGACGAATTTAACAGCACAATCCGTTTCGTCATCCGAGATCTAGAGAAATTCCGGTTTTCAACCGAAATTACCGTTTTACCATTTTTCAAAAAAATTGAATTTTTCCCGGGTTTTACATTCACAGTTTGGTCTATACAAAAATCGGTCAACAATAGTTTCCATACTTATAGTTTTCATACTTTTACTTTCCATACAAGTATTCCATACTTATAGTTGCCATACAAGTATTCCATACTTATAGTTTCCATACCTTGATCTTCAAAGACTTGAACCAAACTTCTCCTTTTCTTAACTTATTCTCTTGAACAAGGCTAGATCTCCAAATAAAATGAAGAGAAATCACACAGAATCCATTTCTCCTCTCAAAACCCAAGCCCTAGAGACTTCTAGAATAATAAAATGCTCTTCATAAGGTCTTGTTTGGCTTTATCCCATTTTTTGCCTAATTTCCCATTTTGCTATTAGTCCTCACATATCTTTCAATTTACAAAACAACTTATCAATATTCTATCTTATCATATAATCTTTTAGCTTAATGTCTCTTGAGTCCCAAATTTGATAATTGACCATTATCCTTTTTACTTCTTTAATAATTATGATTATATCCTTTTTCACACTAAGCAATATTAATTTTTGAAAAATGCAAATTTTAACTTACTTTATATCCTAAACAGTTAATAAACTATTAGGGTATAATTTGGGGTGTTACAGAAAGAGAGAATGAACAAATCTTAATGAAGCCCTAATCTCTTCTTCCTCCATTTCCTCATTCTTCAAGCTTTTCTTCTTCAAAGATTTGTGCCCTAGGGTGTTTCCACCCATGGAGGGCTTCCATCCACCCAAAGAGCTCCCAAAATCGGTCCTCAAATGATCCCCCCTTGGTAGTCCTCGAATTTGAGCTTAAAATGGGCAAAAAAACAACAAATTTGCATGTTGGGCCTGATATCCACGCTGCAACATGAGCACTATTCACAACATGCCTTGTTTTTCCTCCTTTGCTTCCCGATGCCAAAACTTTTTTCGTACGAATTCTAAATTGAGCAATCTTAGTCTTGATGGAAAGCTTAGGGAGTTTAGAATATGGATATGGCCAGAGAGAACACTTTAGAGATGATGGTAAATACTGAATCAACAAAGTATGACAACTAGTCATATTTTTAGCACTTTTCTCTCTTTCCTTCTTCTAAAAGCCATAACTTGATCATTTGAAGTTCAAATTTAGTGAATGAGGGCTCTTTGGAAATATTGAGAAGTCTAATATCTATCCATATAAATATTGGAGCCATTGGAGGTCATCTTATACCTGAAAAGGTCGAAATACAGTAGTTGTTGCTGCATGCTATAGCGATGTTTGCTTATTTTCCACTTTTTCGCTTAGCGATGTTTGCTTATTTTCCACTTTTTCGCTTTGTTTTTGCTCCAATTTCACTCGTATGCATTCAATGGTTGACCTAATCATAAATATGAAAATTTAGGGCATTAAAACACTTATTTATATCTAAAACCAAAATAACACACAAAACATAGGGGATAAAATGAGTATAAAATATACTTATCACATACCTTACACGGGAATCTTCCTAACATTTTCCAATTCTCAATTTTATGTTAATTTTGGCCATGAACATGCGCATGGTTCTGCAAGATTTTAATAAGAACTGTGCCATGTTCAATTCCTTTTGAAGCGGCCCCACTGCACCCTTACATAGGTGATCTCCTAAATTAAAAATAGCTCGTTACTCTTTTCCAAAACATAGAGATCATTAAAAGCATAGCTTAACCTTTTTCTTATGAGCATCAATGCTTCATCATAGGGATGGACAAGGGAAGATCCCCACAGTGATCAAATCAAAGTCTTTACAATTTAGTTGTCTCTTTTGAACCTAGATCTCGGGATCTCCAATCAGCTAGGTTAGGTATCCATTGTATTAACTAGTTCCTTTATGAGCTTAACTTCTCATTCCTCATTTAATTTTTCTTCAACTAACTCTCTATTTAACCATTTGGTTAGCAGATCCATGATGTTATACTTAGATTTTACATAATTTAGAGAGATAACCCCAGTTGAGAGTAGTTGTTGATTACTACCTAAAAGTGGCTATTTCACGCCTAACACCTGGAAGTTTTAAGCACTTTTGTGTAATAATTCACTAATTAACCCGCTTGGCATGTTAAGGACCTATAGCAAGGCTACTAATCAAATTTTTATAAGTTTTGTTGTTTACAAAGATTATACATCTTGAAGATAGGGATTCAACTCAAGCATGAAGAAGTCAGTAATAATTCAGAGCTTCAGAGTAGAAAAGTGCTAAAGCAGAACTAGAAGAAAGAGGCGGTAACAACCTTGCCAATTTCGCAAGGGTTGCGAATTTTCACAACCCCTGCGAAAATGTCTACAAATTTTGAATTTTGAGCCTTTTTGTGTTTTTCGCACTTCGTCCTCATGTAATAGTGTTTTGTTTGTATATTTTGGTAATTTGTAATGACTTTTTGGTGGTATAAAATACCCCATAGAAGAATTTGTACAGACAGTTTTTACTTTTGGATTATTGAAGTTAGTTGGGGGGAAGCTTGTTTGAGAAGCTCCCTGTTTTCTTCATTTTCTCTTTTCTTTCTCACTAGCCAAACAACTTTTGAGAATGGAGCCGGGAGGATGAGTGGCTAAACCCTCCCTCCTTGAATAAGTGGCACTGGGCAAAGAAACCTGTGGCAAAGCAAGGGTTTCATGTTTTTAAAGAAGGTATTCACTATCATTAATATTTTTTCCTTCAATTCTAGGTTTTGATCCCTTCGATTCACCTTGAATGGTTGATATTTGGTAAGCTTTCAAGGCTCGGATACTTAATGCTAGATCTGGGCCGATGCTCATTAGTTATCACTACAGCCATCGAAGCGTGAGTAAAGGAGACACGCTTTACCGACCGAGATCATTAATGGTAGTGGAATGCCATTTTCAATTATATTTAATGAGGGTCAGTTTGGGGCAATGAAGAATCGGCTTGGGAGATAACTATATGTTATCCTCCCAATGCGTAGGAAAAGACCTCATTTGCTTGGCGTAATCTGCTCGCGGACCCGACACTTCGCGGACTCTATTCCCATACTTCAATCTATTGTATTTTCAGTTTTAATCACTAAAATCAACTTTTTTTTTATCAAAACCCCAATATCCAAAATGAAATCACCAGTTTAAGCCCCACTGTTAATCATTTTCACGAAGAAAACTCATCTCTGTGGACGATCCTAAAACCACTATACTATAGTAGCTACGCTATGCTAGTATGAGGTATTAGGTTATGAATTTTTGTTTATTAATACCCCCACTAGGTCACTAATCAGCTGTCTAATTGTGTTGTGTCTACGACGAATATGTCTAGACTTACCATTGTACATACTATTTTGTGCTCTACCAATAGCCGATTGAGTATCACAATGTATGCATATTAGAGACACTAGTTTTGGCCATTTTGGAACATTCTTTAGGAGACGGTGTATCCATTCAGCCTCTTCCCCGCATTTTTCTAGTTATATAAACTCATATTCCATTGTGGATATGACAATAATTGTTTATTTTGAGGATTTCCATGAGATTGCTACTCCTCCCAATGTAAACACATAACCACTTTAGGATTTTGAGTCTTTAACATTTGATATCCAATTAGCATCATTGTATCCTCAAGTACAACAAGATATCTTGTATAGTACAACCCATAATCACGAGTATCTCGTAAGTATTTCTTAATACTTCATACTCTACCAATGTTGGCTCCCGGATTACCTGTCTTTGTTCGCTTTGTTGACTCATAGACTATGTCATTCGTATAACTCATTAAATACATTAGACTCGTTTATTACCTTATATTCACTACGAGAAAACACTTCGCTTTTTTTCTTTAGAGAATGGAAGTTATCACTGCTGCTCAAGCATGCAAGAATTATTTTCGTCAAACTTTCCAAGAATATTGTCAATATGGTGTGATTGACTTAGAACGAGTCCATCTGATGTTCTTTTGATTTTTAATTCCAATATAACATCAGCTAGTCCAAAGTCTTTCATATCAAACCTTGAATTCAACATATTCTTAGTAGATATAATCATAGAATATCATCACTACCGACAATAAGCATGTCATCTATGTACAAACATATGATAACATATGCATGTTATGTCTCTTTGACATACACACACTTCTCCCATTCATTAATTTTGAAGTCATTTGACATCATAACATTGTCAAATTTCTAATGTCATTGTTTTGGTGCTTGTTTTAGTCCATACAATGATTTCACCAATTTACAGACTTTCTTTTCTTGTCCCGGAGCAGAAAAACCCTCAGGTTCATCCACGTAGATTTCTTCATCTAAATCTCCATTAAGAAAGGTTTTTTTCATATCCATTTGATGTAAGGTTGTTTTCATATCCATTTGATGTACTTAAAGGTTTCTCAATGCAGCAATTGCAAACATCATCCTTATGGAATTTATTCTCATGATCGGAGAATATGTGTCAAAATAATCATGGCCTTTAATTTGTTTATAGCCTTTGATCACAAGTCTTGCTTTGTATTTGTCAATTGATCCATCTACTTTTTGTTTTCTTTTGAAAACCCACTTAGAACTTAAAGGTTTACAACCTGGTGGAAGATCCACTAGTTCCCAAGTATGGTTATATATGTAGTATGGAATCAATTTCACTCTTAATGGTCTCTTTCCACGTGAGACCCTCCATAAAGTTTACTGCCTCTTTATATGTTTGAGGTATCTCTTCGAGCATGTAAGTTAGAAATTTTGGACCAAAAGATTTTTCTATCCTTGCTCTTTTACTACGTTTAGGTTCTACCCATCATTATTTTCATCTTGACTATTTTCATTAATAGTCTCCAACACTCGTTTTGATGAACTCTGCCTTCTTTCAGATTATGAAACAATTCTTCAAAAATGATGCATTCCTTGATTCTATTATCGTGTTCTTGTGAATATCTGGGATATTTGACTCATGGACAAGAAATCGATAAGCAATATTATTATGTACATAACTAATGACAATGCAATCGATATTTTTAGGTCATATTACCCTTTAGCGGAGCACCACCACTGCCAAATCCTCACACTTGCAAAGAGACAGAGATGGTCATTGGCCCTCTCCATAATTCATATGGAGTCTTATTTCCTTTCTTTTTAGATACCTTATTCAAGAGGTAATTAGCAGACAAAATGGCTTCTCCCCACATGTTTTATAGTAGACCAAAACTTATTAACATTGAATTCATCATTTCCTTTAAAGTGAGATTTTTTCGCTCAACCACTCCATTGGATTAAGGTGATTAAGGTGTTGTGGTTTCATGTATAATCCCATGTTGAGCATAAACATCAGCAAATGGAAATTCATACTCACCACCTCAATCACTTCTTAGTACTTTAATTTTCTTGTTGAGTTGATTCTCAACTTCCTTTTTATAAAGAACAAATTTCTTTATAGCCTCTTCCTTACTTTTGAGTAAGTACACATAACAGTACTTGGTGCTATCATCAATAAATGTAATAAAATATTTACCACCACCTCTTGTTTATACAAATTTCAAATCACATACTTCACTATGGATTAAGTCAAGAGGTTCAGTGTGTCTTTCAACACTTTAGAAAGATGACATGGTTATATTTGCCTCAACACAAGTTTTACACTTATGTTTTGAATCTATTTGGAATGTTGATATATGATTTAAGTTAATTAATCTACGTAATGTATCATAATTAACATGTCTTAATCTACCATGTCATAGATTAGAAGACTTGGGAATATAAGCAGAAGGAATAGCTTTATTCATATCTGACTTAATGATAGTCATTACATTAAGCTTCCACATACCATCACTTATATGCCCTTTTCCGACATACATTCCATTCTTTGACAAAACAATTTTATTTGACTCAAACACTAACCTAAATCCATTACTATTCAGCAATGAACCAGACAGCAAGTTCTTGTGGATTTCAGTTACATATAAAACATTGGCCATAGTCAATTCCTTCCCAGACGTCATCTTTAAGACCACTTTACCTTAGCCCTTGATCTCAAAAGTGGCAGAGTTCCCCATGAACACCTTTTCCCAGTCTCAATTGGTTTAGAGATGGAGAACATTTTCTTGTCAAAGCACACATGATAGGTAGCATCAGTATCACTATTACTTAAGGTTAGACCTCACCAAGTTCACCTCAGAGATTATTGCTATGAGGTCTATTTCAGACACATCCTTGGTGATGCCATCAACCACATTAGCTTCCGTAGGTTTGTTCCTCTTTGACAGTATACAATCAGAAGATTTGTTAGAGGTAATTCTTGAAGTCTTTCCAAGCATAAGGTAGTTTCTCAATCCTAGCTGCACTTGAAAAGTTTCACTCAACTGATGAGTATCTCAAATACTCATTTTATCCCTATGTTTTACTTAGATTTTTAGTATTTTTTATGTTAAATAAGTGTACTAATGCTTTAAATATTCATCTTTATGATTAGGTCAACCATTTGGTGTAATTGAGAGAAAATGAGAGGAAAATGAAGGAAAATCAGCAAATTACACATGCAGCAACAACTACTGTGTTATGATGTTTCAAGCTTCAAGATAATCCCAAATGGCTACAATATTTATATGGATGGATAGGAGACTTCTCAAGCTTTCCAAAGAGACCTTATTCACTCAATTTGGACTTAAAATGATCAAGTTACATCTGCAGTCAATGAATAGCAAGATTCAAAAGTGACCAGTTTGAGAATTTTATAAATTAAGTCTTTATAATCACTTCTAAAGTGTTATTTCTGGATATATCTAGATTATACACCTTGTAATATTTCCAAAAAATCCAAGATCACCCAACCGTCTGGCGACAAAGTTATGACCTTGGGAAGTTAGTGGTGCAAAACAGGGAGTCAGACAAATATCGCGACAATGAGAACCAACGTCATGACGTTACAGATAGTGCAATAATGTTGCATCCCGACATTACGACATTGCCAAACGACATCGCGATGTTCAGGGTTTGTTTTAGGTCGATTTTCAACCTATTTTGAACCCATAATTAAGGGTTTTAAAGCTCAAACCCTAGAAACACAAAAGAGAATGAATTTCTGGGTTTCCTAGGGTGTTTCCATCCTAGGAACTAAGTCTTTTGAAGAGGAGCAATTTGAATAAGAATAAGGAAGATTGAAGAGGAGATTTAAGGCTTTCATCATTCAATTAGTTTATTTCTTCCCATTTTTATGTTTCTCTCACTTCGTGGTCAGATTCTCACCATCATGAACTAATTCTCAGAATTTAGGTTTTGCTGTATTTCAATACGAATCTTATATCTAATTGTTTAGTTTCTTATTTCTATTGTCTATTTGTGATTTTCTATTTATTAATTCATGCTTAGGTGTTATTTGTATGTTGATTTCTAACTAATCTCATCATGGTAAGTGGTTCCTTGCAAGATCTGAGAAGAGAGTGAGGAATTTGACTTAGATGAATTAACCTAATTATCTTGGTAGTGTAGAAATTATCGATAATTAGGAGGTGTGTGAGATTATTGGGTCTTAAAGCATCTCTAATGCTTAGGGTTGAGATGAGAAGCAAGAAACCTAGTATTAGTTGGTAGATTATTCTAATCTCTATAGGCTTATAATTAAATTAGGCAAGAATCTCCTTGAGAGCTTTTCTAAGAGACAATAGAATGAAATTTTAATAGATATAATAGATTGTCCTAATTACACCACTACTCCTACACTCATCATCTCTTGGTATCCCTTAGTTGCACAGTTCATTTGTTGGTTAAGCTTTCATTATTTTAGTTTATTTTAACTGTATTTTTCAACCCATCACAATTGACTGTTTGGATATTAAAGAAAATTTTGGTACTTAGCATCCCCATTTCGCTGTGGATCGATATCCGTACTCATGTACACTTTATTATTTGACAAGCTTATACTTGTGCAAAATAGGTGCTCTTTTGATATTTTTAGCATATTCTTAATACAAAACACAAATACACCTATCAAGTTTTTGGCACCGCTGCCGAGGACTAACAAGTCCTTGGTGCTACACCAGAAAACGCCTATCTTCAACATCATTCCCTCAGCATGTTGATGAGTATATATTATACTCATTTTATCCTTATATTTTGATTAGATTTTTAGTAGTTTTATTATATAAATAAGTGATCTAATGCTCTAAATTTTCAATTTTATGATTAGGTCAACCATGAGGCAATATGAAGAAAGCCCAAAAATCAACAAATTATACATGCAGAAGCAGTTACTGTGTTTTGATGTTTTGAGCTACAATATGATCTCAAATGGCTACAATATTTATATGTATGGATAGGATACTTCCCAATCTTTCCAAAGAGACCTTATTCACTCAATTTGGACTTCAAATGATCAATTTATGACTCTTGGAAGTTGAAGGAAGAAGAGAAGAGAGCTCAAAAGTGACTAGTTGGAGCATTTTGTAAATTCAGTCTTTATAATCATTTCTAAAGTGTTATTTCTGGCAATATCTAGATTTCACACTCTCTAAGATTTCCAATGAATCCAAGATCACCCAAATCGAAGTTTGGACGACAAAGTTATGGCCTCAAGAAGTTAGTGCAAAAACAGGGGAGCTGCAGCGACGTCGGGAACCAACGTCGTGACGTGGTAGCAAGCCTCAAAACGCTACAGCCTGACGTCGCGATGTTCGGGGTTGGTTTTGAGCTGATTTTCAGCCCATTTTGAGCCCATAATTGATAGTTTTAAAGCCTCAAACCCTAGAAACACAAAGGTGGACGAATTTGTGGGTTTCCTAAGGTTTTTCCATCCTAGGAACCAAGTCTTTTGAAGAGGGGCAATTTGAAGAAGAAGTAGGAAGACTGAAGAGGAGATTTGGGCTTTCATAATCCAATTAGTTTATTTCTTCTCATTTTTATGTTTTCTCTCACTTCTATGGTTGTATCTCTCACCAACGTAAACTAATTTCGTTTTATAGGGTTTTAGATTTAGTTTAGTCATGATTTATGTATTTGAAAATTGATTTACTTTTTATTTGATATTTGAAGAACATTTCTATTAAATGCCCTATTCTATTCTTCATTACATGTTGATATTTGTACACCATTGGCATGCTTGTGGTTCAATTCAAGATTTGAGAAATGAGAATTGAATTAGACATGTGTAGAGCATCACATTTCACCATTGACAAGAGATTCTCATGGGTTTTGTGTTGTAATTTAGGCTTCTTTGGTTTATTGTGCTCTAAGGGCTTTGAGGTTGAGTAGAGATGCAAAATACCTAAGTTCTATGGGTAGAATGTGGGTTATCGAGAGATTCACATATGAAATAGTGAGGCTTACCATTAATAGGTGATTAGAATATCAATTAGGGTGAATTGAACTAGAATACATAAGGATTAACCAAATGACATCTAAACCCTAGGTTTTCCATCTTTTATTTCACCCATTTCACATGTTAGTTTAGGATTTTTGTTTGTTAGTTATTTTCATCTAAATCCATCATCCAAATAAAGATAGGATTATTCTAATTTCGGTATCTTAGTAACCTAATCCTCGTGGGAACTCTTACTCTCATTATATTACTTGATGCGAAGCATGCACTTGAGCACATAGGCGTATTATTTTATATACACATAGTCGCGCATATCACATGTATTTCATAGAGGATTACTTGAAGTTCTTGGACTTGATTGACCATAGTCTTGGAATCTACAATTTTGTAATCGAGGAAATAGCCCACGTCAAACTTCTAAGCCCCAACATCCTCGGTTTTATATTTCCGGTCTAGTGATTCCCATAACTCCTTGGTTGTTTTCTTATCTGATTACATATTGTATAAAGAATTAGTTAAAGCATTCATGACATAGTTCCTGCATAGAAAGTCAAAATGTTTCCAAGCATCCATAACATTGATGACTTGGATATTGTGCTCATCTTCTTTGAGCTAAGAAACATCTCCAATGAGAATCTCTAAGACTAAGGTACGTATAATAAATACCTCTATCATTATCCATTAAAATTTAGTTCATCGGGAATCCTCAGTTTTCTCTAGAGATGTAGACAGACATAATAGTAAGCATCATCAAAATTGTCCCACAATAGGGGTCAGCCCTTGGGCAGATGCAGCTAGAACAACATTGGTTGAATCAGAAACCAATTTCCGCAAACAGAGAAAATGTGTCAAATTTTCATTTCCCAAAACCAATTCTCAAACTAAATGAAAATAATGTGTTACAAAGTATTCCCAAGAAAGATTGGTGGAGCATAAAACCTAAGCCAGAACCAACCTCCTTAGACAAAATATTTAGTTCCCAAGAAAGATTGGAGGTGTCACCAACGGTCTTTCTTAAGATCCAAA
>JAEQBH010007664.1:0-166798 GCA_016808115.1 Tetrastigma voinierianum
TATAGTGGAAAATAGAGAGGAAAAGTGGAAGGAAATAAAATTAAAAAATAGCTTTGAATTTAATAAATTAATTCTATATGTTTATTCAAACTTATTTTATTTGTTTTTCTCAATTATATAGAGACTAAAAAAGAATTTAAAATATGTAAAATTTTGAATAATTTTGATTATATTTTATTTTCTTTTATATTTTCCATCATGAAACTAAACATGAGAAAATCAATTTCTTTGGTATTTTTTTTTCTTTTCCTAGTACTTTTGGATTCCAAATGGAACCTAATAGACTAACCAGCTCTAACCATTCTTGAGTACATCATCTCCAGGTTGTTGAGAGGTAGTTAGAGTCAGTAACTGCTCACTATCATGGTTGAAATTCCCTTAGGTGAAATTTGTTGCTTTTTATCGAAGTTTTTCTTTTAGTTACTGGAAATGGATGAAAGAGAAAATTATAATAGGATGAGTACTACACTCATAATGGTTTGAATCAGAATGGGTCGGTTTTCTGATTATGAAAATAGTAAGAGTAAAGTTCAAATGTCTATATTTGATTTCCCTATATTTTTCATATGATTACCAAGGAATTGATAAAATTGCAGGGAAAAGGTAAGCATTCAGCCTCCTCAATAAATCTTAATGTAATGAAATCTAAGGTGGAAAGTTTCACCAAAGTAAAAATAAAAATTTGACAAAATAGTAAGATTAATAATCCAAAAGGCAAAACCAACTGATAGAGCTCTTGAGGGCAGACTAAAGTAGTAAAGGGGGAATGGTACAGATTCCAGACTGAGCGTGTCTAAAAAACAAAGTACTACAACAATATAATGCAAATAAATAGATGTCAAAAAAAAAAACTGAAAGATATGAGGCAAGTTCTTCCGTTATTTATTTGTTACGAAGATGGACATGCCAATGACGAACATGGACCCATACATTTACACTTATTCACCAAGACATTATTGAAGTTGAAGACAAAATATATATGAGGCAGTTTTTAACAGCCACATTCACAAAGGCCACCACCATAGCACTTGTTGAAAGTGCTGCCATGGCAGATTTTGATGCAGTCACTTGGGAGTTTGCACGGCACTGGTTTTGCCTCCATTGGAATGGTGGGTCTCACCATGGCCTCCATTGGTTTTTGCACGGCACTGCATACCAAGCTTGCCCAACAGTTTACTTTATCACCCATCAAATAATATGGAATGGTATTCCACTTCTTTTCTATTATAATGTGATCAAAGTACATTGTAAATCAACAGAAAATCTGAGTATGGAAGAAAAAAACAGATGCTTACCACATCCAATAACTAGTAGAACCGCCATGAATGCCACCTTCAGTACTGAAGCCTTCTTCATTTCTGATTAGTTAGTTATCAATTACCTAGTGTATGATCTCTTTCTCTACATATATAGATGCACATAACTTAACTACAAGAAAACATGTTAAAACATGTTTCGGCAGTAAAATTTTTGACGGGAAAATTTGGGGCCGTTTTTTTTTTTATGGAAAATCGCTAGACAAAAGTTAACCATTTGGCTACAAAAACATGCATAGATAAAAATAATTTTTCCAAAAGTTATAATCTCTTATCTATATTTCCTAACAATATTTTTTTCACTTAAATGATATTGTCAATGATATTATTTCCTGATGAATTAAATGATATTGTCACTTAAAGTTATTATTATGTTATAATATTGGTAACATTGACAAAGAGTTATATGATTTATTTAATTATTAATTAAAAGTATTATAAATTTTTATCTAATGAAATAATATAATATATATTTATATATATATGCTGATTTAATTTCAATCATGTCTATATGTAATTTTAATTTTTAATCTTAATTTTTATTGTAATTATACGATTGTTTTCCATTTTGACATTAATACTATAGTTATGATTATTTTTATAATCTTAACTTTAAACTTAATCTTAATTTTGACTTTGATTAAATATTTCCTTTTATTTCATCTTATATATATATATATATATATATATATATATATATATATATATATATATATATATATATATATATATATATATATATATATATATATATATATATATATATATATTTTATTTTATTTTATTTTATTTTTATTTTTATTTTTTTCAAACCATGAGTAAGAATCCCAGAGTGTTTACGCACATATTTAATACATTCCTGCACTCATACCACATCTAGACTAATCCTCATACGAGTTAGGAGGGACCATAAGGGCGGTCATACTCTACCACATAACACAACTGCATTCTCAGGGCTCGAACTCGAGACCATGGGTTAAGGTTGGAGAGACTCTAGCCATGTCACCTACATGTTCGGTGGTAACTTTTATATGTTTCATTTTCAAGTTTATATTTAATCTTTTACTTTAAATTGAGTCTTAATTATAACTATAATTAAAGAATACATTAATTTCAACCTTAATCTAAGATAACATTAATTTAATATTTAAAAACAATATTTTAGTTTTGGTTATTTTTCAAATTTTTAACTTTCACTGCATTATTTTTTTTTTTTTGACAATGTCACTTTTCTTTAAAATATGAATGTTACTTTAACTTTGAATTTCACCCAATTTTCCTTTAGAAGTATGGTTTTCCTCTTATATACTAGTGATTTTATGGGTATATTAGTAGATTTTTTAACCTAAAATACTAGTGATTGAAAATTTAATTAAAAAATATACCAAAAGATTATAAAACTTTAATAGTAATATCCACTAATGCAATATTATATTAAGATAGGTATTCATAATTAAAATGAACTATGTGCAACAATCATAATGTTAATTTTATTTTATAACTATTCTGTAATTTTATATTAGCTTTAATATTTAAATTTTTTAATCTTAAAGGTTATCTTAATTTGTTTTAAATTCATTTTCCTTTCTTTATTTATATAACTATAGAAAATATAAGGAAATATGTTGTCAAAAAAAAAAGGAAATATAGATTGTAGATATAATATACTAAATCAAGTTTCAATAATAAATAAAAATTAAAAGATAAAAATAGGAGAATAAGAATGGTTGACACTACTGGTGATGAAGTTATTGATGCATTAAATGATGCATGTGGACCGGTAGACCAAGATATAAACTTAAAGGAATCTCCTAGTCATGGAAAATTTGAAAAGTTGTTTAATGAAGCTAATAAAGAATTATACACAGGTTGTAGAAAGTTTTATGCATTAACATTTCTTGTGAAGTCGATGCATGTCAAAGTCCTTAATTGTTGGAGTGACAATTCCTTTGACATGTTACTCCCATTGTTAATTGATGCTTTTCAAGAAGGATCAAACATTCCAAAGACATACTATGATGCTAAGAAGATGTTAAGAGAATTGGGTGTAGGGTATAATTCAATCCATGCATGAAAATATGATTGTGCATTATTTTGGAAAGAGAGTGAGACTCTCGACAAATGTCTAGTAAAAGTATGAACTCGATATAAGTCAGGCCAAGGAAAAGGGAAAAAAGTTTCTCATAAAGTATTGCGTCATTTTCCTCTTAAACCAAGACTACAAAGATTGTTCATGTCAAGACATACATCAATAGATATGAGGTGGCATAAAGAAAAACGAATCAATGAGGACGGTGTCCTAAGGCATCCAACTGACTCTGAAGCTTGGAAAGATATGGACACTCAATTCTCGTTTTCAAGACTGTAATGTTTGATTAGAGGTTGCAATAGATGATTTCAATCCATTTGGAACCATGAATATTAGTTATAGCATATGACCTGTTGTATTAGTACCATATAATATGCCACCATGGAGATGTATGAAGGAAATTCTTTTGTGACACCCCAATATCTGGGGGTCAATTTTGTTCTCTTTTTCTTAAAGGTGTCCAAGGAACAATGTTCGTAACGCTTGTCCATGCATAGTGACCCAAACAATGCATTGTCAGAAGTTCGTCGCGATGCACAAGCAGGCGCAAATTACCCGCGACTATTGGGCGCGCTGTCGCCATGCATCGGGCTCGCTCGCCAATATATCGCGAAGATCGCTCTACAAGCCCGCTCTTACTGACACCAAACAAATTCCAACCCCGCCGCGATGCATCATGGGGCCTTCCACTGGAACGCTTATCGGTTGACACCAAAGGTCAGTGTCGCCACACCAAACCATCCCACGACGCGTTCCCTTGTCACGACATTCAAACCTGGTCGCGATAATCAAGGCCCCCGCGTTCCACACCGTCGCAACACTTAATTCTCTGTCTCAACACAGGGCGAGCCATCTCTATCGCGACAAGGAGTCCTCTGTTGCGAAAGAGCACTGGGCGAAGCCTGCCGCGACAAAGCCTTCCCAGCACGCCGTGCGCCAGAGGCGCCGTCGTGCACGCGGCACGCCGCTTTGCACGCTGCGGGCCCTTACCGTCGACACCACTGCAGTTTCATGACCAAAACTGGAAATGGGCAGTAGCCCACCCCATTTGATCCCCTGCACTTTTTCCTTTTTGTTCTACATACTGTAAAACCAACATAAATTAGATTTACTATTACAAAGGCCACTGGAACCTGGAAAACTTGCCAAAATGTATTTATTATACAAAAAGAGTTTAATTATAACTCCTTATTCTTTACATAGTACAAAAACTGGGTTTTTATACCCAAAATTTACATAATACGAAAGTGAGGCCTAATTTGGCCTTTTCTTCGCCACTAGGTCCTCGGATGCGTCCCATCCCCAGGTGCACCTTCAATAACTGAAATTGTTATTCCCACGACGGGGTAAGCAATGCCCAATAGTTGAATTTTCCTACATGGGTTAATCCCCACCTAAGTGCTCATGCAATGGCAACCAAACAAACATTCAAGTAAATCATTCATATCCCTACTTGAATGTCTACATGCCCCATCTCATGCCTCGAGTCCTCACCGACTCCCTCACACATGCTATTTTCCATGTATGAAAAATCATTCTCAAAACAAAGATATTTGTTTGTTTGTGGACAACCCTCCGATATATTATAGTGGACATACTCCGATAAATAATTGTTGGTCAACCTCCAAATCATGTCATGCACTCACACCCATCGCTCTATGGTGTCTCCGCATATGAAATAATATGCCATTTCCTACCAATTCATGTGTTAATATACTTTTACGTATATACTAACGCATCTACACAATCAAGATAGTCATCTATCTTTATAATAACACCAAAACATCACATTGGCAAATTCATCAAATCCGACAATCAGCTCTTAGGACTGCTCTTAAAATAAACACAAGAGCTCCGCCTTTAGCCGCTCAAAATGTTCTATATATCTCAGTCCGACTGGCCCAAAAAACAAATCCCAAACATTTCAAAGACTCGGGCCCCAACTCAGGGATCAAACATACAACACCCCAACCATCCCAACCATTTGGATGGCTCTTAGCTAAAGACTAAACCAAGTAGGAGAAAAACCCCTATCTCTTGGATTTGTCAAAACTCCCCAATTCCAGTTTCGATGCGAAGCTCTAGCTGCGAGGATAAACTTTCCCTCTTACTCAGCCTGAAACCGTCGATCCAATCATCGGAAAATTTAGAGAGAAGGTAGAGCTCCTCTCTTTATAACTCTCTCTTTCTTTTCTTTCCTTCTTCTCCCTTCTCCCATCCTATCGGTTGGTCTAAGATGGGCCAAGTGGGATGTCCACTCATGCCAATGTTAGCCTCTCATTAGCTCTCTTGGATTTCCTTATCTCCTTATCCATCTACTTTGGATTCTTACCCAATCATGGGTTGCCACATGTCTTCTAAGGTCCCACTCGAGCCCTTTGTTCGAGACATCCGCACTTCTGACACTGCATGACTATAAGCCACTAAACACCTGCCAAGTGTCCAATACCACTCTCAGTGCCTCGAAAAATGTGAAATTCCGACCATCTTGGAATTTGATGAAATTCGGCGTGGTAGCTAGATTTCACGAGACAATTTCAACAGTGAAGTCTGTTTCGTCATCCGAGATCTAGAAAAAGTTTGGATTTCTGACCAAAATTATAGTTTTACCATTTCTCAAAAAATTTTGATTTTCCAGGGTCTTACATTCTTCCCTCCTTAAAAGAATTTCGTCCCGAAATTCCACACAATCATATTAACTCACATGCATATGCAACGTGCACTATGTCATGCATGTAAACTAGTCATTTAATTATTAAACGACTAAACCACATACCTTCATCCCTAAACAAGAAGGGATAGGTGGCCCACATCGTGTCCTCGCGCTCTCACATTGCCTCCACTCACCCACCTGTTGCCACAAAAGATTTCTTTATTAGCCTTACGGCTCAAGGTCAGAAACCTAATCCTGCCATCCATGATGCGATCGGGTCCCTCCTCGGCTGGGTCCCATCCGTAACAATCGAATGTCTCCCAATCCACATGCTGATCTCGGAGTATACCCTTCGAGCATGGAGATGTGGAACACCTCATGGACACATGACATGCTAGGCGATAAAGCCAACCTAAGATGTTTATAAGGCTCCACCCTCTGAAAATCTCTGAAGGGTCCATTAAATTTCAACGGACGCCTTCATTCGCTTGCCGAACCTGACCACTCCTCTCTTAGGCATCACCTTCGAGAAGACGTGATTGCCAACTTCGAACTCTAGAGTTTGACGTCGCCTGTCAACGTAGTTCTTCTGCCGACTCTAAGCCGTGAGAAGACGCTGCTGTATCAAACTCACCTTCTCAGAGGTGTCTCTAATCAGATCCGGACCAGTAATGGAGCTCTCTCCCACCTCGGTCTAACAAATTGGTGATCGGCATGGCCTCCCATACAACGCCTCATAGGGTGCCATTTGTATACTCTTGATAACTGTTGTTGTACGCAAATTCCACCTCCCAGCTACCCTTATGATCCAGGACGCATGCTCCCAGCATGTCCTTTAAAATCTGCATGGTCCTCTCCGACTGACCATCTATCTATGGATGAAATGCAGTGCTCATAGTCAACTGCATTCCCATGGCCTTCTGGAAAATTTTCCAAAAGTGTGTCGTAAATCTGGGATATCTATCCGACACTATGGACACTGGCACTCCATGTAGCCGAACAATCTCTCGGATATACAACTGGCAGAATTCCTCTAGTGTGAAGGTCATCCGCAAGGCTAAGAAGTGTGCCGACTTCGTGAGCCGGTGTACTATCACCCATACCGCATCATGCCTCTGTGGTGTCCATGGAAAGTGAGTCACAAAGTCCATCGTGACATGCTCCCACTTCCACTCAGTTACCTCCAACGACTGGAGTAGCCCTATTGGCTTCTGGTGCTCAACTTAACCTATTGACACTTGAGGCATCGTCGAGCGAAGTCCCCGATGTGTCTCTTCATCCCGCTCCAGTGGTACTGACGACGAAGATCTTAGTACATCTTCGTTCCACCTGGATGCACAGCAAACCGGGAGCAATAGAACTCCCTAAGAATCTCCTCTCTTAGATATGTCAAATGGGGAACCACTAATCGTCCCATACCGGGGGAAGACTACCATCTAGCGATGGTCCAAATTTCACACGACCCGACTATACCGGGTCCCCCGATGGACACTATCTCTACGTTTCCGCCTCCCTGGACTCAATCATCATCTAATAGAGACGGTAGGCTACCGTGACCGCAATGTACCCTAAACCTGCTCGTTGTACTGTAGTCTAAATTGTCTCACAGTCTTAAGCATCCGCCACTCCCGAGAAGCTATACTAGCCATTGCCCTCGCGGACTCCTACCGAGTGCATCGCCCACTACATTTTCCTTACTGTGCGGTAATGCACCTCATAATCTCTAGGAACTCCATCCACCCCGTGTTGCCTCATGTCGAGGTCCCGCCGCGAAGATGGTTTCACTTTGCGGTCCGAAACACCTCAAATTGCTCACCGTATAGGTAGTTCCACCAAATCTTCAAGGCAAGGACTATGGCTGCCAACTCCATGTCGTTTGTGGGGTAATTCTGCTCATGGTTTTTCAATTGGTGGGAATCATAAGCTACTACCCTCCTGGGGGATCAGACAAAACACATCCTAAATCCGCCTTCGAGGCATCACAATACACTGTGTACCTCTGTCCCCTCTCCAGGACTATCAGAATATGAGCTAAAGTAAGCCTCCTCTTCAATTCCTGGAATGCCTTCTCGCACAAGTCATTCCACTCAAACTTGACCTCCTTCAGGTGAATCTCATCATAGGTGCTACTAGTCAAGAGAAATCCTCAATGAACCTCCTGTAGTACCCTGCAAATCCTAAGAAACTACGTATCTCGAAGACTGACTTCGCTTCTCTCAAATTATAATGTACCTCAACCTTCTCGGGTCCACACTGTCATTACCTGCCGACACTACGTGCCCCAAGAATCTCACATCAATAAGCCAAAACTCGCACTTGTCGAATCGCATACAAACGTGGTCTCTCAACGTACCAAGCAGTAACAACCTCAAATGATCCTCATGCTCCTCAGACTAGGAGTAGATCAAAATGTCATCTACAAATACTACGACAAACTGATCAAGATAGGGTTGGAATACCCTATGCATGAGATCCATGAATGTTGCTGGCACATTCGTCAATCCAAAGGGCATCACTGTGAACTCAAAGTGCCCATACCGCATCTTGAATGTTGTCTTAGGATATTCACTTCCTAACCCTCGCTGATGGTAACTCGTGTGAAGTTCACCTGAGAGCAGACTCTCACTCCTTCCTCACCCATCAAATAAGTCATTAATCCCCAGAATGGATACCGATTCTCGATCATAACCCTTATTCAACCGCTTCAGAGTCAATGCACAAATGAAGGGTCTTATCCTTCTTCGCAAACAAACCTGGAGAGCCCCATGGGCGGCGTTCTGGCCTAATGAATCCTTTGTCCAAGAACTCAGATTTGGACCTTGAGTTCCCGCAACTCAACTAGTACCATTCTATGAGTCATAGAGATGGGCGACGTGCCAAGGTGTAACTCAATACAGAAGTCTATAACCCTCCGCGGAGCTAATCCCGATAGCTCATCCATAAAAACATCCTCGTACTCGCAGACTACCTGAGGTAGACCTAAGTCTTGTCTCACTGGCCCTTCAGTAAGCACATAGCCAACCCCTCAACCGCCCGTGCCATCCGGATTCATACACTGGCCCCGGGGCAGCCCATCATGTCATTCCCTAAAACGTGAACACAAGTACTGGCTCTTGTGTGTAGCTGTGAACCCTCCTACTCGCGAATCAATGACGACTCTAAGATGTTCACAACTAGTCCATCCCAAGGATGATGTCGAACTCTGAAATGTCCATGACCCTCAGGTACACTGTGAGCAGAATCCCGGAGATCTCTAGCTCGCAACCTCGACATATCATATCTATACTCACCCTAATCCCTAAGGGAGAACTCACATACAGGGGCTCCTCCAAGGTCTCGACCTTTAAGCTCCAATTCTCTCATAACTGATGCAGCAATGAATGAATGCGATGCACCAGAATCAAATACTCCTTGTCACAAGTAGATAACATAAACATACCCTTGCCTATAGCTAACCGGGACGGCTGGCTCGCCGCAGGTATGATGGCTTAGACAAGCCCCTGAATCCCTAACGTCCCTACCCATGGCCTCCGTCCTCTCGCCCTGCCCCATACCCGCCCTTTGGCCTATCTATACGAAGGCACCAGACAAAGACCTTGGGATTGGTACTAGTTCCTCTTACCCATACTAGGGTGTGGAGGAATAAACTGTGTCCGCGCTTATCCCACGGACGACTGGACTCCGCACCGCCCCAAACCCGATCCCACTCGGCAACCCGCCCCCATATGTCCGGCTGTTGAAGTGGAAACATGTCACATGTCCTGCTTGACTAGAAGCCCTAGTCTGACCTTGGCCCTGATGGCCACAGCCTTGTCCTTGAAACACTCTAGCAGCAGAAGTCTTCTGCCTCTTTCTCAAACTAGAAGAAGGCTGATCCTCCCTCTTCACTAAGACTTAGCCCTGATACTCAGGCATCCTCTATCTCTCTCTCTATGGTCAGAGCCGTCTCGACCATGGAGTCCATGTCCTGTAGGCGGAGTCCTACACCTTCCTGCACGGACAACTTCAACCATTCTCAAATCTCATCACTCGGGCCATATCCGTGGCCACGAGTCATCGCGCAAATGGCCAACTCAAGAACTTAGCCACCCTATCATCACATTCCCCGTCAAATTTAGGAAATCCTAGGCCTTTGCATGTCTAGTAAGTAGTGGCCGGAAAAATGGCCCATAAAGAGCCTATGAATCGCTCAAGTCATTGCCTCTATGTCCTTAAAGGTCTTAACCCAATCCCACCACACTTGGGACTCACCCTCTAGCTGGAATGCAACTAGCTTGATCTTGGTCGCATCGGAGGTAATCTTCATAGCCTCCAATACCAATACCTTCTCAATCTATTGGAACCAATGGTCTCACACCACGGTCCTCCCCGTAAACGTCTGAGGACGATGATTCTGAACCTCCGGAGGTTACTCTGACCTCCCTAACCACCAACTCCGCACTGTCGTGCAATGGCAACAGCTTGTAATCCCTACAAATTTCGCAGCCTCGCCGGTCAAAAACCAGTGTGGTGCCCGACTAGCACCGCTGACGACCCCACGCCCCCCCCGGCCCTGACTTTGTCATCTACACATGTCAATGGCGACAAGTCATTAAATTTATCCTACTAACTAGTAAAGGCACATGCCACCCAATTAATAGACTTTCACATCATGAATCGACCCATTCACCACTTTTTTTCTTAGTGGTTAATTGCCAATCACTCATTTCCCATTCATTTCAATTGAATTTTCATGTTCATTCTGTTTTCCGAACCCCTAAGGTTGTGTTTCTCAACCCAAGTGTTCCATATACAATTCATCATGTATATAATTCACATAATTCAATCACACATGTTAATAAATACGCATGCAACGCATTGGCCATCAATCCATCAAATGCATAATGAATGGCTGATTTAAAACCCGCTTTCCATCAAGTCCTGTATTCGTGATACCTAATTCCCGACACCAAGTCAGGAGTCGGATCGAAACTAAACTTATGGATGCCAAAACCCGAGCTCCCTAGGTATTTGTATACCTAAGCTGTGACACCCCAATTTCTAGGGGTTAATTTTGTACTCTTTTTTTTTAAATGCACACATGAACAAGTGTCTCGTGGAACAATGTCCATGTACAAAGGACTCCAAATAGTGCACACAACATAATGCACTGCAAGTCTGTCAGATGAGAGCGATCAAGCGAGCGCAATAGTGCACGTTGTGTGCACTGTTGCGCTCTGTCGCACGAGCTGTCGCCATCCGTTAGGCGCTCTATCGCACGAGCTTGTTACGACACCACCCAAAAGCCTGGCCCTATTGCGACACCAAGACTGTGTCACGACACCAAACAACCAAACCTTGTCGCAATAGAGAACACTCTGTCACGACATACTTCAGTCTTCCACTGAAACGCCGTTGTCGCCACACCAAGGGTCATGTCGCAACACCAAACCATCCCACGACGCAGCCCCCTTGTCGCGACACCAAAACTGGGTCGCAACACCGAAGGCCCCTACTGCCCAACACCCTGTCGCGACACTTAATTCTTTGTCGCGACACAAGGCGAGCCATCTCTATCATGATAAGAAGTCCTTTGTCGCGACAGAGCACCTAAGGAAGCCTATCGCGACATGCCTTCCTAGGGGAGCCGCCGCGCATGCGCCAGCTCCCTCGATTGTCGGCCGCAGGCACGCCACTCAGACGCCGGCGGGCCCTTGCATCGTTACGACACCACTAAAGTGTCACGACCCAAAACTGGAAATGGGCAGTAGCCCACCCCATTCCATCCCCCGTGACTTTTCCTTTGCTCTACACATCAGAAATCAACATAAATTAGCCTTATTATTACAAAGGCCACTGGAACCTGGAAAACTTGCCAAAATGGGGCAATTATACAAAAAGAGTTTAATTACAACTCCTTGTTCTGGCACAATACAAAAAACCGGGTTTTCTACCTTAATTTACATAATACAAAAGTGAGGCCTGGCCTTTTCTTCAATTAATTAAGTCCCTGATGCGTCCCATCCCCAGTGCACCTTCGCATCTAAAATTGTTATCTGATGACGGGGTGAGCAATGCCCAAGAATTGAATTTTCCTACATGGTTAAGATCCCCACCTAAGTGCTCATGTAATGGTGATCCAAACAAATTATCTGGTGGAATCATGCATATCTCTACTTGAATGTCTACATGCCCCGTCTCATGCCTTGAGTCCTCACCGACTCCCTCACACATGCTATTTTCCATGTATGAAAAATCATTCTCAAAACAAAGATATTTGTTTGTTTGTGGACAACCCTCCGATATATTATAGTGGACATACTCCGATAAATAATTGTTGGTCAACCCTCCGAAATCATGTCATGCACTCACACCTACTGTTCTATGGTGTCCCCATGCATATGAAATGCAATATGCCATTTCCTACCAATTCATGTTAATATATCATGCATGCATATACTAACATAATTCACACAATCAGCATGTTATTCATATTTAGCAATAACACTAAAAACATCACACATGGGCCAATCAATAGTTCGACAATCAACTCGACCGTCTGTAAAAACAAACACAGAGCCTCCGCCTGTGCCACCCGAAAATGTAGCTCCATAATAACCTAGTCGGATTATGCAGCTTGAGTTTCAAACATTTGGCCTCAATCCCAGTTTGTGGGACTGAAACATATAAGACCATTTCATTGACCATCCCCAGGCATTTGGATGGCTCTTGCGAAGAATAAACGAGTAAGAAGAAAACCCCTACCTCTTGGATTTGTCAAAACTCCCCAATTCTAGTCTCGATGCGAAGCTCTAGATGCGAGGATAAACTTTCCCTCTCTCTACAACTCACTTTCTTTTCTTTCCTTCTTCTTCTCCCTTCTCCCATCCTACCAGTTTGTCCAAGATGGGCCAAGTGGGATGTCCACTCATGCCACATGTCAGCCTCTCATTGGCTCTCTTGGATTTCCTTATCTCATATCCATACTTTAGTTCTTACGATCATAGGTTGCCACATGTCTTCAGGGTCCGCCAGGCCTTTTGTTTGAGACATCCACACTTGACACATGGCACACTATAAGCCACTCCCAGCACATGCAGTGTCAATACCACTCTCGATGCCTCAGCGTGAAATTTTAATGCATCTTGGGGTCGGAGGAGAAATTTGCATGCGATGAAGTGAATTTGTGGATAATTTCAATGGTCATGATCCGTTTCATCATCGAGATCTAGAAAATTTTAGTTTCTTGAAATTACAATTTTACCCTTTCTCAAAAAATTTTGATTTTCCAGGGTCTTACAATTTTTCAATTTATCATTGTTAATCCTAGGACCACAAGCCCCAGGCAAAGATATTGATGTTTACCCGTCCCATTACAATAGAAGTTGAAAGAGGTGAGGCCATGAAGGTGTTCAAACATTTGACGTGTCAATTGGAGAAAACTTCTACATGCATGCTTGTGTTTTATGGACAATAAATGACTTTCTAGCTTATAGAACTATGCGGATAGAGCCTGAAAGGATATAAAGCATGCCCAGTTTGTAATGAAAAACACATGTAATTAGAATTATAGAAACAAAATTTGTTACATGGGTCATTGACGATTTTTTCCTTTAGACCATAGTTGGCGAAGGAGTAAACAATATGATGGTAAACCTAAGCATCGACCACCCCCGAAGGTATTTAATGATATATTGCAACAATTATGTGCTCTCAAAGAAATGAAGCCTAGTAAGCATCCAAATAATGTTGATAGAAAGCGAAAACGAGTGCTTGAGAACTAAATTGGACAAAAAAAAGTATTTTCTTCGATTAGAGTATCGTCAGAGTTGAAATTAAGACATATTGATGTTATGCATGTTGAGAAGAACGTATGTGATGTAATATTGTGGGAACCTTGTTGAATATTGAGGGAAAGAGACAAAAAGACACAAATAAAGCCTGCTTGATTTAGCCGATATGAATATAAGAAAAGAATTGCATCCGCAAGTACCTGGAACATACTAGAAAAACCTCATGTATGCTACAATAAACCTGAGATTAGGTGAAAGAGTTCTTAAAATTTGTCAAATCAGTTAAATTTCCGGATGGTTATGCTGCAAATTTAGCAAGAAATATTAGCATTGGTGATGGGAGAATCTCGTGGTTTAAAAGTCATGATTATCATGTTTTGTTACAAAAGTTACTTCCCATTGCTATTCTGTTATACCCAAATAAGGATTTGTGTACGACATTAGCTGAGTTGTCTAGTTTTTTCCAAAAGTTATGTGCAAAAACATTATATGCGAATGACTTGGAAAAACTAGAACAAGGGATTATCTTAATATTGTGGAAGCTTGAGAGGATATTCCCACCAGCTTTCTTCGATGTCATGGTACAATTAATGGTACATTTCCCACATGAGGTGAAACTTGTTGGACCAATAAATTATCGATGGATGTATCCATTTGAAAAGTAGATTTTTGAAAATTTGTATTATTAATATCTTTGTACAACCATACTACGTATCATGACTTTTGATTTTATCAAAATTTTGTATTTAGGAACTTATGCACATTGAAAAGTATGTGGAGAAATAAAGCTCGTAATTCGGGGTAAAGGTTCCATTGCAGAGGTAGACACTGTGAATGAAGCTTTAATGTTTTGTTCAATGTATGTTAGTGGGATTGAAACACGTTTTAATCAAGGTGAAAGGAATGAAGATAGATTTGAAAATCAAGCACAAGGATGTCTTTCCATATTCTCACAAGAAGCTCGACTAACTCCAGAGTCGACAACATCTCTTAGTATTCAAAGGAAGTGTTAGATAAAGCGCATTGGTATATCATGAATAATTGTCATGATTGAGACCATACTTAAAGTAAGTTTTGGCTCATCCTAACAAATAAGTAAAGTTCTAATCTTATAGCCCATTACTTATTGTACTTTGATGACGAGTGAACATGCAAAAGAATCGAGAGGATAAGCCTTGATGATTTAGAAAGACAAGAACAAGACTTCCTAAGTGGTTTACAGCGCTGCAGTGCTATTAATTTGAGCAATTTTCTTATTCATTCAATGAAAAATAATAATATAATTTTTATAATATTTAGTATGTTTATATATAATGATGCATATTCATATTGTGGTGATGAAAGTTTCACGTGTTTAGCAATCACTTCTGAAAACAACTAGTGAACTCTACTCATTAGCATGTCAATTGTGAGAATCAAGTCCAATAGCTACACATGATGTAATGTTAATGTGGTTCGCTTCCATACGAAAGATCGTGATGATCGATATGTCACCCAAAATAGTGGTACATTCGTTTCTGGGGAGCATGATGGTGAGAAGGTTGATTTTTATGGTAACCTATCCAATGTGGTTGTTTTGAACTATATTTTAGAATATAAGGTTATTCTCTTCAAGTGTTCATGGTATGATACAAACCAAAATAAATAAATAAATAAAACATGATCATAATTTTACCACTATCCAAGTTGGTTCCTCATGGTACGACAATGATCTTTTTATACTACCTACATAAGCACAACAAGTCTTCTACTTAGATGAGTATAAAAATGGTCCCAATTAGAAAGTTGTACAAAAAGTGAATCATAGACACATAAAAAAAAAAAGGATTCTTGTCTAGAAGAGGGTAAAGATGGGTGCGGAGGAAGTGATGATGAAGCTACTGGAGTATGAATCCTCGCTCCATAATTGGTTTTGAGGAAGATGATGGATCTAGACCCATCGTGATCGCTAGACATTGATCCAAAGGTGGTTAATGATGATGTTTTGAGCTTTGAGACTATGAATACTTGTGATGATGATTTCATATATGATGATTTTGAAGTAGAAAATGAGACATTTCATGATTTTTTTTTCTAATGAAGAAGAGCTATCAAGTGATAATGAAAGCAAAAGTGATTAAAGAATCTTGTAAGTTATTTCTATTTATTTTATTATATGTCAAATAATAAAATTTAGCATATTACATATCTGTAAATTTTTTTCATTTAATAACACTCTTTATATATTGATTACTTTCTTGTGTTATGCATTGATTACAAATGGCTCTTGGACAAAAGAGGTCGATTTCTCATTTGACTTCTTCGCCCATAGTGGCAACCACAACGCCTCCTGTCATTGATAGTTTAGTTCCCACATTTGATGAGGACACTAACAATAGTAAGAGACTCACTCATAAATTCTAACTTTAACAATTTATGAGGTGTTTTAGGCACTCCATTTAATGTTTATATAGGTTTAGTTACTTTATTCATGAATATGATGTTACAATTGAAAAATTTTGCATTTTCTTTTGACGTTCTAGATTCTAATCAAATAAAGATTTCATGACAACATCTAATTCAAGAAATGTTAGAGGCAAAAGTAGAGGAGTGAATTTAGATTGACTTATTGAAGCTAATGGAGGTAAACCCCTCCCTAAACCCCTCTCTATCACACTTAAGGCTTCAGATGGGAAGCAAACTGGAAAATACAGTGAGAAATTGTCAAATGAAATTAGTTAATAGAAGATGTACCCGTTTTGAGGAAAATGGAAGCAAGTGCCTCAATTTGAGATCAATGCAATGCTTGATCGAGTTAAGGTAAAATTCTTGTTTTTGTGTGTGTAATTAATTATTGCTTGTCTCTTTAATTTATCTTATATGTGTATTTTTCTTTACTGGTTTTGAAGGAGAAATTTGCTCTTGATTTAACACAAAATCATGTCAAGCGAAGCTTAGAAAAACAACTAGTTGATCGCTTTAGGAATTGGAGGTGTGACTTGCATAAGCATTTCAAAAAGTTCAAAACTATTGAAGAGGCTAAGCATCACTTACATGAGTCTGTGTTAGACCAAGAGGATTGGGATTATCTTTGTGATCGATTTTCTAGTGAAGAATTTAAGGTAAAATTTTTAATCCATAATTATTAAATGTATTTCTTATTAAATATTTTCCTACTTATATTTACAGATCTGCTTAATGTTAGCGTGTTATTTCGCCACATTCAAGAATTAATCCAAGGAATATATCAAAGACGCCTTTCCATCACTGTGAGGGTCTGCCACTTCTTCCAACATGGTCTACAAGTGGTAAAATACGAAACTAAGTTTGTTTAATTATTTTGAATTATTTCTATGAACTTGTATCTTACTTAATATAATGTATGGTTTGGCCAAATTGAACTATTTAAAGTGGTTCACTGGAGCATTAAAGATGACTGGATAAATCAAAAGGCTAAAGATGGTTATGTAAGTTTAATTTAGCTTAGAAATTCAAAATTTTTGTTATTATAACTTTCTATTAAAACAAGTTAATACTAATGAGACATTATGAAAGTGTCATCATGACTAATTGTTTACTTTAGCATTGTGATAAGAGTTTAGAGTTTTTCTTAGCATCATCCATACACTAAAATTTTGATTTACTTATTGGTTGTTTGAAATTTTAACGCTCATAAATTGAGTCATAGTAGTAAAATTCTGACAAATGCATTAAAGAAAAGGATACTATGCAAAAATTTATATACTTGTTGGTAGATGTTTTTGAAGTTTTATCATTTTATGTATACTTCATTCTTGTTTAATTTAATATTATTCCTATGTAGATGACAAATAGTAGATATTTTCTTAGATAGTCAAACTAAAATATTTCTATTCTTTTTATTTTTTTTGCTTGATTTATAGGAGAAGATGTTGGAGCTCCAACACCAGAGTTATAGCCAGTGACGGCAGAAATTTGTGAGGAGTGTTTGTGTAACACGATCAAGATATGTTAAGGGTCTAGGTTTTGGTCCCAAACCGGCTTTTGCTTCTAAATCTGGACAAACATCTTCTCAATGCGAGGTAGAGTTGGAGAAAAAATTTTCTGAGACTCAAGTACTTATGGAGGCTCCACAGAAGCAACTTAATACCCAGCATGAGCGAATTGAACACTTGGAGACTCTCCTAGAACAAAGAGATCAACAACATCAACAACAATTTAAGGAGATCTTGCATCATCTAAGATCAAGTCAAGGGTCCTTATGATTGATGCATATCTAATGGATCCTTATCTTTTTTGTCTATATTAATTGGTTGTTTTGGTGATGAACATGTTATTAAACTAATACTTTATTTGGTTATTTGGTTGTGACATATAACACTTTTTTGTTATGGGTTATATTGTTTTTGGTTTTTTTTATTTGGGCTTTTTTTATATGGGTTGTCTTTTTTAGTTGTGACATGGGTTATCTATGTATGGTTTTTTGATAGCATTAATGAAGTTATGGGTATCTAGTTTTATTTTGAAGACGGGTTTTAAAATGAAAATGTTTATTATATTGTTTCAACCAGGTTCATATTGTAATTAAAAAATATAATTATAAAATGAAAATCATAATTATGTTTACATATTCTAATGAAAAATATTTTGTCGCTATAGATATTTTCTAGCGAAATATTTTGTTACAAAAAAATTTTAATCTGTTTTAGGGACAAAATTATTTCATCATTCAACGAATTAAGATGAAATAAATTTATAAACAAAGGCTTTTGAGAAAATTTTCTCTCTTTCATTAATAAAAATTATTAGTTTTATCAATGAAATATTTTGTTAGAAAAAACCTTTAGTGACATTTTATTTTATCTAAGAAATTTTTTTGTTACAAAATAATACTTTCGTCAGAGATAATAAGGAGCAATTAGAGACGAAATTAGTTCATCAAAGAAAATATTTTCCAACAAAAAATATTTTGCATTATTTATTGCTGACAACTTTTGGGATACCCTGTCTCTTTTAGTGATGATAAATATCACTTTCACTGATAAAATATTTCTATTAATAACCTTTAAGTAATAAAAATTGAAGTTTGTCAGTAAAAATTTTGGGTAACGAAAATAGAGATTTTGTTGAGATACTTTTAGCGACGCGTCTAAGGTGACGAACATGACACAAAACACTTTTCGTTGGGAAATATATTTGCTAACAAAATTTAAACTTTTAGTGGCAAAACATTTTATTACTATATTTGTAGAATTATATTTGGTATTTTTTCACCTATGACGGTAAAGAAAATGAAATATAGTAGCATGTCTGTATATAAAGGAAGATAATTTGACTAGTCATCAATTGGATCCAAACAACATTATCCATTCAAAGATTTTCTTCCTTTCAGGTGCATTATCTTTTCTTTTATATACATGATGGTTGGGTCTCTTGCACAAAATCCATATGAGGGTTATTGGTCCTTTTGTGCCTTTATCCTTTCAAATACTGTCTATTTTGGGATCAACTTTATTTCCTAAGTCTGTCAGATCACTACAACAATTTTTTATTCTTGTGATGGGAAGAATTTTTGCCAAGAGAGTATTATTGTAGTTGAAACAAACCTTTTTGCCATGATTTTTATAGGATTACCTGATTAAAACGGTCATCCAAAACCCAATTATTGAAATTAATCCAAGCTTACATCCTTTTCTATCCACATTTTATCCAAAAAAAAAAAAATCCCATAATTTTTCTTGTAAAAAAGACTATATCTTTTAAATCCTATATACAAACACTTTAAATAATTAAGGACATTTACGTTAAAATTAGGTTACATTTAAGACAAAACGTTGAACTTTATACGGTTATACACATTATTTTACATATATATATCTTGGAAAAGAAGAATTAAAATAGTAGATCTTTTAGCTCAGGTTGAATTGAAATATATGGGATTGGTTTATTTCTTGTTTGAATAAATTATTTCTGTTTTATTTAGCAACTAAATTGTTTTAAAATGAAACATAAATCATTGTTTTAGTATTTTTTTATTTATATGTTTTTTTTTAATTTTAGGTTTAAAATTCTATGAAAATAAAAATAGAAAAACTGTATCCATAATATAAAAAATAATAAGTATTGAAAATAAAAATATTATGAATACAAAAAATCAAATATTATACATATATTTGAAATGTAAGATATTTGAAATATTATGATTTATTTATTTATTAAATTATTAATTATTAAAGGTGATTATATTTTTATTTTTATTTTTTGAAGAGAAAAATAATTTCATTGATTCCAACTAACAATATATCGATAAAAACATGTAATCAAAATCGCTAAAAACCACAAAGGATGAAAAAACATTCAGGTTAATAACATAATAAAATGACTCAAAACTTATAAATTTGATAAATAGCCTACACATTTAATATTGGGATATGACTTAATACCTTGACTCCGGGGCCGCTTATAAGAAACCGACGACCATTGATTTGATTTCTTATCTCTGATCATATATATTTTGTTTGTGCAAATCACCCAAACACAATTAAACGCCGTACTACGGCGACGAAAACCAAACCGTCATACTAAGACAGCATAACCACCCGCCACACCAAGACGACAACAACCACACGCGCACAAAGGCGACAACAATCAAACACGCACTAAGGTGACAACTAAATCACGAAAAAAAAACATATAAAAACCTAGATCTATGTGGAAAAACTAATTTATTAAGAAAAAAAAATGGAAAAGAGGTGTAGAGGGGTGATTTTAAGCCAAGAATGACCGAAAAAATCACCCCTCCTTTCTTAAGGAAAAGAGGCTAGTAGAGAAAAAGTTGAGAAAAAATGGAGGCTAGGGTTTTAGATAATCTTACCTCCTCTAATTTTGGAATGAGTTAGTATATTTTTATATTAAAAACTATTTTTTAAATGTATTCATTATCTATGATGTTAAATAAAAAGGGAAAATGTGCAACAAAAAAAAACCCCTAGTATTGTGCTCAATAGCCCACTTACACCTGGAAATTTTTTTTTTTGTCTAAAGAGACTCCAACAGTTTACTCCTATAGTCCAAATTGGCCTCTATTGTGACTCAAACCATTAAAATTGTCAAACTGCAAACGACGCTTAAGCTGCTGATACCACCCACGTAAGGTTACGGGACCCTTCATCTTTTCTTTCTATCTTTTCTCTCATCCCTTCTCTATTCTTCTCTTCTCCTATCTTCTCTCTTCCTATTTCCTCTCCTCACCAATTGGACACCCTCACCCACTTACTTCAGCCTAAGACTCACTCCAACCCGCACACCCACCCAACCACATTTTTTTTTAACTCAATTTTTTATTAGAATTTTATTTTAGTTTTAAAAATCTACTAAATAAAAATTCAAAATTTATTTTTTAAAATATAAATAAATCATTTGTTATTTTAGATTTACTTAATAAAATTCAAAATATTTTATTTTAATTTTTAAAATCTACTAAATAAATGAAAATTTAAAATTTTAAATATAAATAAATTATTCAGTTATTTAAATTTTTAAATAAATTATTTTCAAATTTTATTTAATTTTAAAATCTACTATATGAAAAATCAAATTGATGAGTTGAAATTGATAAAAATCAAGTAATATTAAAAAAAATTCAAACTCATCCAATTGATTTTTCATTTAGTAGATTTAAAAATTAAATGAGTTTTGAAATTAATTTATTTAAAAATTAAGATAACCAAATAATTTTTTTTATATTAAAATAAATAAATTTTGAATTTTTTATTATTATATTTTAAAAACTAAAATAAATTTTAATAAAAAATGAAGAGTAAAAAAATTAAAAATTAAAAAGGTTTGGGAGGGCAGGTGGGTGGGTAGGGGATTTGGGTCCAACCTGTTGAGTGAGAGAAAGAGGAGAGAGAATGGAGAGGAGGGAAGAGAGAGGGGATAGGAGAGTGCGTCCCACGTGCCACGTGGACGCCATGTTGGCACATAACGGTCATTTTAACACCGTTTAACCACTTTAACCTGCTTCGAGTCACTATGACGCTAATTTTGGCAATGAGAGTAAACTACAGGACCTTTTAGACCGAAAAAGTTCCAAGTGTAAGTGGCATCGGGCACAATACTAAGTGGGGTTTTTAAAAATCTAATAAAGAAAATAAGAAAAATTTTAAAAATTATAAATGAAACATTTATATGAATTGAATGCCCATTCATGAATCTCAATCATGATGGACTAGACTTATCTTACTATGATACTGATTTCATTGAAGGTCCAAGTGAAAAAACGGACTATTTGATTAATGATGAAAATACTATTATTAAATGATGCTTCTTATATCAAAATTAAATAAAATATTATTTTGATATTACATCTATTACATTGCTATTTATATTATATATAGTTATTATTTGTTTTATTTGAAATTCATGTATTATTGATCTCAGATGAATATAAGGGGTGATGTATGTTTGGTATTTGTGCAACCATACGCACAATTCTTCGAAGTAAAAGATACTTTCTAGATTTGACATTAACAAATGCCAATGTAAGTAACATATCTGGTACTGCAAAATTGATTAAAGGTTGCGGAAGAGTAAACATAATGCTACCAAATAGAACTAGGTTCTATATCAATGATGCATTATATTCTAACAAATCCACAAGGAGTTTGCTTAGTTTTAAAGATATCCGTAGAAATGGATATGCATTATGAAGGCTCATAAATAAAGTGTAAAAGAATGTCTTTACATTAATACATTGTTGCAGCAATAAACTTATTATTGAAAAACTCTCAGTCTTCTCCTCTGGATTATACCATATGACTATAAAGTCTATCGAGTCATACGTTGTCATGAACCAGAAGTACAATGACCTAAAGACTTTTATTCTTTGGCATGACAAGTTGGGTCACCCTAGGTCCTCAATGATGAGGAGAATCATAGAACACTCACATGGGCATCCACTAAAGAACAAAAAGAATCTTTACTTGATGGAGCCTCATCTTTGCACTTACAAGGTGGAGATTGATAATTCGGACCATCCTTTAGCAAAGTCGCATTTGAGTCACCAGCCTTCTTAAAAAGAATACATGGAACATATGTGGACATGTTCACCTACCATGTGGACCTTTTCGTTACTTTATGGTCTTACTAGATGTCTCTACTAAGTGGTCACATGTTTGTCTCATTTCGATATGAAATGTAGCCTTTACTAGACTCCTTGCAAATAATCAAATTACGAGCACAGTTTCTTGATTGTCCCATCAAGACTATCATATTTGACAACTTTGGGGTTTTACCTCCCAAACCTTTAATTACTGACTATTTCATGTTTGTTGGAATAAATGTTGAGCATCATGTTGCTCATAATCACACCCAAAATGGTTTAGCAAAATTTTCCATCAAAAGTCTTCAATTAATCTTCGATCCTTTAATGAAACCCAGATGCATGCTGTGTGCATCGCGCAAGCTTTGTCCATATTTGATAGCGACACCATAAATACTTCCCTCCACAACATACTTTGTAAATAACGGATATTTCTCATTCTGAATCTTTAGTTCACGTAGTTTTATGTACCAATTGCACCTACACAGCGCACTAAAATGGGTCTCCAATGAAGACTTGGGATTTATGTTGGTTTTGATTCTCCGTTTATCATAAACTATCTTGAACCCTTAATAGGAGATGTTTTTACAAACTGCTTTGAGGGTTGTAATTTTAATGAAAGTGTATTCCAACCATTAGGGGAGAAAAGTGAGTTCCAAAAAAACGACAAGAAATTACTTGGAATGCATCTACAATGTCTCATTTTGATCCTCGTACAAATCAATGTGAACTAGAAGTTCAAAAGATAATTCATTTGCAAAATCTTGCAAATCAATTACCAGATGCTTTTATTGATACAAAGAAAGTGACAAAGTCACATATCCCAATTGCAAATGTTGGAGCACTGATTGATGTTCCTAAAGAACAGTTAGAAAAATAAGTCTAAAATATGCCTGCAGTGTGAAAGATCTATCAGCTCAAAAGACTTAACTCCTCAAAAGTGGAGAACACAAGAAAATCGATTGCCCATAAGAGGCAAATGGGAGCTAAAAGGCCCCGATGAGAGGCATATAGTGAACAAAAAGCTCTGTAGGCGTGCAGTAATTGAGAGACCCCTAAGAGTGTTAGGAAATAAAGAAATAGCCCCTGAAGAGTCACATGTACCTGAAAATTTTGAGATCTCAATGAGTTATGTTCATAAGGGATATAAATGGGATCGAAATGGTATTGTTATCATGGTATTGTTAATAAGAAATGATGAGGATCCTGGACCACAAGTGGCCTTAGACATCATAAGAAATGATAAGGATCCCGAACCACAAAATGTGGAAGAATATCGACGTAGAAATGATTGGCCAAAATGGAAAGAAGCTATGCGTATAAAATTAAAATGAATTCTTGAGACACAGGAAGTTAATATACCTATAGTCCAAAACACCCTAAAGGTTAAAACTATTTTAAAAACACTTATTTTATATTAAAAACTATTTTTTAAAATATATTGAGTAACTATGATATTGGAATAAAAAATCTAATAAAGAAAAATGAAAAATTAAAAAATGAATTTACTTTTCAAAAATAAAGTTTTATTTAATTTTTTTAATTAAGTAGATTTTCAAAAACAAAATTTAAAAAACATTTTCAGTTTAATCAAAATGAAATTATTAAAAAGAAAAAAACGTAATTTAAAAAACATTTAGTTTGGATCTTTTGCTATGATCTAATCTCTTCTAAGCACAAATTAGTACACCAAAACATACAATATATTTGTGCAGTGATAACGAATGGAAATTTGGAATTGGAATACCATTAACTGATTATATATTAAAAATATATGATATTATCATGTCATACTCTTACTCCTAATCAATATAAGGGAAGTGCAAATTTCAGAGAGATGGCTTCAAAGAATTACCATTTACTAAACTAAAATCTAATATTATGTTAAAACTATCAATTTAAAAAAAAAAAAAAAACTATTACTTGTAGGATTTGGGTTCAATATTTACATGAATTTTTTAATCGGTTATGGCTTAAGATAAAGATATAAATTTTTTTTCCCTTAATTACCATGCTCTTTTAGCCAATTCACATAAGTTCTTAGTTGGACAACATAGTCATGGTTTGATAGTTTTGATATTAGAGAGAATATCTCATTCATAGTGGTGGTGATAGGTTTACATGAGGATCGAGGATATTTATACAAAGACTTGGGAACGATAATGAAAACAATAAGGCTCTGTTTGAACCCTAGAAAGTACTAAGAAAGAAAATATAAAGGAAAATGGAAGGAAAAATGAAATGAAAGAATATTTGAAATAAAATAAAATAAATAGCTTTAGATTTAATGATTAATTCTATATGTTTATTCAAGCTCATTTTATTTGTTTATATATATTATATAAAGACTAAAAAAATTTAAAATATATAAAAATTTTAAGAATTTTGATTATATATGATTTTCTTTTATATTTTCCACTTTAAAACTAAATGTAAGAAAATCATTTTTTTGATATTTTTTTTTATTTTCCTAGTATGTTTCAGGTTCCAAACGGAGCCTAACAGACTAAGAACTCTAACCATTCTTGAGTACATCATCTCCAGGTTGTTGAGAGATAGCTACAGTCAGTTGTTGCTCTCTATCATGGTTGAAATTCTCTTAGGTGAAATTTGTTGCTTTTTATCTAAGTTTTTCTTTTAGTTGTTGGGAAATGTGATCAGTCATATATTTTCTCCCTTTGAAGTGTATCTTTTCTTTTATATCATTTATGGCCTCCCATAACCCAATTTTCCATGCAGGCATACAACCGTTAATCCCTCAGTTAGTAGCTTACGTGGCAGCCACATAAGTGTTCCCATGTGATACAACCATCCCCAAATTGATTTGCCCCAACCTATGAAGCTTAGAGTTTTTCTTCTTTTTTTTCCCAAATCTGTAACCCTAATTTTGTCCTAATTTCAAAGATTTATAACGGGATTAATTCTTTAAATCATAGCCAATAAATTGTAAATTAAAGTATTTTACTAATATACTTAATAAATGCATAATCTAACATAATATAAACAATTAAAAAATAACTTAAGAATTATAGCCTCCTTTTCTCTCATCCTTTTCCCAGTGTGGCATAACTAACTTTGAAAGTAATGAGGGTGATTTTACTTCGTTCGCCGACCTATAAACATCACTTTACATCTATTTCCATCATTTTGTTTTACCCAGTTTATTCCACATAGATTTAGGTTTTTATTTGTTTTTTATTTAGTGTACGTTTTGGTACATGTGTGGTTGTCGTTGTCTTGATAAGCATGCTGATTTGTATGTCGAATCAGAATGTTTTGGCTTTCATTTTCATGAAACAACATTTATTTGTGTATTGACGATTCGAACGAATAAAGTATATCCGATCAAAGAAAAGAAATCAAATCAATGAGTCGTTAATATGTTGCAAAATTTAAGTTATATGTATTCTAGTCACAATAATAATATCAAATGTGTAGGCTCAATCATAAAATGTGTAAGCTTTGATCTGATTCATTATAATATTAACATGGATGTTGTTTCATCCTCTATAATTTTTAACAATTTTGATATATGTTTTTATTGATGTATTGCTAGTTTGAATTAATAAAATTAATTTTCACTTCAAAACATAATATAAACAATTAATAATAATAATAATAACAGTTCCTGTACATTTTCTAATTAAACAAACAAGAAAAAAGAAAAAACATAAAATCGAGTTACACATATTTTCAAACCAACCAAAAACAGGAAAAAGGAAGAAGGAAAAAACAACAAGAAGATCTTGAATTTAGAAGATAAGATTGGAAATCTCATTTCTGGCATCTTTTCCGACCAACCAAACAGGATATGAAACATGAAAGGTAAAAAGTTGTAATAGATGTAAAATATGTAACGCATTGCCAATGAGGAAGGTCAACCTTCTGCTTCTATTCTCATTCCAGTTTGGTCAAAATTAATTTACATCTGGAAAAGAGGGCCAATGATGCCCACCCTCTGCAAAAGAAAAAAAAAATGAGAAAAAAATAGTGAGTTGATTAGATCAAAATCCTAAGCATAATCCAAGGGGAATTTAGTGTCTAGTGTCCTAAACCAACTAGTTGAAAGTTATTGATTTCATTGCTTTCGTTACATGGGAGAGAAGATGGATCATGATCATATTTATAATGTAGGTACCTTGTTGCTTAGGTGGTTAGCTCGGAGTGAAGTCCAAGAGAAACTTAATGCATGATGCCCTTAGCCAACTAGTGGGTTGAATTTGTATATCCAAAGAGTGAGTTGAATTTGGTCGGGGGGAGCTTTGGAAAAATTGTCTATAACCGAGATCTTACAATCACACTTGCACCAATTCCCTTGAGGAAAGGTAGATTGGGACATTGGGGTAGCCTTGATCGTTATGCCTTACGAAACCTTACTTTCTTGAAATTGTAAATACCTTGGGATCCCGGCAAAACTAATATTTTTCTTAGATATTTTCAATGCTCTCTTGATGCTGCACATTCAGGCTCATATTTATCATTTATTTGCTTGCTTGCAAGTTTATTTCAGTTATTTACTTTTGCATTTTAGTTTTTGAATCGTTTTGGTCGTCTATCCTTGTTTAACGCTTAATCCATTGCTAAGGGGTTAGCAATAAGCTAGTTAGGGGTGTGATAAACTTTAGATATTTAAACCATTTTTTTGTGTAGGAAACTCATACTTAAACCGATTTTACAAGTTATTGATTCCTAAGCCCGTTACTAGTGGTTTTCTTGAGTACATGTATGTTTATATCTAGGCACTTTTAAGGCTATTGGAAATCATGGGGTCGAGTAATGAAGACATCTCGGGATCAGTGTTTTAAAAACCGGATCAGACTAGTTGGTTGAACCGATTTGACTGTCAACTGGCCGTCAATCTGGTCCGGTTCATACCTTGGAGCCGTTTTCTGATCAGATCGAGATTGAACCTTTCAAATCTCCGATCAAATGAACCGCTCAAATCGGGCAATTTGGTGAGAATTGAATGGTTCAATCGTGTTTAAAAAATTGTAAAGAAGTTCACCCTATTTGATAGAAAGTCAACACTTTCTCACGCACACGCGTGAGAATTCTAGTTCTAATATTTGTTTATAAACCCATTAATCTCTCATCATTTTCGGATGTCGGATGTGGGACTTGTATAATTAATTCAAAACAGCAAACAGCCATCTGGACGTTTAAATATTTAACACATAACATTCTATATTGTATTAGTTAATACATATTTGTATAAATAAAATTTCGTCCATTTTTAATATGTTTTCATATTTAACATTATACATATTTTTCTTAATAAATTTTAAAATACTAATTTATTTATATAAAATGAAATAAATAATATCTTAAATATTATTAATTATATTTTTTAAATTTATTTTATTTTAAATAAAATATAAATTATATATTTATTCGTCACTAATTAAATGAGGTTCAACCACAAATTCAACCAATGAACGCGGTGTGTTTTTTGGTTCAATGTACGATCTAGATTTTTAAAACCTTTCTTTCAGGGATCTCTTGTCGCGAGTTTGGAAGGTCTTTGACGGTCGACGAGTTGGGACCATATGCTGTGATTGGTACGAGCGATGGGGGTTTTTATCGACAATTTGGAACATTTCGCACTACAACACACTTGTTTCACACTGATCAGGAGAGCAAGACGAAATCTCGTACTACAGCCACCATAAGGACGTCTTTGCCCGATTTCGCTCCACCTCCCAAGTGCAATGCGAAATCGCCCATAAACAAAAAATAGAAAGTTCTTGTGATCCAAGTTGGGAATCAATGCATATCTATGGAATGTAATCGATGTAGGATCCTTTTTATTACTTTTTTTAGCCCCCAAGATTTAACTTTCCTCTTATAAATAAGGGCTAGATAGACCAAACAAAATCATCCCATCTTGTACTTAGTTCTCTAAGAGTTTGTCATTGTTTTTGGGGAAACATTTCCTATGAGCAATAATAAGCTTTCAACACGTTTTCTTTTATATTTCTTCTTTTCTTTTCACCCATGATTGTGTTCTTCATTAGCATGAGTGAGTAGAGCGCTTGTCTCGGGTGAGGTGTATCCATTCCACACACCATGGTGGTCAAAGGGGAGACCTGGACTTCAAACCAAAGGTAAACTATTTAATACTGTTTTAGAGGCTTGAAGGTCGTGTGTACATCAGTTGGGGACATCCTATAGGGATGACAGCAATCTTGGTTCCCCCAACTATTCGTATAGGAGTCTCTCTTCTCTTCTACTTATTCTTCTTGATACTTAGCAATGTTTGAGTTGTATGTTGGGTGCTTAGGCAACGCACCTTTGACCAGCATGCCGATTGTCAGGAACCTCAAACGAGTTGAGTAGAGAAACTATTAGGACCCTCTAAAATATCAGTTTAAATAGAATTGCTATACTCCTAGAAATTATGCTCATCTAAATCTAATAAGAGCTATGCAGGTTTGAGGAGCTTGACTATATGCTGATTTTGGGGGCGAGAAAGGTGGGACCATCATAAATCCCCCTTTGTTCTATCCATGGTGTGTATGTGGTTTTTGTGAAATCAAAACCTGAGATGTTTTTAATTAATTGTTTACAACCAAATCAATCAATCATCTTCCTCTAAAATCAGCAAACTTTCAAACCATCTTTATACTTTCTGTTTTCTGAGCAAACTAAACCAAAAGTAAGTGACCAAAGAATACGGAGGTGTTTGTTTTTTTTACTTAATGCTGAATAGAACTTTTTTTTAGCTTAATATTGAATAGTACTTAATAGCATTATGTATTAAGTTGTTTGTTTTTTAACATTGGGTAGCGAGTAAATATGTTAACGAGATGGATTATTTCGGGTTCTTGCCCTGCCTCGCTCTTAATGAGATGAGTTTGATTTAATTGTAATCGGGTTTTTAGCAGGTATTATTATAAGTCCATAGATTATATTTTAAAAATAATTATTTATTATTTTATTTTATACTTTAATATAAATAATAATAATAATTAGAATGTTTTTAATAAATAATTTATAAAAAATTCATAATATTTTTATTTTTTTATGAAATATATTATTTTAATATAATAAAAATAAAAAATAAAAACAAAAAATCAAATGTAAGCGGAATGAGTTTGAGGAATTTTAAATGCTGCCTCTCTTAGGTTTAATTTTTTTAAATAAGACAAGTTTGATAATTGAAAAATAAGCGAGCTAGGAGTCGGAGGGATGGGGCCTTTGTCACGAGCCTTCATTTGTCGTCTAGTAGTGTGTGCTAGGCATGCCTTGTGTTGGCAGGCGATGATGGAGTTTTAACATTTTCGTGAAAAATGACTTGAATAGAAGAAATAAATATTTCGCTTTTACATTCGAAACTTTAAAATTTCATGATAAGTGTTGAAAATTTAAAAAAACAACGTCTTATCTTGCTGAATAGCTTTCAGTATTAAGTCAAAAAACAAATACCACCTACGTCTCTGAAGGGAAAACCCATTCCAAATGACGACGTTAGAGCTATACCGGAGTCAAGAACGCTTTCGAGTTAAAACATGGTATTATAATTTTTTGTGTTTCCTTGATCTCCTAAGTAACTACAAGGACGAACCAGTACAACAATTAATTTTTGCCTTTTGTGATGGGAAGAATTTTGCCAAGAGGGTATTATTGTAGTTGAAATATACCTTTCTGCCATGATTTTTAATGGATTACTTGATTAAAGGGTCATCCAAAACCCAAATCCAATTGTAGAAACCCTAACCTTCATCCTTTTTACTTTCCACTTCTTGACAAAAAAAAAAAAAAAAAGCCTTTGCTCTTTCTTGTAAAAATAACCTTATATTTTTTTTTCATTTTGATCAATATTAATAATATCTTTTCAAACTTACATATAAATACTTGAAATAACTAAGGACTTCCTAAATTTAATATTATGTTACTTTTAAAGAAAACATGAAAAACATATACCATGTTTATATGGTTAGATACAGTACAAAATTAGAAGCTCAGGTTGAATTGGAAAATATGAGGATTGGTTTATCCCTTTTAATAAATTAATATTTTTTAATTTAGAGCCTAAAATATTGTTTTAAAATTGAATGGTAATGATAAATGCAATCGGTAATTTTTTTTTTTTTAATTTGGGTTTTAAATTTTATAAAAAATATAAAAGATAAAAAATACGATCCATAATACAAAAATTATAAGTAATGAAATCGAAAAAAATTGCCCGATTCACAGTTTAATGATTAAACGAATGATTGAACTACAATCAAATCGGATTAAATTGGACTAAAAGTTTAGTAACTTGGTCCTATCCGATTTTAAAACATTGAATACTATTTAAAAAATATTATTATTTTAAATTATTAATTATTATAGGTGAGTATATTTTTATATTAAAAATAATTTTTAGTGTATTAATTATCTATGATGTTAAAATAAGAAATTTAATAAATAAAACAAAACTATAAGAAAAATGAATTTTACTATAAAAAATAAAGTTTTTTTTTAAGTTAAGTGAATTTTCAAAAATCAATTTTTAAAAATTTCTCAAGTTTTAAGTATCCTATAAAAAATAAAATAAAATAAATAAAAAATAAAAAACTCATTTTTACCATTTTGACTTCTTCATTTAAGTGTTGCCCTTATTGGTTTACATGGGATAGTGCCTTCTTCAAGCTAATGTATTTAAAATATTTTTTTCCCCTTTTTGAATTTCATTAAATTAATCATTTTGTAATTCATATAGATTTGTGTCAAAGTTTTGTAATTTAATTTTTTTTTATGTCCTTTCGACCAACCCACAACCTATTGACTTAACCCAGTCAACATAAAATCAGCAGGAACTGTAATTTGACTCAGGTTGAGCCTTAAGTTGAGCTTCGTCGGGTTGGAAGTTGGAGGTGAATTATATTCGATTCATGTATTTTATGTTTGGGTTTGGTTTAGTTGGCTTTCCAACCCGGCCCAATTAACACCTTTCGAGTTGCAACCTAGTATTGAGTGCGGTGAAAAATTTTCCTCAAAATGTACAGCACATGGATATGCCTTCTTTGGGTTATATTTTCACTCTTATGTCCTCCACAATGCATCTTTGCATACTTTACCTTTTTTTTTTTTGGTTATGAAATAATCTCTTGATGCAGGAGCATCAATAAACACACCAAACATTGGGAATTCAGCCCTAATTATTGAAGAATTGGATTGGGGAGGTCAAGACGCATTGAATACATGTGAAAACTCCTTTTTTGGACCTCATTTGGGCCTTGGAGGCAAAAAAAACGTGGTGGAGACTTGGAGCTGACCCTAATGTGGAGCCACCATATTGATTTTAGAAAGATTTGCCACAAGATCTTCTTGAGGATTTGTTTTATGATTCTGTTGTATTTCTTTTAGAAATATTTGCTCCAATATTTTATTCTATCCCTTTTAGGAAGATTTGCTTTATTTATTTTGAAAGTTTTCTTTTAGGAGTTGTTTTTGTAATTTAGAAAGTTTCTTTTTCTAGTTAAAGTAGAAGTTGTTCTTTGTAATTTAGAGTTTCTTTTCCTAGTTAAGTAAGAAAGTTGCTTTTTTTGATTTAGAAAGTATGGGCTCTATATACCCCTAATGTAGTCTTTTGACAATCGATTCGAGTTTAATAATATTTTCGGATTTACCAACTGGGGATTCTCTTGTTCTCTTATCTCTTGGGTGGATTCCCTTGGGGACGAGTTCGTGGCTTCTCATACCTAGGTGGATTCCTTGGTGGTGAAGTCTTTGTCCGGCTTATCAATCAACTCGTCCATAGTTGATTGTGGCGCCTTCACTCCATCATCGATCTTGTGTGGATCGTTTCGTGCCGTAGTAACCGCTCTTTGTGCGAAACTCTACTCTCCTCTGCATCTCATCTTTTCTCTAAACTTTCCATAACCAATTTTTCAACCGCAACCCAAAACTTTCCAAATCTTGTTCCATACTACTAAAACCTTTCTAAATACCCCTTTTCCCTTATATAGCATAAATTGACCTTTCTTAACTTAGAAAATCTCCAAAATTCGTCCATAACCTAATGGCAGCCCGAAAACACCCCGAACCCATGTGCGACTTACTATTGGATCATCCGTCACGGTCTGACCTTGCATCAAAGTGGTATCGAGCTCATGCAGTTGATGGGCGATCATAAAGCGAAGCGGTATTGCTTGATGCTGGGACCCAAGATCTCTAGATACGGTTTGAGTCGTTCTAGTCAACTTGAAGGTTTTCGCGGCCTAGTCAACTTGAAGAAGGTTTCTTGGGGCGCAGCTAAATATGTATGCAGAGACTATGATTATCATGGGAGGTATGATTGCTACTACCGAGAATGAAGATTACTATAAAAGGCATGGTAACTATGATGAAAGGCTTTAGATTCAATCCAAAAAATTTAACATTCCAGAGGTCGATGGAAGGATGGATCGATGATTTTGGATTAGCAATGTAATTAGACATGTCTTTGAGTATTATAATTCCCATGAGCATTGAAAAGGAGTGAGATTGGTGGCTACAAAGATGTGCAAAAATGCTTCTATTTGGTTGGAAAAACATGTAGAACAACATGAAAGAGATGGTAAAAAGAAGATTCAAACTTGAGGAAAAGATGAAGAAAAGAGAACTAAAAGGAAGTACCTTCCTTTAACTACCGCAGACATCTATAAAATTGAACTTTAAGCAGCAGATTTGAGTGTGGATGAGTATTCGACTAATTTGTAAACTTGATTATCAAAGAGGAGACTTGCAAGAAGTAGGAAATATGCATAGCCCACCACTACATTCTTTGGTTTGAGATCTGAGTATTGCTAGACTTATTTTTTTGCAACCATAATAGTCTTCAAGATGTGATGAAACTTGCTTTGAAGGTTGGGACTTAAAAAAAGTATGGAAACTCTACTACAACTAAAGTGTGGCTAATGAAGGTTTGTTGAGGTTCTAATTCTTGGAATCCTAATTGGTAGGAAAACTACCCACACTCAAGTAAAGTGAAGCATTACAAGAATTGGCTTCTAAGTCAAGACGTGTTTAAGTGCCAAAGGGTTTGGGTCATATTGATTACGAATGTCTAACCAAAAAGCGTTTGCCTTAATTGGGGAAGATCGCCAATAGAAGATGTTAAACAAGTGATCGAGATCAACCATGTCCAAAGAAGGCGATGAGAACAATCCAACTAACATTAAAATCTAAGTTGGATGTTGAAGAGTAGTCGAATCTAACCATATCCAAGAAGATGAGGAGAAGAGTTCACTATGTCAAATTTTGATTTAGAAATCAAAGATGTTTCAGATGCGACTACTTTGGTTGTTGAAGAAACCGAAAGTGAAAAGGAATTCTCACTAGAAGCAAAATCGATTATAGAATTTGTTGATGTAATGCCTGAAGAAATACCACACGGTTTTCCACCTATGAGGGGTATTCAACATCAAATAGACCTCATACCAGGTTTGGTTTTTCCTAATAAGCTAGCCTCTATGAGGAGCCCTAAGGAGTATGAAGAGTTTAAAACACAAGTTGATGATTTTCTTGACAAAGGGCTTGTTCAAGAGAGTGAAAGTTCCTATGTGGTTACGTATGTTGAGTGCGTAAAAGATGGATGCTTGGAGTATGTGTTTTGGTGCCAAGCTTTCAACAACATTTTTATTCATGAGAAGCAAGATTCAACAAAGAGCGAAAAGAGTGGAACAATGAAAGACAAGCATATGAAGGTTATCAGAACTGGTATTTGATCGAGGAGGATGGATTCGATTACATGATAAAGAGGTGTTTGGGATGCGTAGCGAACCGATCCTGTGGTTATCAAAGACAAAAAGAAAAAGAAAAGAGGTGTTCCAAGTTGTGCACAAGAGCAGTCCTTCAAGATTATTAAGAGAAGATCATAAGAATGCTTACAAGGTTAAATTGCCGTTGGCGCAATATCTTACCTGCATTGAGTTAAGGATTTGAGGCCTTATCATGGTGAAGACTTGAGGAATAGTCTTTTCCAACCTGGGGGTTTGATGCGGGAGCATCTCAAACACACCAAACATTGGGAATTCAGCCCTAATTATTGAAGAATTGGATTGGGGAGGTCAAGGCATTGAATACATGTGAAAACTCCTTTTATGGACCTCATTTGGGCCTTGGAGAGGCAAAAAACGTGGTCGGGACTTGGACAACCCCTGATGTGGAGCCACCATATTGATTTTAGAAGATTTGTCCACAGGATCTTCTTGAGGATTTGTTTTATGATTATGTTGTATTTCTTTTAGAAATATTTGCTCCAATATTTTATTCTATCCCTTTTAGGAAGATTTGCTTTATTTATTTTAGAAAGTTTTCTTTTAGGAGTTACTTTTTGTAATTTAAGAAAGTTTCCAGCACCTAGTTAAAATAGGATTGTTCTTTGTAATTTGAAAGTTTCTTTTCTAGTTAAAGTAGAAGTTGCTTTTTGATTTAGAAAGTATGGGGCTATATATACCCCCCTAATGTAGTCTTTTGACAATCAGTTCAAGTTTAATAATATTTTCAGATTTCTCTTTTAAGAGTTCTCTCTTTACACTCTCTTATCTCTTGGGTGGATTCCTTGAGGGCGAGTTCGTGGCTTCTCATTACCTAGGTGGATTCGCGGTGGCGAGTCTTTTCAATCAGGCTTATCGTCGACTCGTCCATAGTTGATTGTGGCGCCTTCACTCCATCATCGATCTTGTGTGGATCGTTTCATTAACCCGGTAAGTAACCACTCTTATGCAAACTCTACTCTCCTCACCATCTCATATTTTCTCTAAACTTTCCATAATCAAATTTTCAACCTCAACCCAAAACTTTCCAAATCTTGTTCCATACTACTAAAACCTTCCTAAATACCCCTTTTTCCCTTATATACCATAAATTCACACCTTTCTTAACTTAAAAAAATCTCAGGAATTAGTCCATAACCTGGCACGGCCAAGAAAACTACCCAGAGCCATATTTTGACTTACCTAAACTTACGGATCATCCATCAGGTCCTGACCTTATCGTCTCTTCTAATCATGAAGTAGTATGTGGAAAAAACATATGAGTTGTAGTGAAAACAAATAAAGCGGTATTGGAAGATCATAAAAATGAGTACTCTTAATCTTAGTATTCAAAATCTATTACATCATGTCACACTCTTAATCTAATACGAGGGAAATGAAAAGCATGGAGATATAGATGACTTGAAAACATTACATTTACCAACCAAAATCTAAAGGTGGTGTTTCTTTTTGGAGGTTTTTTTTTTGCTGAAAGCAATTTAATTTGAATGGGCGGTATACATTGTTTCATCTGATTACCAAGGAATTGATAAAATTGCAAGGAAAAGGTAAGCATGCAGCCTCCTCAGTGAATCCGAATGCAGTGGAATCAGTGGAGGAAAGCTTCATCAACATCACAAAATTTGACAAAATAGTAAGGCCAATAATCCAAGATCGATGCAAAAACAAATTGAAACATGGGCCACTTCTTTTCCATTACTGATCATTTACTTATTACGAAGGCGGACATGCCAAAAGAACTTGGACATGAAAATGCACGTATACTAAGTATTCACTAAAACGTTAATGAAGTTGACGATAGCATATATATTTTTTGGGCATGCAGTTGTTAACCAGGGCCGGTCCTGATAATTTCGAGGCATGGGGCCAAGTAATAGAATAAGGACCCCTAATGTATATAATTAAAGTTTTAAGTGTATGTAATAAAAAAAATTGTAAATGGTAGTTTTTATTAGACTTAACAAGTAACATTTCATTTATAATCTAAATAAAAACATCAAATTTTATATTAAACGCACAAATGTTCATAAAAACATTGTCTTCGAGTATTTCTAGATGCAAAATCACATTTATAATAGTTGTTGGGAAATAAACACAATCTTGAATATTTTCCCTTGTGATTCTAACTTTGTTGAGTCAATAAAATGCAGCCAAGAAAATAATCTGCCAAGGAGATAATCACAAAAATAACAGAGAGAATTTTAACGTGGAAAACCTCCCCCAAAGTGAGAAGAGGAAAAACCACGGGACCTTTGTCGGAGTCCACCCAAATATCCACTATAATAATTTAGGTACAAAACCTAATTCTAAACTAGGTTCAACACCTAGCTTTCAACACAATCAGAAGATGCACTTCAAGATCCCAAAAACAATGAAATCATCTAAATATAGTGAATAAAATTAATAGAGGCAAATCTAGCCTCAAATCAAAAGCAGTTGATGAAGATCTCACCGAGTGCGCATACAAATACATTTTGTTATAACGCAACAAAAAAATTGCGCTACTTGATTTTTACACTCGGAAAACGTAGCACCAACCAGCCAGTAACCACGGCTTGGCCTCACATCACACCTCTTTTCTTTCTTTGAAAAAAAAGCGCTGCGGAAAAAGTGCTCCAAAGAAAAACCCCCCCTTTGCCACGGCTCCTCATATTAGATTTTTATAATATAATCATAAATTTTGGCCAGCCTAATGGGCTTAAGTATAAAAAATGGGCTGCTAAAAATTGGGCTGGACCCACATTACAATCTCCCTCCCGACTGACATAAAGGAGATGCTGTTTCCCAACATCTAGAGTTAGAGTCCATCTTGTGACAAACCTGGCTCCGGCTTCTCTCACAGTAACAACTTTTGTCATCATATCGGAAGAGTTAAAATCTGTGTGAATCTTCTTAAGCTTCATAAGCTCTTTTCGATGACATCTCGTAACCAATGATATCTCACATCAATGTGCTTTGTGCGGGAATGATGCAGTATTCTTGCTCAAGTCGAACACTAGAGCTATCACAAAAAACCGCAAACATACTCATCTTGCATCAAACCCAGCTCTTGGACAAATCTCTTCATCCATAACATCTCTTTTGTTGCTTCAGTTGCTGCTATATATTCTGCCTCAGTAGTAGACAAGCGACACTTGTAACCGGCGCCATGGCGTCAAACAATGAATAAACAGAGATGACTTTCTACGTGAGATCACGCATAACGCTCGCGACCACTGCAACGCGTTTTGGGCCAAAACTCGGCGTTTAGTACCCTCAAATATTTGAAGATCCATTTCACCTTCCCAATGCTCCTTTCTGGATTTGAGAGAAATCTACTCCTGTACTAACAGCATGTGCAATATCAGGCCTTGTACAAACCATACAATACATAAGACTCCCCCTTCAGTGAGGAAGTAAGAATAGAAACCATCTTTTCCTTTTCATCATTGTAGTAGGGCATAATGCCCCAGCTTAAAGTGATTGTTTAGAGGTGTGCTTCAACCGACTTAGCATCTTTCATAGTGAACCTTTCAAGCACCGTTCAACATACTTTCCTGTAGTAACCACAACTTCTTTGCTTTCTATCTCGAGTAGTGCATACCCAACATTTGTTTTGCGGGGCCCTAAGTCCTTCATGTCAAGGACTTGAACAACCTCTCTTTAACTTGCCAATCAATTTTGAATCATTCCCTTTATTAACATATCATCAACATAAAGTAAAAGAATAATGAAGTTACCATCTGTAAACTTCCTGAAATAAACACAATGATCTGCATCTATCCTCTTATACTCGTGGCTCACCATAAAGGAATCAAACTTCTTGTACCACTGCCTTGGCGCTTGTTTGACCAGCGTAAAGACTTTTCTTTAATTTACAAACCATGTGCTCCTTGCTTTACTTCAAACCCCTCGAGGTTGTGACATGTAGAATTTCTTCATTCAAATCACCATGAAGAAAAACGGTCTTCACATCTATTGTTCAAGCTAGAGTCTAAACTAGCTGATCAAACTCAAAACAACTTCACGATAGAAGACATTTCCTGACCCCAGAGAATATCTGTCAAAGTCAATACCCTTTTCTGCAAAACCTTTTACTACCAAACGAGCTTCCATATGTAATTTTTCATCGCCTCTTTTCTTCAACTTGAACCTGTTGTTCCTTAATGCCTTTCTGCCCTTTGGAAGTTCCGCAACTCATAAGTGTACATTCTTTACAACAAAGAATGCGTTTCTTCCTCACATAGCTTTCATCCAGCTTACCTTATGCATAGTGCGGCACTTCTTGAAAATTCTCGCTCCCCCCTCATTCGTAATCAACATACTACGAAGAGGATACTTGGATGATGGGCTGACTCTCCCTATTAATTCGCCCTTCTAATTTGAGGTTCTGAAATGACTTGTTGAGGAGGCTGCTCCCCATGCTCAACAGCTTGATCACTCTCTGGCATCCCATCATCAACCACTGTCTCTGGTGCTTCATCACCGAGTCATCTACGCTCCCAAATCTATAGTCGCAACGCAATGGAAAATGAATAAGCGTAGGATCAATAACACCATCAACGTGGCTTTAACCTTTTCGGTCTTCTCTGTCTGAAGTAATTAAGTCTTCATAAAATGTCACATCTCTATGAAAATCTTCTTTCTTTGGATCCCTGTCACGTACCCGACTATTTACATTTCCGTAGCCAACGAGGATAAATGGAAAAGCTTTGTCATCAAGCTTTGACCTGCGCTCTTTAGGTACATGTTAAAAAGCCTTGCACCCAAAAACAGATGATTGTAACAACATCTTTTCTATCCTTACCTTCTCTACGGAATGTCAAAACTCCAAAGGAATGGGAGACCCTATTTATCAAGTAACAAGCGGTCACGAATAACTTCACCAGAAACACTTTGGGTAGCTTTGCCATTTTAGCATGCATCGACCTTCTGACAATAGATGCGGTTCATCCTCTCTGCCTTTTCATTGTCTTGTGGAGTACCGAGGCATCTTCTCGTATCCTAATACCATGTCGCTTGGCAGTGGTTCTAAACTCCTTTGATGTATACTCACCTCAGATTTGTCGATCTGAAGACACTTCAAAAAACTTTCCAGTGCCTGCTTAACTAAGGCATGAAATTTGAAGCGTACACTTGATCTTTGTATGTGAATAAAGACACACTTCTTGATGCATCATCAATGAATGCTTGACAAAATATCTATTTCCACCCAGGACTCCACCTCGAAGGGACCCTGAACATCAGAATAAACCAATTCTAAAATATTCGATTTCCTTTTTTGAAGATTTAGAAAAAGAAACTCTATGATGTTTTCCAAATAAACAATAATCTGAGGGTTAAGATTGTTTCCTTTAGTAAAAAAAGGAATAGGAGCCTTTTTGGCTAGTATATGTAACCACTTTCTCACTCATCATGACCCGATCTTTTGTGCCATAAATTTGGGAGGAACCATCTGATTGCATTCCAATTCATCTCCACATATTTTCTAGCGTATATAAAGAGTGTTATAACATACACTCTAGCAGCTACTAAAGAACCTTTGGTAGCTTCCATTTACCGTTAAAGTAATTTATATCCTTCACGATCGAGAGCTAGCTCGGAAATAAAGATTAAGGCGTAGAGTCGGGGAACATCACCGCACACACATCTCTGAGTCAATGAACAACCAGCGTGCACGTACGTATGCAAACATCACCAATACCCACAATCTTGGAGTAACTGGTGTTACCCATCTTCACAGTACCAAAGTCTCTGGCATATGCAGTGTGAAGAACTCTTAATAGGAGAGTAACATGATAAGAGAATTCGCGTATCGATAATCCACTCAACCTCGTTATCACATATGACAAACATTCTTGCGTCTCGAAAAATAGAGCTACATCTTCGTCGGATAAGCATTTTGTAGTATTTTATTTTCATCTTTCCTCGATTTTGCCTTCTTTTTGTTCCCATTTCCAAGCATAACAATTTCTTTTCATATGTCCTTCCTTGCCACAATGATAACACTTTGCTTTCATTTAGACTTTCCTACGGATTCGACACACCTTTGGATTTACCGACCCTTAGGTTCTCTAATTTTACCTCTACTCACATTCTCTGTGACAAGAGCCTCGGTCTCGAAGATATTCCTTGTTCCCTTCCTTACGGCTTCTTCATTAAACAAAGCGTCTTTTTACCTTATCCATGGTTAAATTGCCAAGTAAAGGAAATTTGAGATTCACAGTGAGATAACTAGAAGTATCCCAACTATGCGGCAAAGAACTCAAAAAGTAACAATGCTTGCAACTCATCTTCAATCTTTAATAATTCATAGCATTTAGCGGTTCACCAACCCTTGAAAGTCAGCGAGATGTTGCTCTTTCTGCTTGTGCCCACTTTTATACTTGATTTACTAGCCTTCTAATCGAAGTGGCTTTATTTTGTGCGATCTTTAAGTTCCTTACATAGTTCTAATTTTTCCAAAGCTCGATAGCATCGGAGTCTCTTTGTGACACGTGATGAAACACACTCCACAGTCTATTTAACCACGATTAAATCTTGTTTTCTATGCATGATCTTCCATTACGCCGACATATCTTTGGGTTTTTTTATACCCATCAATGGCGCATATAATCCCTTGCGATGAAATATCTTCCGTTCTTGGCTTCCGAGATAGAATAATTAGGCGAGGTTAGTCTAATCATAGCGGCTCCCAGAAAGATTCCTCCATTTTAAACCAACACCGACCCGCAATGCCGACAGTAAATTTGGCTGATACGGTGTTAGGTGATCTTGGGCCTTCACGATCAAAAAGCTGGCTCATGAGGATGAGTTTTTCACTTGTAACATAGGCTTCATTAGCTAGCCACCCTTCACAGCAGATGTGGGATAACCCAACAATAGTATCAACATCTATATTTTCTAACATATTTTTCTCAATACATAAAATTGTTGACCATTCTATCTTTCTTGTGACATTGACAACCTCAAGTAAAATTCTAATGTAATTTTAACTTTGGCTTTCGATTGGATCTTTACAGTCATCGACATCGTTAATAGGATTCGGTAACAAATTGAAACATTTGGATAATAATCTGCAGCTTTGACAAACTCGATAATTTCAAGTGCTAACATTAACACATTTTCAAAGGATAACAATTTTCAAAGGAATCCCTTCTATCGACTGTCGATTTTCAAAGAAATATACAAAAGAAATTTCGAATGGTAGAAATTTCCATCAATGTCAATAAATTTCAACGAAATTTCAAAAAAAAAATTCGATTTGAACAGAAATTTTGACCCAAAAAAATGTACGAATTGAGATGAGATGATGATTTTTTGGGTGAAATTTCACATAAATATGCATCGAAATTATGGATATTTCAGTTTGAAGAATGGAAGAAAAATAGGAAGGAAAACAGAAAATTTTGAAGAAAAATAGGCAAAAAACTTACCTGAGTTTTGAGGGCTGGCCAAAGTCCAAGGAGTTGTGGCCGTTAGAGGTGCTGGTGGCATTGCTACAGAGCTAGCCGCTGCTGCAGGAGGTTAGGGCTTGAAGCAGTGTAGAAAAAAGGGTGCGAAGGAAGGAAGAAAGCAAGGGAAAAAAAAGAAAAAAAATGTGTGTTGTGTCAAAACATTAAAAAAATAATAATAATAAACTTCATCCCACTTCCAAGAAATAATAGAATGCAAAAAAATAGAAAATAAATTTCCTCCATATGGACCCGCAGGTGCCTCTCCTGCCCTTGCTCAGGCCGGGCCTGTTGTTAACAGCAACAAGCACAAAAGCCGTCAGTGCACTTGTTAATCAGGCAGCCATGGCACATTTTGGTGGAGTCACTGGTAACTGGTAACTTTGAACTGCACTAGTTTTGATTCCATTGGATTGGTGGGTCCCACCATGGCCTCCTTCTCTAACCTTCCTTCAACTTCCAACTGCATACCTGCCAACAGTTATTACATTTCACCCATCAAATAATATGCAATAGTATCTACTTTTTTATAAAAAAATAAAAAAAAAAATTGTGATAAAAGTACATTGTAAATCAACAGATAATCTGAGCATGGAAGAAAAAAAAATAGATGCTTACCATATCCGATAACTAGTCGGACTGCTATGAATGCCACATTCAGTGAAACTTTCTCCATTTCTGATTAGTTTGTCCGGCAATTATCTAGGATTTATCTCTTTCTCACTTTCTCTCTCTCTCTATATATATATATATATATATATATATATATATATATATATACTCTATATATATATTTGAGTATTTATTCACCTTTTATAGTAAGTAACTGACATCTAGTAGCATGTCTGTATAAAAAATTATAAAAGGAATATAATTTGGTGAGTCATGAATAGGTTCGACACCACAATCCATTCACAGATTTTCTTCCTTTCACATGCATTTTTTTTTTTTTTATCATGGTTGGGTCTTTTGGACATATTAATTTTTTTTTTTATCATCCATAGAATAATTTTATTAATTCAAATTAGCAATACATTCAATAAAAACACACAATCAAATTCGCTAAAAACTCCAAAGGATGATACAGCATCCAAGTCAATAACATAATAAATCGGCTTAAAGTCTACACATTTGATAATTTTATGATGACTAGACTACATATGACTCAAGTTCTGCAGTGTATTAATGATCATGATTTAACTTGATGTTTATGACTGATTGAATCTATTTTACCGTTTGAATCACCAACACACAAGAAACGCTACAACAAGACGGAAAAATCCAAATCGTCATACTAAGATATAGCAAACCACACGCCACACAAGATAATGACAAAAACATGTCACACAAGACGACGACAAAAACACGAAAAAAAAAATTAAAAATCCAGATTTTATTGAAAAAAAATGGTAGAAAGAAATGTAGAGGGGTGGTTGCTTAAAAAAATGGTAGAAAAATGGCCAAAAAATCACTCATTCTTAATGAAAATGTGTTAGAAAGAACTAGACGAGAGAAAGAGAGACGGCTAGGAGAATAATTAATTAATATGTGGGTTACTGGTCTTTTTGTGCCATTTTTCCCTTTCAGGTATTACTTTCCTACATCCATAGAACCTTTATTTACTAAGTCTGCATATTACAACAATTTTTTCTTTAGTGTTGATCAAGATAGTGATGCTGAAACAGAGGCTTCAATGCTAAAACATAGTACATCTGCAACCATTTGTTCTCTAACAAACCAATCCAACTGTAACGCTATTCACGTGAATTCCCTCAGTAGCTTAGTCATGTAACTAACAGGTTCTAGAATGTTTTGTAACTGTTTGTTTCTAGAACCATCGATCCCCTGTATAAATATGTGATCTTCTGTTAGTAAAGATGTAGAGTTCTCTGGAAAATTTCCTCTCCAAGTTTTGTTTTCTCTTCAGCATTTTATCAAATATCAAACATGGTATCAGAGCTAGATTGACACATCCATGGCGTCATTCCCGTCTACCTTGGCGCCTGTTCAAATCAAGTTGGATCATTCTAACTACATATTCTGGAAATCACAAATTCTTCCAGCTGCCAGAGCACATGATCTGGAAACCTTTCTTCTCGGAACGAAATCTAAGCCAAGTGAAGCAATCACTGATCCTGCTAATCCAACGATCTCTCTTATCAATTCATATTACACTTCTTGGTTGAGAATTGATCAGTTTGTCATGAGCTGGCTGTTATCTTCAATCTCAGAGCAGATGCTTGGGCATGCCGTTCATTGTCACTGTTCAGCAGAGGTATGGGCTGTTCTTGAGAAATTATTTTTCACAAAATCAAAAGCACAAGCACTGCAACTTCGATTAGCACTACAAACCACAAAGCAAGGTGGAGATACAATTGAAGATTATATACATAAAATGCAAGCTATGGCAAACTCCTTAATGGCTGCTGGCCAACAGATCTCAGATGATGAATTGATTTTGTATATTCTTGGAGGTCTTGGACATGAATTTGAGGCTGTCATCGTAAACTTAACCTCTCGTGATTCTATAACGCTTCAGGAGGTTCAATTTATGTTGTAAACTCATGAAATGAGGCTTGAAAATTTAAATGCCTCAAAAATGCTTGAGCTATCAACTCCACAGCCAATTTTGCTCAGAAATTCACCTCTTCATCCTTGCCTTTTAGAGGCAATCAGAATCATTCTTGGGGCAGATATAAAAGAGACAGAGGACACTATATCACTGGAGGAGGACATGGCTACAATCCCTTTGTGTCAAATCTGCAGCAAAACAGGACACACAGCCATGAAATGTTTTTACCGTTTTGATCTTCGCTATCAGAATCCCTTTGTGTCTCAGCAAGCTGTACCCCCAGTCTCCATTGATGAGTCTTCAACATCCATTCATAATTCTCAGGCATATATTGCCACCCCAGAAACTGTAAGTGGCACCACTTGGTACCTGGACAGTGGCGCTACACATCACATAACCTCAGATGGAAATTCCATGACAGCAAAATCAGATTACTCTGGAAATGGCAAGGTTTCTATAGGTGATGGTTCTCAATTATCTATTTCTCATATTGGCCATCTTGTTGTTACTGCTCCAAAGCCACTTAAACTTAAGAACATATTGTTGGTACCTTCTATTACTAAGAATCTTATCAGCATATCTAAGTTTACCTTAGAAAATGATGTTATTGTGGAATTCAATGCTGATTGCTGCTATGTTAAGGACAACCAGTTGAAAGAAGTTCTCCTGCAAGGCACTCTTAAAAATGGATTATATCAAATGATTCTCCCTGGTGCCTCACAAGCTTCCTCTTCAGTTTATGACAGCAATTTATGCAGACTTGACTTGCAGTTGCAGCAACCTTCTCTGCCAGATTCTAATAATCTTTCCTCTTATGTTTTTTTTAATAATGTTAAAATTGTTCCTGATTTTGCTTGTAATACTCAGTCCTTGTTGTCCCTTTGGCACAGCCAGCTTGGTCATCCAAACAAGTTGGTTTTGCACAAAGTATTATCTCAAATAAGTATTAATGTTACTCTCATACCTTTATAATATAAAAGCACGGGAAAATGCAATTTTACGAAAAGAAAGATAAGCGATAGGTCGGTTAAAAATCTGGAATTTTTCTAGATCTCGGATGACAAAACGAACTTCACCATTGGAATCGTCTCGCGAAATCTAACTACCACGTTGAATTTTGTCGAATTCCGATATAGTTGGAATTACACGTTTTTCGAGGGGCAGGAGTGGTGCGGCGGGCGACAAGCGCGTTTTAATTGGTAAAGATATGAGGCAACGTGTCGAGTAGGAGAATTTGAATCAAACAATGATATCAAGTGTGGGGCCATAGGAGACGCATGGCACCTTGTAAGTGGATGGAAATCCATGGTAGATGGATAAGAGGATAAAGAAATCTTAAGAGCCAATGAGAATTGGACATGTGGCATGAGAGGACAAGTTTTCTTGACCCAACCGGTTTGAGAGGGAAAAAGAGAGAAAGAGAGAGCAAGAGGGTGAAAGAAAGAAAGTTTAGAGAGAGAGGCTCTACCTTCTCTCTAAATTTGATCTGTCAGGTCGAATTCGGCGAGACAAGGCAAAAGTTGATCCCATTTTGCAGAGCTACGCGTGGTGCCAGAATGATGAGGAGTTTGTGACTTGGGAGGTAGAGTTTTCCTCCTACTTGAGTTAATATTTAGCTAAGAGCCATTTTAATGGTTAGGGATATTCGGGGGCCTGAGTGGCCGTTCATTCAGTTCTAAAATTTGGACTGGGTGGTGAAATCCCTAGAGTCACCTTTGTACAGTCTCGAAATTGAACGAGGACTGTTTGTGTGTGGCTTTGTGTGTTTATATGTTATTGCTATGATTGAATAACATGTTGTTATGTTTTGTGTGATGCTTTAGGCAATTCTAAGATGGACTGTCAGTTTCTTTATTAGACCAACGAGCTAATTTTGGGTGTTATTACTATGAATGAATAACATGTTGCTTTGTGTGAATTTCGTTAATATATGCATGCTTAATATATTAACATGAATTATTGTGAGGAAATGAAATATTGCATTTCATATGCACTGGGGTACCCTAGAACAGTAGGTGTGAGTGCATGACATGTTTTCGGATGGTTGGCTTACAAATGGTTATCGGAGTATGTCCACAAACGAATGAAAATCTGAGGGTTGTCAAAAGAAAATTTTATCAGAAAATTGTCCGAAGAATTGCATTGAAAAGTTGTCCAACAATTCACGTCGGAGGATGTCCAATGGACTGTTTCGGAGAGTTGTCAAACAATTCACCTCTGAGGGTTGTCTACAAAGTAAACAAATAGATTTGTTTGGAAACAATTTTCATACATGGCATAAGCATGTGTGAGAGAGTCGGTGAGGACTCAAGACATGGGATTAGGCATGTAGACATTCGAGTAGGAATCATGAATTCACTTGAATGTGTGTGTTTTTCCATTGCATGAGCACTTACGTGGGGAGTAACCCAACGTAGGAAAATTCAAATACTAAGCATTGCTCACCCCGTCGTGGGATCCCCCTTTCAGGTACAAAGAGTATCATAAAGACGGAGCTCACTAGAGGCCGCTTTGAAGAAGAAAGCTGACATGTGGCTTTGATTATATGTTTTTTTAAAACATGTATGAAATATTCTGATTGAAACATGTTGTATAAGAGTGTAGTTAACTCTTGAAACTATTGTAATATAGTTGGTTATATTTTGGTGAGTATGGATGTATGGGCCCGACATGGCCATTTTTACTCATGTTTGAGTCTAGGGTGGAGAGACACTCATCTTGTGGCAGTGAGACACTTCCCGGTAGCTACGGTATTACGTGAGTTATTGAGTTGTCAAGGACCTCGGGTTTGGGGGCGTCCGCAGTTGAGTATCGAGGAGTTTAGGTATCACGAATGCCTAGGGAGCTCTCGGGTTTGGGTATCCATAAGTTTTAGTCACGATGCAACTTCCACGACTTAATTATCGAGCCTAGGTTTATAATTACCTAGAGCTAGATGTCGGAGACTAGAGTTATAGCTTAGTATCAGAAAGTTAGATATACGATGGACACGGGTTAGATCATGCATTCATTGTGCATTCTGATGACTGTTGCGTGATTCTGTGTTATATGTGTTATGTGAATGTATGCTTGGTAAATAGCATATAGGAAAATGTTGAACACTAGGGTTGAGAAATATAACCTTAGGGGTTAGGGGTTTGAGGAATTATGGGCAGAATGGTCCAGAAATGAGTGGAAAAAAAAAAGATTTTCTAAACAATTGTTCCAGTTTTTGAATATAAACAGGTTGTGTTTTATGGAATTCTGGAAGACTATTCTAGTTTTCGCACAAGGAAAAAAGGTTGTAATTAAACTCTTTAAACTTGTGAAGTATATAAATAGCAAGTGTTTATATATTTTACATTGGTTTGGAGGTGACTACTACGTGTAAGAATAGCGGGTTTTGTAAAGGCTATAAGAGACGAAGTAGCGGGGAAAGGCTCTTGGAGGTCTGGAAAAAAAAAAAAAAGGGTTGCAGGGGACCAAATGGAGGGGCTACTGCCCATTTCCAACTTTGGGTCGCGACACTGCAAGTGGTGTCGCAATAGGAAGGGTGTGGTTTGTGCAGCGGGCAAGCCTGACGGTCTGACAAATGACCGCCGCGACATGGGTAATTAGCGGCGCCGCGGCCAATTTTCCTTGGCCCCGGTGCAACATCAATTTTTGTGTTATTGACATGCATTTGAGGTACGAACGCTGGTTTTAGGTCGCGACATGATTTTCATGTCGCGACAGGGGCAACTGTTGGGAGTGTCGCGACATGGCCTTTGGCGTCGTGACATAAAAGCTACAAGGGAGGAGAAAGTGAGTGTTTTTAACACGCTTTTGGTGTCCACGGCCAGGAGAGCTGAAGTGGGTGTCGCGACTTAGCTGTTTTTGATATTTGCGACACTATGGCCCCGGAGAAAGTGGTTGTCGCAACATGGTACAATGTCGCGACCTAGGTTGGCCTGAGTGGTGTCGCGACACACTTTTGGTGTCATGACATGATTTTGGATGCCCTGTGGACGTTTAGGCGTCGCGACTTGGTTTTGATGTCGCGACGGCTGGCGAGGGCCAGAAGGCGATTAAGTCGACTGGTTTTAGCGTGCGACGAGATTTTTGGTATTAAGTGGTTTACGAGTCGACCAGGCTTTTAGGCCATAACGAGCGGCGTAACTTCTGTGCTGACGTGCAGCGAGAACAACAAGTAGTGTCGCGGGCGATACAGGCTCAGTGTGCGCGCGCCTTGCTACGACCCACCTACGTGCGATTACCTTTGTTTGGATCCTTGGTCATGGACCTTTGTTCACAAGGTTTAAAGAAGTACAAAAAATAAATTTTTGTTTGTGTATGACTTAATATATGGGAATGTTTGTCTTGCGTTACCTATGAATGCCTTGGCAGCAGTACATGAAAAAAAAATTCTTTAAATGCGTGAATAGTGTCTGGGAGCACATGTTTACCCTTAGAGATGCTGGGCAAAACTCAACGTCATTTGACATGTGTAGATGGCTAGTCGAGGGCGGGGACGTAGAAGTGGGTCCACAAAGATTAGCTAGTCGGGCACCACTATTTTTTGATCAGCAAGCCTTTTTGCTGAAGGCGTAGGGTTGCAATTCTTTGCCATTGCAAGCTAGTGCGTGAGTAGCCCGGGGAGGTCCGAGTAACCTCCAAAGGTTCAAGGCATATCATCCTCCGATATTCACGGGGGGAGAGATCCGTGGTGGTAGACCCGTTGGTTGACGAATTGAGAAGGTGTTGGAGGCCATGGATATCACCTCTGATACTACCAGGATTAGACTAGCTGTGTTTCAGCTAGAGGACAAGTCTCAAGTGTGGTGGGACTGGGTTAAGACCTCTAGAGACTTATAAGCAATGACTTGGGCAGAGTTCCATAGCTCTTCATGGGCAAGTATTTTTCGGCCACTGCTAGACATGCAAAGGCCCAGGAGTTCCTAGAGTTGAAGCAAGGAGCCCTGACCGTGATAGAGTATGTGGCTAGGTTCACGGAGTTAGCTTGTTTGCGGCAGATTATGTATTACCGGATGCGTCGAGTCGGGTGAGAATGGGGGTGAGATTGTCCGTTCGGGCGGGATGAGTAGGACTCCGCCTACAAGACATGGACTCTATGGTTAGGATGGAGGATGCACAAAGCACTCGGGATGCGGGTGCTAGTGACAAGAGGAAGGAGAGTCAGTCTTCTTCTAGCCATGTTTGGTAAGCGGGACAGAGGGGGATTAGACTAATTTTTGGACAAAATTAGTGAAGTGCAGCGTTTGGTAGATGTTGGGACTGACTAAACTGAGGACAAAATTAGTGAAGGTGAGTTATTTTTGTCTTGGTTTTTAACCCCCCAAATCAGTGGGTCTCGCTCGGACTAAATTGGGAACAAAATATTTTATAGTTTTTTACAAAAAAATAATTAATGTAACTAAAAAATTTAAACAAAATTTATTAACTATATATTATCAAATAACTAATAATAAATACATGAAATAAAAAAATAGCTTAATATATTATATATGATATAATATATTATAAAATATAAATTTAACAATTTATAAATTAGAATATATATTATCCCAAAAAATATATTACGAATTTTTATAAATTATTTATTAAAAAACATTATAATAATTATTATTATGTATATTAAAGTATAAAATAAAATAATAAAAAATTATTTTTAAAAATATAATGATGGGGCTTATTATTATTTTAGATACATGATTCTTGTGCTTCATTCGAGGCCCGTTTCTACTGAAACCATTTCCTAACTTTTTGAGATTTTATTAAAATCTCGTCCTTGAAGTCACTTGACAACTTATCACCCAGAAAATCGGAAAAATTTCCGCTTGTCTCATAGTCGGCGAAACTTTTTTTGGGTCACTAGATTTTAGCGGGAGCGAATTGCCAGCGCGATTCGTTTCATCATCAGATCTAGAAATTTTCTAGGCTTCACGAACCCTTATGGCAATTATTATTTTTATTAACATTTTGTCATTTTGAAAATTTCTAATTTTTCGAGTTTACATAGAATAACAATACACAGCCCACATGTCAGTTTGAAAATAAACTCAACCTATTAAAAATCCGATTAAATTAAATTAAACCGTGCCATTAAGAATGAGGCTGGGCTGAATCCAAAATAATACGTCCCTTTGTGTCCACACTCATTACCTAATGTTAAAACAAACAACTTAATACTCAATGCTATTAAGTACTGTTCGATGTTAAGCTAAAAAAATTATATTCGGCATTAAGTAAAAAAGCAAAACACCACCTTAATCTGTATGTACCAAGCGTAAGATAAAATTATAATTTTACATTGAAATTGTACCAAACACGTGGAATAGTATTAAATTTGTCACGATTTAGTCCGACAGTTAGTCCCAGTCCGAGTACAAAATTAATCTTGCTTAATTCTGCGTACCAAACATGGCCCTAGAGACTTATAAGCAATGACTTGGGCAGAGTTCCATAGCTCTTCATGGGCAAGTATTTTTCGACCCAGCGCTAGACATGCAAGGCGAGAGTTCCTAGAGGATTGAAGCGGAGCCACGGCCAGGTGATAGAGTATGTGGCTAGGTTCACGGAGTTAGCTTGTTTTGCTGACGATTATGTGGCCACAGATGCGTCCAAGGTCGAGATTTGAGAATGGGCTGAGATTGTCCATTCGGGGCAGGATAGTAGGACTCCGCCTACAAGACATGGACTCTATGGTTAGGACGGCCATGACCATAGAGAGGGAGATGGAGGATGCACAAAGCACTCGGGATGCGGGTGCTAGTGGCAAGAGGAAGGAGAGTCAGTCTTCTTCCAGTTCGGGAAGGAAGTAGAGGGATTCTAGTTCACTTGGGTTCCAGAGCCAAGGCCATCGAGGGCGAGGGCGAGAGCGAGTTGCGATCCATGCGGGACCAGATGGTATGCCGGGCTGCCGCCAGCGGACATATGATGAGGGATTGCCCCCAGAGACAGGGATCCCAAGGTTTAGGGACAGGGCAGTCCCATTCAGTTGTGGGACAGGATAGGATACAGTTTATTCCTCCACACCCTAGTATGGGTCAGAGGAGCCAATATCAGTCCCAGGGAGCTGCACGGGTGCCTCCCGTTACACAGGCAGGCTAGAGGGGCCAGATTATGGGCCGAGGAGCGGGAGCCGAGGCACACGAGGAAGGGCCGTCGGGGGGATTGAGGGGTGTCTACGTTGTCCGCATCACGGTGAGCCAGCAGTTAGCCCGATTATACATGGTACATTTTTGTTATCTCATCGATGGGCAAGAGTGTTATTTGAATCTGGTGCATCGCATTCATTTATTGCTACATCGGTTGTGCGAGAGTTGGGCTTGGATGTTGAGACCTTGGAGGAGCCCATGTATGTGAGTTCTCCCCTAGGGACTAGGGCGAGCATATATCTGATATGTCGAGGGTTGAGAGCTAGAGTTCTTTGGGATTCTGCTCACAGTGGACCTGAGGGTCATGGACATGTCAGAGTTCGACGTCATCCTTGGGATGGATTGGTTATTTGCATCTGGAGTCGTCGATGATTAATGTGAGCGTAAACTACAGCCTACACGGGGGATGTTGCAATGTTTACGTTTTGGGGGACAAACACGATGTTTTGCCTCATACCGTTTATGATTCTAGATGGCACGGACAGTTGGTGGGTTGGTTGGTGCTTGCCCTGCAGAGGGCAGTGAGACCGGACATGGATCCGCGCCGGTGGTATGCGGTGCGAGAAGATTTTAGGACGGATTCTGGGATTACCTCCGCAGAGGGATGTAGACTTTTGTATTGAGTTACACCCTGGCACATCGCCCATCTCTATGACTCCACATAGGATGGCACCAGTTGAGTTACAGGAACTCAAGGTCCAGATACAGGAGTTACTAGAAAAGGGATTCATTAGACCGAGCACTTCACCATGGGGCGCTTTGGTTATATTTCATAAGAAGAGTGATGCGACCTTTCTCGACCGTGCATCGACCATCGACAAATGAACAAGGTTACGATCACAACTCCGTGACTCCATTACCATGATCGCTGACTGCTTTGATCATTGAGAGAGCACGAGTCTACTCCAAGACAAATCTGCAGACTAGTTACCATCACCGAGGTTGTGAGACAAATATCCCTAAGACAAATAAGAGGCACTTGAAGCATAAAGATGCCCTTTAGACGACGAATGCACCCGACAAAGATTCATGAATCTTTATGTGGTTGCAGCTCCAACCCTATCTATCACGATTAGTCTTTAGTAGATGACATTTTGATCTACTCTCGGCCCGGGTAGAGAGCATGAGGACTCATTCGAGGGTTGTTTTCATAGCTATTAAGTGATTCATCATTGTACGCCAAGTTCAGTAAGTGCAAGTTTCAAGGCTACGAGATGAGGGGTGTTTCGTGGACACGTAGTGTCAAAGATCAGTGTGTCGTTAGACTCGAAGGTCGAGGCTGTGATGAGTTGGGAAAGGCCGAAGTCAATCTTCGAGATACACAGTTTCTTAGGATTGGTTGGGGATTACAAGAGGTTTATTGAAGATTTCTCCCGACTAGCAGCACCTATGACAAAACTGACCCGGAATGAGGTCAAGTTTGAGTGGAATGACCGATGCGAGAAGGCATTCCAAGAGTTAAAGAGCAGGCTTACTTCAGCTCCTATTTTGATAGTCCTAGAGAGAGGACAGGTACACACAATATGATGCCCTCGAAGGCCTGATTGATGTATTTTAGATGGCCTGAGGTAGTATCTTATGGTTCCTCCACAAGAATCATGAGCGCACTACTCCACACACGACATGGAGTTGGTGTACCGTATACTTCACCTCAAGATTTCACGCCATTTATTTCATGGTGAGTAGCTCAGATTTACTCATACCACAAAAATCTGAAGTATATTTTCACGCAGTGGGACCTCAATATGAGGCAACGCAGATGGATGGAGTTCATAGAGGATTATGACTTCACTTTCAGATTACCATCCCGGGCAAATGTGGCCGACACTCACCAGGTCACGAGTATCGCCGCGATACTTTCCCGAGTGGCAGACGTCGAGACCTGGGACAGCCAGTTATAGTACAAATGAGCGGCTCACAGACGCAAGGAGTTTGGTACTACACCGCTCTACCGAAAGAGTAATTGAGTCCCGTGATAGACGTATAGATAGTCCATCGTGACCGAGTACGCCAGCACGTGACGAGGGTCGACCATCCACGCATACGGTAGTCTTCTACTGTGGACTCCGCAAGGGTTTCCAATTGATCACCTAAGAGGGGAGATTCTTAGGAGTTCATTGCTCCGGTGATTTGTTATAAACTGTGTGGAATGGAGATGTACTGGATCTTCACAAGATTATCGAACTGGATTTAAGAGACACGTCAGGGACTTTGTTCAAAATGTCTCATCAAAAAAAAGTGGGCCAACAAGCTATGCTAAGCACCGTACGCCAGATACCCAACCACCAGAGGTGGCTATGGAAGGGGAGCACGGCCCCGATGGATTTTGCACCACTTCTTCCCTAGATGCCGCGAGGCATGACGCGGCAGCGGGTGATAAGGACCGACTCAGCTTAAGTCGGCACATTTTCTGGCCCATGCGACGACCTTCACACCGGAGGAATTCGTCGACAGTATATTTGAGAGATCGTCCGTCACATGGAGTGCCAAGATCCATAGTGCTCCGACAGAGACCCTAGATTTCACAACAAGACTTTTGGAAGAGTTTCCAAAAGGCTGCTGGGACACGACTTAATCATGAGTACAAAATTTTCCAATCTACGTAGCTGTATGGTCGGCCTGGAGAGGACCATGCAGAGCCAGACATGTCGTAAGCATGCCTCGGATCATAAGGGCGCCTGGAAGAGCACTGCCTAGTGGAATTCACCACAACAACAAGCACAAAGTAGTATGCCGATGACACCCTATGAGGCGTTATAGGGGAGGCCATGCAAATCACCAATATGTTGGACCGAGGTGGGAGAGAGCTCCATCACTGATCCTGATCTTATTAGAGACACCAACAAGAAGGTGAGCTTGATACGGCAAATGGCCTTCTCACCCGCCGATTCGACGTAAGAGTTACTGACATACAACAAGTCGACCCCCGAATTTCCGAGGTCAGGATCACGTCTTCATGTGATGCCTAAGAGAGGAGGACAGTTCTGGCGTTTATGGAAGTCGTCACCAAGGTTCATCGGGGCCCCTTCGAGATAATACTTGAGAGGGTGGGTAATCAGAAGGCACGGCTAGCTTTGCCGCCTAGCATGTCGTGTCCATGAGAGCTCCACGCCCATGCTCTAAGTATACCAAGATCCAAATTTCATGTGCTGGATTAAGTGGTAGGATTGATGTTGACACCAATGGGACCTTCAAGGAGAGACCAGTATGCATTATGGATAGTCGGGATCAGGTTTTGCAACGCAAGACCGTAAGGCAAGTGAGGGTGCTATGGCATGACCGTGGAGTGGAGGAAACAACGTGGGAGCGCAAGGACACAATGCGGGCCGCCTATCCCTTCTTGTTTAGGGATGAAGGTACGTGGTTTAGTCGTTTAATGCTTAAATGACTAGTTGCATGCATGACATAGTGCACATTGCATATGCATGTGAGTTGATATGATTGCGTGGAATTTCCATACGAAATTTTTAAGGGGGGAGAATGTAAAACCCCATAAAATCCTAATTTTCTGAAAAATGGTAAAACGGTAATTTCAGTTAAAAATTCGGAATTTTTCTAGATCTCGGATGACGAAACGAACTTCATAATTGGAATTGTCTCGCGAAATTCCAAATTTACCACGCCGATTTCGCCGACCGGCAGACGTCAATTTCATGTTTTCGGCAAGACAGAGAAGGCTAAGGACACTTAATAAGATTTCTTGAAAGTGGCTCAAGATGATACACGGTCAAGTGTGAGCTACCAAACAATGAGCTCAAGTGTGGGGCCATAGGAGACACATGGCACCTATGAGTGGATGGAAATCCATGGTGTATGGATAAGAGGATACAAATCCTAAGAGTCACGAGTAATTGGGACACGTACATTTAGAGCACAAGCCTCGACCCAACCTCGCCACCCAACCTGGTCAGGGAGGAAAAGAGAGAAGAGAGCAGAAAGAGGAGAAAGAGCAGAGTTTGAGAAAGGCTCTACCTTCTCTCTAAATTTCCCCGCTGGACGGCCGCCAAATTCACGAGACAAGTATAAGAAAGTTAATCCCCAATCGAAAGAGCTACGCAGGGTACCGATATCGAGGAGTTCTCAAAACCTGAAGAGGTAGGGTTTTCTCCTACTCGCTTAATCTTTCGTCAGAGCCATTCAAATGGTTTCATGGGTTGGGCCAAATCGATCGTGTGTTTTAGTCTTCCTGAGTGAGACTGAATGCCTGGGGTCCCGGATTGTTCTCGGGCAGTCCGCTGGTCAGAGGGACAGTCCCATCGTCCTATGTTTGCGGTGTGGCCAAGGGATCGTGATGGTTCAAGGTGGACCGTTGGATTTTCTATTGGCCCATGTGAGTCGATTTTGTGTTATGGTTTATGATGAATAACATGATGATGGTGTGTGAATTTTTGTTAATATATGCATGCTCGATATATTAACATCTATTGTATGGAAATGGCATAATGCATTTCATATGCACCGGGCACTTTAGAACAAGAGGTGTGAGTGCATGAGCCATGTTTTCTGGAGGGTCGCTTTACAAATGGTTATCTGAGTATGGTCCACAAACGAACGAAAAACTGGAGTGTTGTCAGTTAGTAAATTTTATCTAAAAATCGGGTCCAAGACCGCATTGAAAAGTTGTCTGCTTTAACATTTCATAAGCTCCAGGATGTCCAATGGACTGTTTCGAAAGTCATTCAACACCACCCGAAGGGTTGTCCACAAATAAACAAATAGATTCTGTTTGAAACAATTTTCATACATGGCACAAGTGTGTGTGAGAGAGCTCTGAGGACTGAGACACGGGATAGTATGTAGACATTCGAAAGTAGGAATCATGAATTCACTTGAATGTGTGTTTTCCATTGCATGAAAGACTTGTGCCGAGTAACCCAATCCACTTAAAATTCAACTACTGGCATTGCTCACCCCACAGGGATCCCTCTTCGCACGAGTATTCAGTGAAGACGGGGCTCACTGTATACCGCTGGTGCAAAGCCGACATGTATTGATTATATGTTTTTGTAAAACATGGCAAATATTCTCGATTAAAACATGTCAGAGTAAGAGTGTAGTTAACTCCCCAAAACTATCAGAATATGCTTGGTTATATTTCTCAGAAAAGTATGGATGTATGGGCCCGACGTGGCCATTTTTACTCATGTTTGAGTCTTGGGTGGAGAGACACTCATCTTGTGGCATTGAGACACTCAATGGCTACAGGTATTCAGCGAGTTGACGAGTTGTCAACGGACTCCCGGGTTTGGGGCGTCACATATAACCTTTTGTAAAGCCTACCAGTATGGTAAACTTCATCAAGTTTCTTTTCCTTCTCAGCCATTGCACACAACCTGTATTCCTTTTCGCGGTTCACGCTGATGCCTCGGGGTCCCGCTCCCTTGTCAGTCTACATTGAAGGGATATCGTATTACGTCTCAAGACACACTTGATGTATCCTCTTAGACTAAAATCTGAGGTGGTTTATGTGTTCAAATATTTCAATACAATGGTGGAAAGACAATTTACTACTTAATTGGGGAGGGGAGTACAGAAAACTCCAACCTCTGTTACACAAATTTGGACTTTAGTTCAGGCATCCTTGCCCTCATACACACCAACGACAAGGAAAGTCTGAAAGGAAGCACCGCATCATAGTTGAAACTGGTTTAACTTTGTTGGCTAAGGCCTTTATGGACCTCAAATTCTGGTGGGAAGCTTTTGTTTCTGCCACTTATTTGGTTAATCGTCTTCCTACTCCAGTTCTTAATCAATCTTCTCCATTTGAGTTCTTGTATCATCAAAAACCTGATTACAAGTTCTTTAAATTATTTAGTTGTGCATGCTTTCCCTACCTTAAACCATACAATAGACACAAACTAGATTTCAAAACCTCCAAATGCTTGTTCCTTGGTTACAGTCCTTTTCATAAAGGGTATAGGTGCTTGCATCCATCTAGACGTATATACATTGCTAAAAGTGTTAGTTTTGATGAAAATTCATTTCCGTACCAGTCTCTGTTTGTGTCTAAAGCATTCAATTCTATCAAGACTCATGGATCTCCTGCTTATGTTCTTCCTGCTGCAAAATCTACTTCTCTGCTGCTAGATTCATCTTTTTCTGATGGTTACACTATTCTTCTAAGTTCAGGTCATAATTATAAATCTAACTATTCAAATTATACTCCAATTTCTTACTCCTATTCCTCTACTCCTATTGCTCAGCATCCTGAAACCTCTACATCATTCTCTATGCAAAAAACTGAAATTCCTTTAATTTCTGTCCCCTTTCTTTCACCTACCTCCTCTCCTTCATTAAGTCTCTCTTCTAACACTGAACCAGTAGTCCCTACTCCTATTCAATCCACTCATCCAATGCAAACTAGATCAAAATCTGGTATATTTAAACCCAAACTCTATACTGCTAGTATTCTTCAGAAATCAGTTTCTATAGCTGCTGATCTTCAGGAACCGACTTCATCTTCACTTGCTTTAACCATTCCCCATTGGAAGAAATCCATGGAGGCTGAGTATCAAGCTTTGGTAAACAATCATACATGGGCCTGGTTCCAAATTCAGATGGTTTACGTGTGATTCAGTGTAAGTGGGTGTTTCGAACTAAACTGAAAGCTAATGTGTCCTTGGACAAGTATAAAGCTAGGCTGGTTGCTAAGGGGTTTCAGCAAACTCCTGGAGTAGATTTTTCATAAACTTTTAGTCCAGTAATCAAAGCTTCTACCATAAGAATTGTCTTTACCTTAGCTGTCTCAAGAGGATGGGGCATACAACATATTGACATCAATAATGCCTTTTTAAATGGAGATTTTCAAGAAGAGGTCTTTATGACTCAACCAGAGGGTTTTGTTACTGCTACCAAACCACATCATTTGTGCAAGTTGCGAAAAGCCTTATATGGATTAAAACAAGCTCCTAGAGCTTGGTTTGAAAAGTTGAAAAGTGCTCTTCTCAGTTGGGGTTTTCACAACTCCATTTCAAATACATCTTTATTTTATACTCATAAACAAGGCCAAATGTTGTTATTTCTTGTGTATGTTGATGATATACTCATCACTGAGGAAAGTCAAGATGATATGCAGTAGATTATCACTAATCTTCATTAACAATTTACTCTAAAGACTCTAGGCCTAGTTAACTACTTTCTTGGCTTTGAGGTAAATCGCTTCTCTTCTAGACTGTACCTCAATCAATCTAAATATGCAAAGGACTTGCTTCAAAAGACTAATATGGCTTAAGCTAAACCTTGCTCCACTCCAATGTGTTAGAATAACAAGTTTTCCCTCATGGATAGTGAACCATTTACTCATCCAGCTTTATATAGAAGTACAATTGGGGCTCTGTAGTACTTGACATTAACAAGGTCGGATCTGGCCTTCCCTGTGAACAAATTAAGCCAGTTTTTTAAAGCACCTGCCATAGCACATTGGAATGCCTGCAAACGCATTCTCAGGTATATAAAAGGAACCTTGTCCTATGGTTTGACATTTAAATCTTCTCAACTTCTAAACCTTGAAGCTTATTATGATGCTGATTGGGCAAGCAACTTGGATGATCGAAAATCTGTAAGTGGTATTTGCATTTTTCTAGGAGGAAATCTCATCACTTGGAGTTCACAAAAACAGAAGGTGGTGGCACATTCAAGTACTGAAGCTAAATATAGAGCTTTAGCCAGTGCAGCAGCAGACCTAATATGGATTCAGAATCTGTTAGCTGAAATTGATGTTCATTGTTCCTCTCAAATACCACTTCTTTGGAGTGACAACATGGGAGCTCAAGCCTTGGCTTGCACCCTAGTTTACCATGCTAGAACAAAAAACATTGAATTGGATGTGCATTTTGTTCGTAATCTGATTTCAGATCAAAAACTTGAAGTAAGATATGTTCCAACAGAACTACAACCTACAGATTTGCTTACCAAAGCATTACCTCAAGCAAGATTCATGATGTTACATAGCAAGCTTACCATGAGTGACTCCATGCCAAGCTTGAGGGGGCCTGTTGATCAAGATAGTGATGCTGAAACAGAGGCTTCAATGCTAAAACATAGTACATCTACAACCATTTGTTCTCTAACAAACCAATCCAGTTGTAACGTCATTCATGTGAATTCCCTCAGTAGCTTAGCCCTATAACTAACAGGTTCTAGAATGTTTTGTAACTATTTGTTTCTAGAACCATCGATCCCCTATATAAATATGTGATCTTCTGTTAATAAAGATGTAGAGTTCTCTGGAAAACTTCCTCTCCAAGTTTTGTTTTCTCTTCAGCATTTTATCAAACATCAAACATTTAGTAATGGGAAGAATTTTTTCCAAGAAGCTATTATTTTAGTTGAAAGAGACCTTTTTTCCATGATTTTTATTGGGTCATATAAAACCAAGTTTTGGAAATCTGGACATTCTTAATATTTTAAGGGTAAGGTGCACAAATGTCCCCGACTTTTGCTCGTATATCCCACTTTGCACTTGAACATTTTTCAATCCTAAAATACTCATAGTTTACTTCTTTAGCTTAGCCATGTCCTTACTATTAGAAAAGGATACAAATGGAAATACACCCGTTAAATACCACACACGTGTCAGAGTTTTTAGTCTGGTTGTGACTCTTTTTTTAAACAAGATGAGAATAGGTGACTGCAGCAAGAGTATCTTGTGACAAAAAAAATGTGCAAAGTGAGACATATGAGCAAAAGTCGAGAGCATTTATGTACCTTATCCCTCCTTTTTTATCAACATTTTTAATAAAAAAATTTCTCTTACTTTTTCTTGTAAGATATGTGCCCATATCTATATGGTTACATACAAATTATTATAATTAAATGACCTTTAATTAAGTAAAATGACAATATTATCATTCCACTTAGGGTTTAAACTAGTTATTTATTTATTTATTATTGTTATTATTATTATATTTATTGTTATTGTTATTGTTATTATTATTATTATTATTATTATTATTATTATTTTGATGTTCGTAGTTCTTGTTAGTTTTTTCATCTAATTTTTCCATTTAGTTGTTGGGAAAAATGGATGAAAAAAAAGAGTAAAGTTGCAACTTCTAATATGATTAGTACATTCGTGTTGGTTTTGAATCGGGATGGTCTGCTTTTCTAATTATGAAATTAGTAGAGAAAAGTATGGATTTTTAGATTTGGTTTCCTTTTTTTTTTTTTTTTTTGATATTATCAGGAAATCTATAAAATTGCAGGGTAAGGTAAGCATGCACCCTCAATAAATCCAAATGCAGTGGAATTGTGGTGGAAAAATTTCAGCAAAATCACAAAATTTGACAAAATAGTAAGACAAATAATCCGAGATGCAAAGCAAATTGAAAGTTGGGTCACTTATTCTATTACTTATTTATTAATTTATTACGAAGATAGAAATGCCAATGAAGAAACATGCATGCATGTACAATTATTCACCAAGACATTAATAATTCAAGAGAAAATGTGTATAAATGCCCATAACTTACAGTCGAATTTCTAATTCAGCCCGTGAGTTTTTATTTGATCCACAAGTATCCTGACATTTAGTGTCAAAACTCATTCATGCCCCTGTCATCACAGACTTACATAAATTGACAAACAAATGTTTAAATGGCGCTAACCTGATGTGCCACGTGGATAGCTCGCAAGTTCATGACGACAAGGACATGTATGAGTTATGACAATAAAGTCGGAGGCACCTTCTGTTTCTTTTATCTATACTATCTTGTCAACTTTGGCAGAAAAGAACCTCATTCACTATTAAATAAGTCCTAAAATAAATAGAATGGATTGGATTCTTGTGTAAATTGAGTTTTATGTAGAGATAACACTACAACAATGTTTACTTTTGTGATGGGAAGAATTTTTGCCAAGAAGGTATTATTTTAATTTAAATGGACCTTTTTTTCCATAATTTTTATTAATGGTGTACTTGATTAAAAAGGGTCATCCAAGAACTAATCTTTGACTAGACCTTCATCTTTTTTAATCCACATTTTAACAAAAATGCCCTTGCTTCTCTTGTAAAAATAACTATATCTTTTAAATCCTATATACAAATACTTGAAACAATTAAGGACATTTAGGTTAAAAAAAGGTTACTCTTTAAGACAAAACTTGAAAAGATACTCTTTATAGGGTTAGATATAAAAGTACATATATTTAAAACAACAATTAAAATAGTAGATCTTTTACCTCAGATGAATTCGCAAATATAAGGATTGTTTTATCCCTTTTAATAAATTGATTTCTTTTTATTTTAGGGTCTAAAATATTGTTTTTGTTGGATTTTTGCTATACAAGCAATTCCAAGTTGTTTAAAACACTAAATGGGTTTACAACATGGACATCTCGCCCTAAGATGCGGGAGGCCTAAATGGCGTTACTATTATAGGATCAGGATTTGTAAATGTATAAAGATAATACAACCCTAAATCGGAATCTGAATTAATTATAGAGAATAGCCAGAGAAAAAGAAAACTTTTTTTAGTGATTCAAGAGCCCACTCGCTACTCCATCACCTCGAGGATAGCCTTGAAGATTCACGATTCTCAGATGCATAGCTTCTCGCAATCCACAAGGTACGCATCTCGACCGGGTTATATTAGTTTAGCAATTAAATTGAATATTCTAAATCACATGATGATTCTAGCTCAATGGGACATTCCTACAATTGGTATCGTGAGCATTCATGTGATTAAATTTTCACTGATCTAAACAATTTCATGTATTTTTGCTTGATTAGCAACATGCACTCTAGGTTTTCTATATTTGTTGATTCGCATGTTCTCATGTTTAATATGATTTTTTGTTCATGGATGGTTATTGAATAATTGTAGTTTGCCCTTCAATCCATGGTATAGTTTTATGTGTATTTCATCGGTTTATAACAAGGGGGCTAATCATAAGATTAGGTTTCCTTCTTGATTTATTTTCTCAATCATCTAGAATTCTTATACACCATTTTATTAGGGTATAGGATTATTTTTTGTGTGTTCTTAGCGACTAATGGTAAGAATGTATGAAGAAGATGAAGAACCCACAGAGAACACAGTACACGCGAGACTGTTTGCGTTGTTGAGGAGGCTACAGACATCCAAATGACAAACGACCACAGGGGTTAGAAGCACAAGGAAGAGACAACGCTGCAGGACAAATTTCAAGTCGAACCACTGCCAACGCGCCACGCACCCTCACTGCGCCGCGCATGGGCTTCACGCCTCCACTCAAAGCCGGGGCGCGGAGAGCGCCGCGGGAGAGGGCTTGGGCCGCCTGATTTACAGATTCCTCCTCCAAACGCCGCGCTTCTATGTGGCTATGTTCGTGGCAAGACACCTTAATTATATTAATGGCTGTGGTTTCTCATATTGCGTGTTTAGAGTTTCTGGGGTTTTAACTCAAATTTTCACTGGGGCCTCCACTGTAAATCGAACTCCAAACGGACGAGTTGCACTAAATGACGAGATTAATAACAAGGGCTTAAGTGTTATCAATACATTTTTTTCTTTTTCATTTTTTAGGAAACCATGGATCGGGGCCTTTTTTTTCTAACTCATATTATTATTTTATTCATGGATGATTAAATTATATTTGGTAACATGCTTTAGTTGTGATAACATGACATATAGACTAGGTGGTGCCATATTATCTTGCATCAATGATATACATGTGCATAATTAAAATTTTTTTTTTTTAAATCTAGATAAATATAATTATGAAAACTTTAATTTTTTGTCCAAATAATAAATGGTCATGTGAAGGCCCATCTGATAATCATGATCTGTTTATCGATCGGGACCTAAATAATCTAAAATCTAATTAGATTAACCTACCCACCACCGGCAACTCTTAGAGATTAAGAGAATTTTAAAATTAAACAAGGGATTCAAAAACCACGATAATTTTATTAACCCTCCCAACGAGGCTCTAATATTATTAGCGTGGTTATATGAACAATGATTGAATGAAAGGAATTATCTAGGAAGGTTCTATCTAAGAAGATCAGATAAGTAGTCCCAGAAGTGACTCCCAATTTTAATCTAACTTAGTTGGATACTATTCATTTTATGATCGTTTTAGTTTCTTATAAATGTCTTGCTCCATCGTGAGCATTTATTACGAAACTAGCCTGGTTGTTTACAATAAACAAAGCAAATATATTTTTTTGTTTTGGATTAATAAATATATGTTTATTGTATAATATACGAAGTAATGTTACAGGTCATTAATGTATAAATTTTTTTTCAAAATGGCATCTTTCAACCTCTAGTTAAGTGATTTTGAATCAAAACCATTGGATGAAATAACTTGAAGATTGGAAAACGAACTTATACATCGCTCGATTATGAGAAAATCAAGTTTGTCTTAGATATCCTAAGCCGCCTATATCCCTAAGCCGGTGCTAATGATATAACAAAAATGTAAATACGTGACTGGGAGAATGCAAACACTTCACTTCGATGTTATATTCTTGCCGTTGTTGTGGGTCATTTGAGGGCAAAGAATAACACCTCTCGACGTTGGAGTAGAAATGCTCCGCATCGAATGGATGCTCGCGGTGCATCGCTTCGAGACAAGTCGTTATCATCGATTTGATTAACACACGTATGACCGGTGGGCGTGTGAAGGATCATTGTTTGGCGATGATTTCACATATCATTCGAGCGGAAGTGATGGGGGAAAAACTTCAAAAGGAGATGAAGATAGATCTCATCTTGCAATCACTGCCTAAACATTTCAATTAGTTCAAAGTCAATTACAATATGCATAAGATGAATCTCGACTCCACTAATCGACATGAGTCGAAAGGTAAATTAGTCTCTCACGCAGCCGTGTAGTATCAATTTTACGAGGTTCTATTAAAACCTAAGGAAACCTAAGGGTGGAAAACAAGAACAAGAAAAAAGTTAGCCAAGAATGATACCGCTATCAAATCAAACGCTAATGAAAGGTTCTAGCAAGAAGTGCTTCAAGTGCTGATGAAGAACACTGAAATTGCATTGCCCAAAGGCCACCAAAAGCCGTGTATAAAGATTTATTTGTTGTCGAGGCTTGCTTAGTGATAGAATTTTAATAATAAATGATCATTGATTCAGTATTTCACTAATCATGTTTGTTACTCTTGCAAAGTGGTTCAAACATGAGCATGTCTATTGAATATGACAAAGATACTAAACCCGGGAACAAAGAGCTTAACTTGTAGTTGCCATAGACCAAGTATTTATTTTTGAATAATAGGGACTTTGGTGTTTAAAAGATTGTTTATTTGTAACCCGATTTCAAGAGGAATTTGCTTCGCTGGCTGTTTAGTTGAACACCTGCTTGACATTACGCTTTAATTCTCGGGCCAATAAGAAGTAAATCTTTTTATTCTGTCTGATGATCTATGAATCTTTATTTTTAAGTCCCCATTCCATGATATAAATGCCATTTAAATTTTGAAAATGAACATAATCACCTTTGCCAAGAAAAGGAAAGTATCAATGAAACTACCTTTTGGCATTTACATTAGGGGCCATATATTAATCCTAATATGAACATGGTTCACAAAAGTGGGGATTTAAATCCTAGCATTTGAACCTATACCAATATGTGAATCCTGTTTGGAAGGGGTAAATGACCAAGAGTGTCCCTTTTAAGGCTAAAGGATATCGCGCTAACCAAAACCGCTTAGAATTGGTGCATACAGATGGCGCGTGCCCACGTGTTCAAGCCGTAGCTGCATGAGTATTTTATCACTTTCACGATGACTACTCAAGATATGGTTCATACTCTAATGCGCCAAAAGGTCCGAAACTTTTAATAAATTTCAGAATATAAGGTCGAGGCGTAAAAGCAATTAGGTGTCCATATCAAACAATTTCTTCGATCCTGACTCCGGAGGGCTATGAATACCTATCTAGAGAGTTTAAGTTTACTTAACTCAGAGGTGGATAGTTTCAATAACCGTTAAATTGAACACCTTTCAAAGAAATAGAGTTGCAAAGGAGAAATAACTCTCCTGGGACATGGCGATCGATGCTTAGTTATTATTCATCTCACCTATATCGCTTGGGATATGCCTTAGAGATCACACATACTTATTGGAACTTGATTCCTTCTCTAAGTCGCTTCTAAAACACCCACGACCAGGAACTGCGTAGTTTCCAGCTTAAACCATATTCAGATCCGGGTGCTCCGGCTACAGATGTTTTGAGAAAGGAACCACATAAGTTGGAATCTCAGATCAAGTATGTTTTGTTTATTGATACCCTAAAGGAACGAGGTGGACTTTATAGCTCCCTCGAGAAGAAAGTTATAGTGGAGCACTAATGAAAATTCTGTGAGGAAGACTATAAACAATTTCAAGCCCAAGAGTAAAGGGGCACTTCTTAAGGAGATCGACTCCGCCTAAGAATCGCCAAACCACCCGACTTCACCTACGTGCCATTGTTTCAAAGTAAGGTGTTCAACAAAGGGAAAATGAAAATATACCAAGGTGAACAAGCACTTAGTGGAACAAATAAGAGAACAGTAGATATACAAGGGAACCATAAAAAACTTTAAAATCAAATTCAAAATGATCAAGAGGATCTTCCTGTAGAACCACAACAACCAGTGGAGCTTCGGCGTAGTGGGAGAACGACAAGCAAGCCATCGAGATATCTCTTGTTAGGCGAATCATACCAAGCTATAACCATTGATAGCGAAGAGGATCTCGTAAATTACAAAGAAGCACTGGAGGATGTTAATGCATAGGAGTGGCTCAAAGCCATGGACCGTGAGATGGAGTCTATGTATTCTAACTAAGTCTGGTCTCTTGTAGAGGCACCCAAAGGGGTAAAACCTATAAGGTGTAAGTGGATCTACAAGAGAAAAAGACGACCATATGGGAAGGTAGAAACCTTCAAAGCTAGATTGGTGGCAAAAGGTTATACCCAAAAAGAGGGGATAGATTATGAAGAAACCTTTTCACCAATAGCCATGTTTAAATCCATCATCCATTCTTTTAGTCAGAACAAGTCTAGATTATGATCGCATGGATGTCAAACAGCATTTTTAAATGGCAATTTAGAAGAGGACATCTACATGCAGCAACCAAAAGGGTTCATAGCTAGAGGGCAAGAACACATGGCATGTAAGTTGCAAAGGTCCATTTATGGACTAAAGCAAGCATCCAGATCATGGAACATTAGGTTTGATCAGTTTACAACTTTTTATACAGCTGAAAACCTGATGAACCTATGTTTTTTACAAAGTATCCAAGGTACAAAAGTAGTTTTCCTAAATTCTTCAATGATGACATTTACTAATTAGAAATGACATAGGTGTTATCATAAAGGATGTGACTGCAAAAGCAATTTGATATGAAAGATTTGGGAGAAGCCAACTATATTCTTGGAATCAAACTTCTACGAGACCAAAAGAATAAGGTGTTGGCATTATCTCAAGCTTTATATATAGATGAAATTCTAGCTAGATCAGCATGAAAATCTCAAGAGTAAACTTTAACTTCAGCATGAAGTTTATTCTTAATGAAAGCAATCACCAAAAACTCTGAGTTAAAAGAATGTATGAGTAGGATACCTTTGCTTCTAAGAAGAGGTAGTCTCATGTATGTCATGTTATGTACCATGCCGATATTCGCTACGCAAATGGAATAGTTAGTTTTGCATTTTAACTGGTCCCAGAGAAGAATTATTGGATTTGAGTTATATTCTCAAACATTCAAGTGATAATAAGAGATTATATGCTAGTATATTCTAGTTGGAGTTTGGAACTATCAAGTTATACGTACTTATTTCCAAGGGGATATTGGATTCAAGAAAATCCACTGGATATGTAAGTTTACATTAAATGGAGCCATTTGTCGAGGAGTGTCAAACAACCAGACACGTGACTCCACAACCTGGTCAGTATGTGGCCGCCCGGCAAAATGAAAAGAAGCACATGGCCGGGAAGAAGTTCCTTCTTGATCTTCAAGTGATACCGAGTGTAGATCAACCCATTACCCTTTATTGTGACAATAGTGGGGTTGTAGCACAGTCCAAGGAACCTAGGTATCACAAGAAACAGAAACATATAGAGAGAAAGTATCATTTGATTCGCGATATTATCGAGAGAGGAGATACAGTGGTTACTAAAATAGCATCAGAGGAAAATTTAGCGCACCCATTTACAAAGACACTCAATTACTCGAAGTTTTCGAGAAACATGTAGATTATATGGTGTTAAGAGTCTACTATACTTGTTTTAAGGCAAGTGGAGTTTTTATTTCTGCTTTTTTAGAACAAGACAATGTGTTATTATATTTTCGAGTTTAATTTTAATACAACATGAGGTATTCTTCATATTATCGTGCATTTCTCACCGATATTCACAGAAGGTCCGTGAGATAATTGTGTAGTATATGATCATATGAATACGCTCATAGAAGACATGATCATAGGTTCTCATACTAATGAATAAGATCACAAGCCATTAAACAAAGGCGCTTTTATTTAGACTACAATATTTTATGAAATAATCTGTCTTGGTTATTATAAAATATTGGTGCAAACTATGCTTGCATTGATAGGATCAAAGTGAGATATATTTAAAGTTAAATTTCTGTAAAATGAAATAAATCTCAAGCAATATTTCATTATTATACTTCTCTCAACTCGAAGTTTATTATAAATTAGGTATTCAATGATTATTGTTCTCGAGTTGTCAATACAGGTCTATTTTAAACGACTAATCTTGATGATTTGGGAGCAAGATTATTTAATTGTCGGCATTTATGAAATAAACAATATGGAATTTGTATTGAATGATCTTTAATATGTTTCAAAGATTTTTGATGTTAAGTGAAGTTTGGTCGCAAGGCATTTTATCCAATAGAGAACTATAAATCAAGATATAAAGAATTGATTGGATTGATAGAAAATCTTATTAATTAATTATTGATATTTTACAAAGGAGAAAATAATATTAATATTTAATATTATTAATCTGAGTTCAATTCTAAAGTTCTGCTGAATAGCATCTGATTAGATAATTACTCAGTACCATGAGAGCCTCGATTAACGATAACCATAGATCCCCAAACTACTGCGATAAACAAAGTGAACATGATATCACAGTTTACAAGAAAGAACCCAAACTTGTTTTTATAGCAAGTGGGAGATTGTTGGATTTTTGTTATACAAGCAAGTCCAAGTTGTTTAAACACCAAACGTGGCTCACACACGGACTCGGGCCCTAATATGAGTCTGAACTGGCTATTAAAGATTCTAATGCTATATATTTATAAATATAAATTAAAAGATAACACAACCCTAAATCTATCTCAATACTTATAACAGCCAAAGAAAATAAATATTTTCTATGAATTCAAGCGCCCACACGCTCATCACTATAGATATTGAAGATCTACTGCTTCATAAGCAGATACTTCTTTGCAAATCCACAAGATACGATCCACTTAATTTGGCTTCGATTAATAATTAAATTGAATATTCTAAATCACACGATGATCCTAGAAGCCTACTGATTATTCCTTACAGTTTTAAAATGAAATAGAATGCACTTATTTAAATCCAACTGTGTTTTTTTATCTACAAAATATTGCTTTAGATAAGTATCGCTCTGCTGAGAAGATGAAAATGTCTTTTCTTGTTTTTGCATCTGCTCTCTTCTTCAAGTATTGCAGCTGCAATTTCATTAAAGACTAGATTCATCCTCAGGACCATTAGCTATATTTATAATGAGATGATCATACGAATCAGACAAAATCTGGAGCAGAAGTTCAACACGTTCCTTCTTATGTATATTATGATCCAATGTTGATAATTGAGTTAACAGTCTTTACGGTGTTGATGCGTTTACTGTTCAGTCATCGAAGTTGATTCTGACATTCGAAGGGTATAGATCTTTCTCTGTAGAAAGATTTTGTTGTACAGTGACTTAGTTTCATATAGGCTTATCAAAGTATGCCAATTTTCTTTTACTGAATGTAAATCTAAGATGCTTGACAATATATTGTCTTCTACTGTTAGATGTAAGCTTGTTATGGCATCACCATTCATCCGCTCCCACCTTTTGTCTTCAACATTTTCTGGCCTTTCACCAATTGCTTCTAGGCAATTTTCTTTCCACAAAATAGCTTTCATTTTGACTTTCCACAACCCATATTTGCTCCCATTAAATTTCTATTTCAAATTTTGCTGTCATATTTCCAAGGAATAGTAACTCAAAATAATGGTAAGTGCCTATGTAAAATACATGAGGAAAGCCCAAGTGAAGGGTCAATGGTCCCGCTTAATACCCGCTTTATCTTAAGCTTTTATCACCCTTTAAATAGACATGACTTTCCTAGACATATTTACCACATAGGTTACCACCCATTGTCCTAATCCTAGGCTCTTATGACACTGTTGTGAAAATAGTAATGATAAAATAACCGCAGTAATAATTTGAAAATAGAACAAGAACAAAAATATAACAGCAAAGATAATGAGCAATGGGCAAAAGAATTTACGTAGTAAAACCCTCAAAATTATGACGAAAACCTTCACATGACAAGACCAAAAAACTTCACTATATCGGAGACAAAAAAAAACTATGTATTATCTCAATTAGAAGGAGAGAATACAACGTTCTACATTTTTGGGATGTTTAAAAGAGGGGTTGGAGGCTCCTATTTATAACATATATAAGAGGAGGCCTCCAATTTTTTAAACCACTCCTACAACACCAAGGCAATTGGTAAGTTATTGCTATGGCCACTGTTCATTTTTTTCCAAGGCGTGGGTATACTCTTTGATCTATATAGTAGATGTTTGTAATTTGTGCATTTTTTATGCTTTGTTTTTTGGTTTATCTCAGCCGTTACACTTTCATTTTTTTTAATATTTACTCTTTACACTTTAAAATGTTAAAATTTATCATATACACCATTGAAAACATAAAAATTGACCTATTTTTTTGACAACGCATGGTAACAATCTAATATGTCGGTTTCTACTTTTCGAACTCAACCCTTGCACTTTCACTTTTTTTTTTTATTTACTCACACTGGTCGTATAGGGGCTATGGTGGGCTACACCGGTATTTTTTTAAAATTTTACCTCGTTATTAAGTCCGCCCCACTTAGCCCGACCACTCTCAACACCCAGCCCCCAGCGGCCCAGCCACTCTCCATCTACGTCCGCCCCTGCTGTAGCCCCAACCCCCAGTCCCCCACTTAAACCTTAAGGTAATACTCACCACTATCTCGCCCTCGCTTTGCCTCCCCGGCATCTCCGCCTCTATCTCCGCCCCGAGATACGGAATCCATAACTGGGCGACCAAGAAGCCCTCACGAGTGGCGACTGACAAAGAGGGATTGTAGTGGGCCATTTTACCGTGGACTCTGTGAGTCTCTCAAAGCATCGTAAGTCTATGTTTATATTTTTTACAATTAATTGAGGTATCGTTATGCTTATTTTTAATATATTTATGTGATAGACCAGTAGTGATGATAGGAGGTTAGGTGAGCCTATCAAACCCTATTTGTGTGAATTGATTTTCAGAATTAATTGTTTTACTTATGTGAATTGATTTTATTGATTAAATCTTATCATCTTTAGTACAATTGAATAAAATATTATGTTATTTAATTCACATTTGATTCTAACTTTTAAATGGTTATATGTAATCTAATTCTTATTAGGTTATTGATATAATGGAACACCAACAAACAAAGAAAGGAAAAATCTTTTTTTCTTTCTTTAAATCGAGAGATAATAGTCCTTCTTCATCAAATGTTGATACTCCAATTCCCAATGAACAACCTCCTTCTAAATGTCAAAGAATTGAAATTGATAATACTTCTATTCAGTCGGACCTGCAACAAGTTACGTGAAGTCCTATATGGCAAGATTATCCCGTTAATCAACTAGATGTGATTTAGATTCCAGCGTATATTGAGAAGGGGGCAACTCAACCTAAACTTAAAGAGTATCCACGATCCGAATGTGGAAAACAAAACCGTCGATTTCAATACTCTTGGTTTAAACAATTTCCCTGGTTAGAGTATTCAATTACAAATGATGCAGCGTTTTGTTTTCCATGCTTTGTTTTTGAAATGAGGTCATTCGTGGCTCATTTACTACCGGAGGGTTTAATAGCTATCGAAGAGGTCATTAACAGGGAGAGATGTGCTTTCTGATGCATGGAGGTCCTAATTCACTACACTGCAATGCATTCGAATAACATGAATGCTTTGAAGAATGTTGATCAAAGCATTGAAAGAATTATTAATGTACAAAGCCAGAAGAAATTCAGAAGAATAAAGTTACGACTTAGAACAACAATTGAGGCATTGATAAGCTTGTTCCTCAAGCATGTCCTTTGAGAGGTCATGATGAATCCGAGTTCAAAAAATCGTGGCAATTTCATTCAATTGGTCTAAGCTAATGGGAAAGTTGAGAGTTGATGTGATGATGTTGTTCTTGATAAACTCCTAAAAATGCAAAGTATATATCACCAAGAATTCAAAAGAATACTACATATGTTATGCAAACAAAGTGAGAATAAATCTAGTGAAGAAGTTGAGGATGCGAGTTCTCTATTTTAGTTGACAGCGAGATGGCGATGAGCGAGCAAATGGCCATTGCTCTTGGGATTATTTGATCTTGATGTTTTTCTGAACGTTTTTATGTTGTGCATGTTTAAACCTTCTTTGCGGCCCGGTCTTAAGAAGAGATATCCAATGTCCTCCTTAGTTTCAATTTACAAATTGAGAACATAAGAAGGTCAAGGGTATGATGAATTTTTTGAAGCAATATCGTGGTGCATGGAATGGATTCGGGCCTTGTTCTTCTTCTGATTGTCCATATGCATGTATAATATTACTTTTGCCCCATACTTTCTGACTAACATTAGTTAACATTTGCTCAAGATGAGTCTTCTATTTAGGTATTTTTTTCGATTCTTTGCTATTGTCAATTTTGTTGGTGCTTCTCTGGCATCATCATCAGTTACCAGTGCGCAAGCTAATGAAATTGCTAAAAATGTAGCTCTTGTGATGAAACATTCGAGGCCATTAGAGTTAACCCAGTTAATTTACTTTGCATCGGTGGTACCGTTGGAGGCTCTCATTTGAATCTATTTGCGGCTTAGGTAGATATGTATGTTAGCATGTCTGATTGAAAACTTAGTTTGATGAGGGATCGGCTTCCATGTCTGTGAGACTTACAAGGTCATTTAATTATGAAGACCTTTGGTCGTATTTATCTTGCATTTAATGCATAAAATTATAGCACTAAGTCATCAGCCTATAAATCCTTACAGAAACAAATCTCTAGACATCTTAAATCTTGTGAATTATTATCAGAAACTACCTTGAGGACTTCTTAGTACTGCGAGAGAAAATGGTTGGGATATAGTCATATTGAGCATGTGGAGTCGATTTGTAGAAGGAATGATATTGATATGCGAGAGATGGGTGCTCCAATTTCAAGGAGATTCGTTCTTCTAAGGGAGAAGACCACATCACATTCGAACATCATTACCACTTTGATGATAGCGTATATTCTATCTGATGAAAACAAGATTAAATCAGGTTGATGTTAGATAATAGATTTGCACGGTAAAGGGCAGTAGACTTCTTATCCTTGGATTCGGCTTTGGAACCTAAGGGATGGCTTTAAATCATTCATTTGGTGATATTTGTAAGCTTGCTTCAAAATTTTATCGATGATTTTACTCAACAAGAGATGTATTGCTTAAGTAGTTCTGCTTGACTATGAGCTTGATGTGCCTTATCATGAAAAATTTAAGAATATGTCTACGATTTCATAATTATGCAGAGGATTGATTGAAACACAGAAGTCACAGAATTACTATCTTATTGATCGGTTGATTCGTCTTGTTTTGACTCTTCCTGTTTCCATTTGCAACTCTTGGCGACTGAGAGCATTTTATTACATGAAGCAGTAAATCTTCACTTCGTAACAAAATGGGTGATAAGTTTTGGCGGATTGATGGTTGTTTTATATTGAAAGAAACGCAGAAGAAAAATATTCGATCTGGTGATAATAGATCTTTCGAATCTCTAGACAGCAGTAGAGTCTTTGTTTCATTAATGTGAGTTCATTTTTATTTTGATTTTTTTACTTGAATAAATATTGCTTTTTCAATTGAATATTTCTACATATGAGTTAATATATTATAATTAGAAAATTATAATTTCATTTAGCTTACATACACATATATATGTCATTACATGTTTATTAGTTTTTTACTCTAGCCCGGGGTAATTTGAAATCCTGCGTCCGCCCCTGCTCATTACACTTTAAAATATTAAAATTAATCTTTTATACTATCGAAAATATGAAAAATGACCATTTCTTGAAAGTGCCTGGTAGCGACTTAATATTCTGTTATCTCTATCTGTCTAAGTCATATGTATAACTCCAATAGCTGATCTATATCATACAATACATATTAGTACAGGATTACCACGTTGCGTCTGTACGTTAAAAGTTAATGTTGTGGGTGAAAAAATTGATTGCAAAATTGTTAGAGGCGAAGTCACAATAGAAATTACTAATAAGTACACCCAATCAGAAATATGATAATAAATTTTAAATCAACAACTTTAAGTATAATTTAACTTAAATCATTTAGTATTTACACTTTTCATATAATAATAATGTTGTTAAAAATATCAATTCTAGCTATAATTTAAAGTGAGAAATATTATCTAACCTCCTTTTCTCTTGACCATTTCTATCATAGTCCATTTTCCTTAAGAATGAGGAGTTAGTTTTTTGTCATTCTTGACCTGAAATTACTTCTCTATATCTCTTTCTATCATTTTTTTTTCTCAATGAAGTGATTCTTTTACACATATTTAGGTTTTTAATTTGTTTTTTCGTGATTTCATCGTTATTTTGTTGTGGTGTGTAGCTTTGAGTCGTTTTGGTATGGCGGTTTATTTTTCATTGTCTTGTTGCGGCGTTTATAAGTGTAAGAGATTCGGAACGTGGCGTATTCGTTAGACAGGTATAAATCAAATCATAGTCGTAAATATGTTGCAAGCCCCGAAGTTATAAGTATTCAGTCATTATAAACTTATCGAATGTGTAGGCTTTGAGCGGTCATTATATCTTCTTATGCTGAATGTTGTTTCATCTTCTGTGGTTTTTAGCGGATTTGATTATGTGTTTCTATGGAATGTATTACTAGTTTGAATCAATAAAAATATTTCTCTTTAAAAAAAAAAAAAAGGTGAAAATATTATAATATTAAGACAATAGGAAATTTAAAAAATTGAGGAAAAACTCTCAGAAGATACATAAATATAAAAGAAAAATTATCCTACAGATAACAGAGACTTCTTTTCAGAGCACTTAATTTCTATCTATAATAATATCAGGGCATAGAAGGCCATTATTTACCACACCATGTGGATTTATCCATCCATACAGATCCACTGAGATGAACACAACCAAGAAGAAAACAGGCCCATCCTTACAGAGTGTATACATATATATATATATAGCTAGACGGCCGTGGTCAGCGTACTTTAGCGCCCTTATACTTTTCCTCCGCCGTCTTGCTGTCAATAACTATCCCTCCGGTCGAGTACGGCCTAGGAGGATTTGCGCCGACGTTGCCGTATCGCTTCGCAGCTTCTTTACTGTCAATGGTTTGTGTGTATTTCGGCCCGGCCGCGGGGAGCCGAAAATGCTGTCCAGATGACGGCACGGCGGCGTCCTTCAGAATCTCCATAGCCGCTCCTATGTCATTTGTTGGTCTGGTCAGCTTGCAGTTCGTGATAGTTGGTTCCTTGTCGCCGTCATGTCGGCTGTAATAGTCGTCGGCGTCATAAACATCGGTTCGAATTGCAAGGTTACAGTTGGGCTTGTTCCAGTAGTCTTCTTTGCTGTAGTGATCGCTGTACTCGCCGTAGCCGGCGGTGGCGGTGGGGGGTTTGGGGGGATTACGGGGGTGCCGCCAGTTGAGGGCGGAGAGGGGACCAGGCCTGGTGGGGACTTGGCTGACTTCGGTTTGGATTTTAGTGAAGAAGTCCTCGACTTTGGGAGGAAGGTGTTGATCATGACCCGGGCTTGAAGGCCTCCCCCATGTGTTGGCCGGAGAACTATGCCGGTAGTACTCCTCCACCCTCACCGGATGGCTAGGCTTATGCTCACCCACCTTGTCAAAATCAGGAGACCTCAATTACAAACAAGCAAAAAAAAAAATATTTGGGGCGGTTTGGTTCCTGTTTTTTAAAACAGTTTTTTGAGTTCTCAATTTTCTTTTGTCCTAAAAACAGAAAGAACACAACATAAAAAACACTAAATTCAGAGTATAAAAACAGTTTCTAGAAAAGAAAAACAGTTTCTAGTTAATACCAAAATTATGTTTTTTCGTGTTCGATATGTTTTTAAAAACTATTATCTAAGTTTTCAAAAATAAAAACCAAACAAGTCCTTGGTTTGTGTTTTTAAAATGATCTTTGAAAGTAGAAAGAACACCCTTTGGTTTCTCTTACTTTATGTTCTCTGAATTTAAATTTTTATTTATTCTCGGCGTTTCTTCATAACCAAAAAAAAAAAAAGTAACCCAACTATTTCTCTTTGTTTTTCATAAAAAACGATTTAAGCTTCTTATTCTAATAAAAAACTAATATAAGGATATTACATAACAAAACAGTTGTCCATCTCCCTAGATCAATTAGTAAGCAATTCTAAAGTTGGGGAGGAAATTACGGGTTATCTATCTGAACAATTACTACATTTTAATAAAGTGCTTAGTTATCAAAATAAAAACAAAACAAAATAGTTTAAATAGACATACTAGAAATATAAAAGGTAGAAGAATCTTGCTAATGATAGACAAAATGATTTGATTAAAAGACCTTTTGAAAACTGAATTTCAAAATCGAGTGTTTAGTTACGAAAATTTTTATTTCTATCAAAATTTAGAATATTAAATTTTGATGTATTCTGTCTTTGGTATTTTCGTTTTCGGAAAATACGTTCGTCTTGAATTTGGTTGAAAATCGTTTCATTTTGACCATTTGGTTGAATTTGGTTGAATTTAATTGAAATAAGGAAAACGAAACTTTACTGTTTTAGTTAAGTATATAAAATGTTGAAAATAGTAGATTCATTTTCTTTGTTTTAAAAATTCATTTTTATCTTATTCTGTAACCTCCTTAGTGATTGCCTCCAGCCAATTTTGAAAAGTTTGAATAAACTTGAAAATTTCTACCTCTTAGCGGTACTAAGGGTTTTCTTGTTTTTTAAAGCTGATGCGGAATGATTTTTGAAAGTCACCAGGAAACGCTCGAAAACTGTTTTTGTTATCTTAATTTATTGTTTTTTTGTGTTTTAAAAAAAAAACTAGGAACCAAACATGTTCTCCTTATTTTCCTTGTTTTTGAGAACATAAAATGGTTTTAAAAAGTACAGGAATCAAAGAGACTCTAACTCTCTATCAATTTTTGACCTTGACACAAATACCCTATTGTTTTTTGGTAAAAATAATCACTTCTTTTTCAAAGACACGTGCAAATACATGAAATGTCAAAATGACATTTTAATCTATAATGGGTTATTTTTCAAGAAAAAACATAAGGTTTTTTTTTTTTTTTGAAAATAGCAGAGAAAGAGATAGATTTACAAAATTTAAGTTATTTATGTCTTTTAACCAAATATTTCTAATAGGAAACAAATCATTGAGAATAAAAATCCTACCAAACAGAATATTGCATCTTTGTATACAAAATGAATAGATGTTAAAAAAAAAAAATAACAGACCTTTTCAGGAGAGCTATGCCTGTATTCTACCCTTACAGGATAGTTGTACTTATGCTCATCCACCACCCTTCCGGGAGAGCTATACTTGTACTCCACCACCTTAACAGGATACCCGTATTTCTGCTCATCCACCACCTTTCCGGGAGAGCAATGCTTGTATTCCTCCGCCCCTACAGGGTAGTTGTATTTGTATTCTGCGCCGGCGGGAGGCTGGAAGCGTTCAATCACTGTCTCAACACTCGTAACATAGCTCTCTCCGTTGCTGACGGGGGTGAAGCACACTATCGGCCTTTTTCTTCCCATAGCGTCGACAATGACCGGCCGGCATACATGATCGGCATATCCATTTCCGCTGCCTTTGGTCCACTCGTCCGGCCGTGGACCGCAGCGGGGGGTGTACCCTTCATCGTTGTAGCATTTGTCGGTTTGGTCTCGGTTCCAGTAGACATATTCATGAGCCATTGCTTGATTCTCCCCTGAAAGAACTTTTAATAAATCGTTTTTCTTCTTATACATTCATCATGCAATACCATTCTCTTATATAGAGATTTCTTTTTCTTTTTTAATAATTTTAGGTGTCTGGCCAACTTATGCGCACTTCTACTAATTCCATGGAAATTTAAAATTATCAATGGGATAAATTATTCTTTTCATAAACGATAGGAGGCTCGTCCGTTCCTTTTTCCCATTTTAAAGATTCTTAGGGCCCTCCCATCACATCTAGAATCATATTCTACTAATTCATGGAGTGCGACCTAGCTCCATTACCTATTTCTTGATTTTACCCGTTCTGCTGAGCCCAAGGAGATGCCTGATGCCTTCATTTTACAACTGGCCCTTTTATGATTAAGAATGAACAGGCTGCAGCAATCAAAACAGAATAAAGAGAAGTCGGAGAATTATAACTTTGCTCCATGAAAAGTTATTTGAATGTTCTATTCTGATTTTGGAAGGCAGGAACCAAAAACTTTAGAACTGCTGGCACATGAAATAGTGTTTGCTTTTCGGTAAAAGAACCAGTAATTTCTCTAACCTCACAGTGATCTGCACAAACCTTTGAAGGACCTTGTATGAGTTCTAGAGCTATTCTACTTATCAAATGTATTACCTGATTTGCTCTTGAGGCTTGGCTCAAGTCGTAAAGGGGGATGAGTGTACAATACCATAGATACGTTCCATGCTTAAGTCTCTATAAAAACATAATGCTATCACGATTATGTAATGTAAAGTGAATGATGAAAAAATTAAAAATTAAATAAAATATTACTTGACTTTGACTAGCTACACTCATTTCCTTCAATGTTAAAAAAAAGGTGATGAGATTTTCCAACGTATGTATTTATCTTTTTTTTTATATGATTTTACAATACTCTAGTGACATTAATTATATGTCATTCCAAAGCTATGATTCTATTACAATTGATAAAGTATGATTCTATTAGAATACACGTGATAGAATATTTTTCTGTAAATCAAATTATTGTAGACCCATGAATAGAAAATAAAGAATACAAGATTTTTAACTTAGTTTGACAATTAATGTGATCTATATATATATAAGGATCACATTAAGTGTGCATTAATATTTAAGGATCCACTAACCAAAGGAAGAAAGAAAAAATATAATAGTGAAGTTTTCAAAAGATAATAATAATAAATAAAAGGATTAATTAGATAAATGGTCCCTCAACTTTTTTATTGTTTCTACATTTTTTATTACCTCAAAGCTGTTTTGCACAATCAAGTGTTTATACTCTTCAGATTCACTGTTCAATCAAATTGCTTCTAGACCTATCAAAGTTTTTTCAGGATATTCTGAATCAGCAAATATTATAAATATCCTCATTGCAATTTACCTTTCAAGTGAGTAATTGATAAGATTTAGTTTGCTATAAAAATGAAAAATTACTGTTTACCTTATTTATTTATACATGCGTTAAAAATACGTAGAGAGAGAGAAAATCTGAATTTCTTGCTTAGAAACTATTTTTTATTTCTTCTTCTTCTTACCTCTCCTTGTCAACTCCTTTCTTCCTCAGAAGTGAAGCCGTTTGAAAAAATAATGTAGTGAGAATGGGTGAGAATGGCGTTGAAAAATAGTGAGAATGGCGTTGAAATTAGCTTTAAAGCGATGGAGAGGAAGGCGAGGAAGTTGATAACGTTCGGGTTCGTTTTTTTCGGGAATGTCTTGTCAGGATATCATAGCATTCTCAGGATGGTAATCAGAATATACTCCACAGCGGGATTTAACAAATCGGATCCTGAACAATATCCCGGATATCGAAATCGGATTGGATTGTGATTCCTCATTAATTTGTTCGAACTAATTACTTTAACTAATTCACTAATTTAATTTTTCATAACGACATCATTTGTTATATTTATTCAAGTCACCTAACAAAATTAATGTAAAAATTACTTCCGGATTTTGAAGAATCTGACACAGAGACATGTAAGAGGATTTCGGATTTTGGAAATCCCGGGTTGAACGTTTTTGGATTTGCATTTCGGTAAACAAACTTTACGATTTAAATTTCGAGATTTTAATATGGGATATAGCGAAACTTTGATGCAGTTTCTGAATCCGAATTGCGTTTTTAATTTTTTGATTTTTTGGAAATTTTGGTGGTTTAAGTATATTATATAAATTATAAAATTTAAGTATATTATATAAATTATTTTTATTTAATTGTAAAATTTAAGTATATTATATAGAATTATTTTATTTTATAAAATTTAACTATATTATATAAATTTATTTTAATACTTATAAAATTTAACTATATTATATAAATTATTTTAATACTTGAAAATTTAAATATATTTTATAAATTATTTTAATACTTTAAAATTTAAATATATTTTATAAATTAATATGGGAAAGTAAAAAAGTCTTATTTGGGAAAAGTAAAGAAATATTGAAATAGAATTAAAAGAGTATATTTGGGTTTACTTAGTAAATGGGGTGTGAAGAGATATTTAATGGGTGTATATAGAACCTCTCCTATAAAATTTAGATAATAACAAAAAATATTCTTGAAAAAGAAAATAATTACATTTTTTTAAAAACACTTTTTAATTATCATTAATTATTTTACTTATTTTGTAAGTGTTATACTGTAATGTTAAAATATACATTTAAAATAATTGAAGGATTTATTTTAATCTCAATTATATAGTTGCGAATTTGGTACCAAATAGAGAAAATGATAATATTATCATTTCATCTCATTAAAGGTCATTTAAATAATTTCATTATTTGTGTATAACGTGGAATGTCATGTAAATCTATTTTTTGTTGATTTACCATCTTATTAAGCTTTAACCTATAAAGATCTATTCAACAAAAATTAAGGGTTTAGACACTTATTGAATAAAAAAAAAATAGTTGAGACATTAAAATAGAAAAAAAATTGAGACATCATTTATATAATTAATCCTAAATAAAATAAAATAAAACTCTCCATCACAATCATCCTTTAAAACAAAACCCTAAATGGTAAATAGTAAAAATATAAAATAGGAGTAAATTAATCATTCATCAATAACACATGACCCTCAGCATCTCGACTTCCTATTTGTGCCCCAAATAAAGAGTACAAAGTATGCATGATTGGACTCTTAAGTTGCTTTCTTTCCCTCTCATGCTAGCTTCCTTGGCATATCATTTTAAACCACATGACTCGCGATTATAGGTAGATGTCATTGTCCTCATATCATGTCGACCTAATCAAATATAGTCAAATATTTGAGTCAAAATTAATGTCAAAGTTTACATATGGTGATTAAATAGACATCTATCTATTCACTTAACCTCTTATATGGTTGACAATTATATGTGGTATAAACTATGCGATGGTGGAGTATATGGTTATAATTCTCTAAAATGGTACAAGTTTTAAGTCACTTTCAAGAATTTCTTTACTATCCCAAGCATCAAATGAAGGCATTCTCATTTCGCTAACTATAAGCACATAGAGAAGGGAAGATGATCACGTATTCTAAGTTTTACAGTTGGCTCTTGCTGGAGTTCTCAAATTTAAGCCAAAAAGATCATCATTGAAATTCAAATAAATATTCAATTCCGTTAAGTTATTGTATGGGATTCCATTCCATTTTTTTTTTTACTGCATTTTGTATATATTGGGGACTGCTTTATGAGTCTAGACATATAGAAAAACATCAACCTTTCTCCTTTGTGGATGTAGACCCCAAACGATTGAACCACGTAAATCTTTGCTTTGCATTTTTGTTAACCCAAATAAAGAAGGATAATATTGTCCTTCCACCTCGTTAGATGCCATTTTAGTAATATCATTATTTTTATGTGATGTGGAATGTCATGTAGTACAATTTTTGTCATCCTAACAAGCTTCAATCAATCATGAAGCACTTGATTAAACAAAAATTAAGAGTTCATGCCCTTAATTGAACAAAAAAAGTTTTAAATGCCAAAATAGAAAAAATCGAGACACTATTTATATAATTAATCCCAAAATAATCAATTGAAATTGTTGTTCAATTATGAGAATAATTAGAACCACTTGAACACGATATTCTAATTAAAATTGAACATTTTTGACAAATTTAAAAAAAATCTAATTCTAATTTAAAATTGACTTGGTAAATGATATTTTCAAAATCACCTTTATTATATAGTATATTTACGAATAATATCAAAACCTATTTTTGGATTTATATCTAAAACAAAAGTGATTGTGATAGAAATACTTTATAGTAATAAAAATATTTTAATTGGTATCGCTTCCAAACGGATTCTTAATAATATTGTTCATTGGTTAATTTAATTTGTACAAAAAAAGTTCACAAAACTTGTGTAAAACCTTATTATATGATATTTAGCTTGTACAAAATTTTCCTAAATATTTATTACATTACATTTAACAATGATTTTGTGTGAGAATAGTAATATCCCAATCCTATCTTATTATATGTTTTTGCTAACAACTAAATTTAAGAACAAAACACCTAATTACTAAAATAAAATGCTATATTTGATTCTTGGAAGGAAAATTTGAGGTAAAGAAAATAGAAAGGAAAAGTAAAATAAAAGAAAAATAAAAACTAAATTCAAAAAGAAAAAAAATCTATTATTTCTTTTAAATAATTACACTTGCTTTTCTCTACTATATAACAATTACGTAATTTTAAAATGTATATATTTGAATAATTGTCATATTCCTTATAAAGAAACTAGGTTGCGTTTGTTTTTTTTACTTAATGTTGAATAGAACTTTTTTTGAGCTTAATGCTGAATAGTACTTAATAGCATTAAGTATTAAGTTTTGTTTTTAACGTTAGGTGAGTGAGTAGGGATGTGGCCAGACAGTTATTTTAGGTTTACATCATGCCATTTCTTAATGACACGTATTAATTTAATTTTAATCGGGTTTTAATGGGTTTTGAGTTTATTTCTCAAATTACGATACGGTCCAGTGTTACTCTCTGTAAGCAGAAAATTAGAAATTTTCAAAAATAGCAAAATGTTAATAAAAATAATAAATTGTCATAAGGAGTTCGGGAAGCCTAGAAAATTCTCTAGATCTCGGATGAGAGAAAGCGGTTGTCTTGGATTAAATTCGTCTCGCGAAATCTAGTATTGAAAAGTTTGTCAGATTACGAGACAAGCGAAATTTTCGATTTTACGGGTGATAAGTTGCCGGTGACTCCAAGTCTACGAGATTTTTTGATTTTCGGGGCAAAAAACGGATCGAAGATGAAGCAATATAGACCATATATCAAAATAATAATAATAAGCCGTAAAATTTATATTTTAAAGTATTTTATTATTATTTTTATTTTATACTTTAATATAAATAATAATTATTATAATGTTTTTAATAAATAATTTATAAAAATTCATAATATTTTTTATTTTATGAAAAATATTAATTTTAATATAATAAAAATAAAAGCAAATATAAATTAAAATTTAAAAATAAAGCAAAAATAAAATGAAGCGGGCGAGTTTGGGAATTTTCTAAATCTCGAGTCATGCTTGTTTAATTTTTAAATGAGAATGAGTTTGAGAATTGAAAGAAAAATAAAGCAATGAGTCGGGATAGAATAATGATAAGCCCTCTGTTAAGTAATCCTGTAGTGTATATTCTTGCTCTTCTTTATTGGACGATGATTGAGTTTTCTTTATTTTGTGAATGACTTTGAATAGAAAAACCAAATATTTTAAATTTTACATTAATTTTTTTCAAATTTGATAATAGTTATGAAAATTTTAAAAAACAAGCATTTTAATCTTGAAAATCTGATGACACAGTCGTCGAAAAATAATACCTAAATATGAAATTGTTATCTTTTTTTACCTTTTTTTATCGCGTGTGTCGTTTTGCATTCTTGGGTGTAGTGTCTGTTCTTATAAGGATTCGAGACTTCGGGTACACTCATCTCCCATAGTATTTTCAAGCAAAAGGAAATTAATTAAATAAAGACGAAATCCCTATAACAGAAAAGGAAATTTCATTGCAATCTGCACATTAGCTTATTTTACTAACAAGGCAGCGCATGACTTTACCTATCTATACCTTATGAAATTAAAACAGTAACGGAAAACTTCAGTACTGATAGTTTAGGTAGTAGCTAGATGAAGTTCCAATAAATCTTCAGCTCTGAGAGCATTCAATCTGAGAGAAACTGCATGAAGCTATACTCTTCATAGATCTTTATCCAATCATTTATAGATGTTGTTTCAGTAGTACCCTCCATTGTAGGCCGGCCTGGAAGTTAATTTGAAGTTCCCATATCGCCTTGTAGCATCCATATCACCATATCCATGCCCTGCTGAAACTGGTGCTGTGGACATGCCAGTTGCCTCCTTCAGAGTCTCCACCGCCGCCCCAATACTATTCGTCGGCTCGCTCAGGGCGGAGCCGGACTTCGTAGACCATCCTTCATTGCCATGCCTGTTACCCCAGGTCCTATCGTTTCTGCTGTGGTAGTCCTCAAAACCGCCATTTCCAACTGTATAACTCTCACTAGGTCTGTTCCAGAAATCATTCTTGACAGGGGGATTACTGCACTCAGTATAGCCATTATTGCAGTGTTGCCCCGTCGAATACGGCGGCTGACGCCAATTCATGGCGCCGTAGGAGGGAGAGCTGGTATGTTGTTGGCCTACTTCAGTCTGGATTTTGGTGAAGAACTCCCCAGTTCTCTGGGAGTCACGGTCATGAACTGGGCTTGAAGGCCTACCCCATTTATTCGCCGGGGAGCTGTATTTGTACTCGGTCTGTTCGACAAACGGTTTTGTACCATAGCTGTCGGAGTAATATCCAGCAGGCTTCGTTCTTCCCTGGCCGGTTGCAGCGCCGTAGGAGGTGTTGTAGTCTCTGCTCGTGTAGCCATACTGAGCCATTGTTTTCAGAGAGCTTGTCCCTAAACAACTCTTAGAAGGATTTTCTTTTACATATTAGATATGCAGAAACATCTCCTTATAGGAAATTTTTTGCTCTATTTTCCTACTGCCGTAATCTCATGGCAAACCTCTTTTAAGATTCTACAGGCCATTCCATTGAATGAAAAAGTAGTAGGAAGAATCATATTCTTCTTATAAATGGTGTGTAGTTACAACTGGTCATGTGGTTGAAAATGAAAGAACGGAGGGAATCACTTCCACTTAATGAAAAATGATGTGTATAATTTATTCCCTTCTACAAATACAACGCTAGGGAAAAAGTTTGTGAAGCATGATATTCACAAACTAATAGAAAAAGTTTAGGAAAGTTGGTTGTTTAACATGGTGTCAGTGTATGGGAAGAGGTAATGGGTTCGAAACCTCTTTTCGCAATTTGAATATCTTATCCTAAGGTTGGTTCAGAAACTAGAATCTGGTGCCAAATTGGGTGTTCTAGGTCAATGTCAACTTCTATCATAATTTCCCACTAGATTTAGATTCAAAGTTGTGTTCTCTTGCAAGGATCCTATTCCATCTTTCTTTCTCCTTAAGTATGGACCAGTGCATTCATTCATGTGCTTCAGGTGAACTAATGGTTGAGACAACAAATACAAATTCACCTGTGGATAGCGACCTTCACTACCTTCTCAACCCTTGAATTTTTTAATGTCACTTTCCTCGCATTTACTGGAATGTCTTCTTCATCAACTTTCATCCACAATGGCTGCCAAGGTCAGCAGGGAAAACAAAGCACTGAGAATCACTTTTCTAATCGATGTGAATGCGCTTACATAAATGGTTGTTGTGATTCGTTCAGCAAATAATGATGAAATTAGAGAGAAAAACCAAAGAGAAGAGTAGAAGCATGCAGATTTACGTAGTTTGGAAGTGTGCCTACATTCATCGAAGTGTGCCTACATTCATCGAACACATTCATCGAAATGGTGACCGACACTTTCACTATCAACGAATAATGTTACTGAGGGTATTTATAATAACTGTGTATGACAAAATTACAAAAATACCCTTGTACCATGTACAGCTCCGCTCCAATATTTGTCCCTGTTCCACCACACCTATGCTTCCCTCGAATATGAGCTACATACTACAACAATGGTACTCTCAAGTCTCATAATCGCATAAGAAGAGATTTGTGGACAAACCACTACCAAGAGGATAGCCAAGGCCCCATATATGTTGAACACACCATCTGGACCCATCTAGCTAAATATTGAACAATACTCCTTTTTTTGGCAGGGTTTTTCTTGTTAGGCATTGACAAAAACACCACCAGCCAGCTAATCTGATAATCAACCTTGAGCTCATGAAAATACAAAAAATACATAATTGAAGATCATTGTTAAATAATAGTTTGCATTCAAATGCACCAAGAATTATCCAAGATAGTTCAGAACGTGCGAAAGAATCATCTATTAGGAAAATTTTCTTCACTTTTATGTCACAGATTGCATTATAATATACATCATGAATAGACTATATGCAACACAGGAGATAAAGCAGAGTCTCCACATTTTTAAGCATTTGTACATACACCACTTGATCGACATGTAGAATATGGTATGCTATTTACTTTGTGAATTGGCTCTTTCATAGATCAAATGTTGGGACTTGACCAGGGGGAGCAGAAAGCGTCCGATATATAGTTCTATCAATGATGCCCCTGTAAGGATCCTTCTCTCGCTTCTTAATCAAGTAGGACAGAATGCGTTCAATTTCGGATTTTACCTGCAAGTACACTACATTTGCATTCTCTTTGTTCTTCAGCTCGTTTTCTCTTCCCTTTGTTTCTATTGGCTTCCCAAACAGATAGTAGAAGCGTCCAGGAGCTTGGGAAAAGCACAGGTACAAAGAGATCTTCATTAGCAACCTCGCCAGCCATACCAGTCCTATGACAAGAACGTGTTCCACATTAATAGTTGAAGCATCAGTTGATGAGAAATTTTGATCTGTACAAAAAGGGTCCAATCAAAACTAACTAATTTCATAACCATAAGTTAAAGGAGAGAAGTACCTGGCTCTTACAGCATTCAGATTTGTTTCTTTAATATGGTCACGAAAGAGGATTTTCATCATGTCATCATAGTCGAGAACAAGCTGCCATGCCAGTTATGACCATGTCAAGCAATTGTATTGTAGAGCAAAGGTCATAAGCAAGCACGTGATTAATTGCAAACTTGAGTTTATATTTGGGTACACATAGTTAAGTTTCCTTAAGATGATGGTCACATTTACTAAACATAAGCTCTACGAAAAAGCAGCTCATTTGAAGATTTTTCATTTTATTGTAATCAAATTGAATTAAATTCATTGATGGTGGAGAGGCTTATAATGTTTTGGGAGAAATAAATCCTCCTATTGGACAGCCAAACCTCACCAACTATAGTTAAGATTTTAAGGACTCGTGTTTTGAACAGGATAACCTTAAAAGTCAAATTTTGATGGAATGAACCCTTCCCAACTGCTAAGACACCATCTGATCAAAGATGTTCACGACTTAAAAACATGTCTACATGATTAAGATGAGCCCCTATACGCATAGGATCAAGAGCTTTTTCCCCTATCCAAAGTGAGATATTTTAGTTAATCTCTTCTCTTGGCACCAATACGGTATGGAAATGGGAAAACTGAAAAGTATTAGTTATCTCTAGTTTCATGATCTTCAGAAGAAACAAGTGTGCAAGACTAGATGTACCAAGCATAAAAGAAAAAACTCAATAAACTATAAAACCAAAGAAAAAATTTACCTATTATTATCATGCATTATCCTATAAGCATAAATGGATACACACACACACAATATGACCAATTATTCACTCCTTAACAGGGAGGCAGGATCTTTTTACACAGGAAACATACAGTTTTAGGCATATTCAGATTCAGATACAGAAGGTAGAGAAATAGAAAGAGAAACCCAAATATCCTTCTTGTGACAGATTCCTTCCTTCAAGGATTTATTCTCTAACTAGTACTTTGTCTCAGAAAGAGGAAATTCATATTCTTTTGTTTTTTTTTCCTTTTTCCAAAAGAATAAGTATAGCCCCGTTCATCTAAGATAACCTCCCAATCAGAAAGGTAACTACAGCAACCTTTTGTCTTGACTCATGATAGACTTTGAAGTTTCACAATCAACATTCAAACCCACTTCAACAATGGATCATTACCTTTTTGTTGATATAAAACCACAAAAAAGAACAACAATAAGGAGAAGACAATAAGGAAAAGAAAATGGAAAATATATAAAACACACTATGATCTACATGATGGGCCTAAAAACCACATCTATGAGTGAAGATGAAAAAGAACTTTAACTATTGTTTAAAAAAAATTTACAATCCTAGAGCTCTTAAATCCCAAATCCCCAATTACACCCAAGACAAAAGAACTCCGCCTTTCAGTAAAAATCTCTTCATATATTATTCCTAATTACATATAAATATTACATAAGAAAACTCAATTCTATAATATTAAAGTACTTGTTCTGACAAAAAAACAGAAACAGAACAAAACAAAAAACAAAACAGAACAAAAAAACAAAATTCTCACAAGAAAACATTTCCTTAATAATAGAAGGAACATCACCAACTAGAATATGTTTAAATAGGAAACTATTATAGTTAAAAATTAACTTGGAATAGAATCTGAGATACTTCCCAACAACTTCTACTTTATTGGACTACCGTTTTTCCTAAAAGCTTAGCCTAACCACTTTGCTTCATGATTCAAACTTAATTTTCAATTAAATACTCACATATATGCAAACTTGGCTGATTTGCACTTCATTGTTTCAGTTAATAGGATAAATTATATATATTTTCCAAAATAAAATTTTCAAGTAGTTTCACAAACTATTAAAATTTGAAAATTTTGCAAGTTTCACTTCATTGCATGATGTTTTTTGCTTTGCATATATTGAAACAATATATTCTCTAAGAAGCCTTAGCCCTGGCTCAAGGCCGGGATAGGGGTAGGAAATTTCCAAGTATGTCCATGAATTGAAGAAAAAAATGTTCTTTAAATATTTTTACGTCATTCTATTTTGCAATTTTTCCATGTTTGTTTATGATGTTATACACATATGGATCTGACTTATAACACCAAAATTATCTGTGACAATTTTATAACATGTTTGGAGTATAATAAAGTAAAAAAGTATATTTTTAGAATAAATAATGCTAAAAATAAAATAAGCAAAATCCAGAATTAATCTAAGGGTCAAGGGTAAATTAGTAATTTATCAATTCAAGACCCAAAGGTCATAGGATAAGAAGATTATAGGCTAATATAGAAATAAGATAAGTTAGAATTGCAATAGAAAGTTGAAGGACCAGATGGCAAAATGGAATTTGATGTCAAATTTTGGAATAAGGCCAAACATGGCCTTAACAAATCTCATTCATTTTTTTGGCTTGGTCTAGGCTAGGGCATCCGGTTAGGAGAAAGAGAGAAGAGAAGGAGAAAGAAGAGAAGAAGAGAAGAAGGAAGAAAGAAGAAGGAAAAGAGAAGAAGAAATCAGGTATGGAATTGTATGGATTTATGTATGGACTAGGATGAAACTGTTTGGAGGTTTGAAATACCTCTTTTTTGTTGGAAATTTGTTGGAATATTTCCTTTGGCATGGATTACTAGTTTGAATACAAGTTGGAAACCTTGTTTAGGCAAGGAGTCCTTCATACCTTGGAGTATTTCCCATTTGGATGTCATTTTTGGCTTTGTAGAAGTCCTAGAGGTTGTTTGGGGTATTTCCCCAAACAAAAAAATACGTTTTTCTAGGTTACGTGTTGAAGCTAATTACCGACCGCTATAGGAATAGAAGAATCGATCGTAGATTGACACGAAGCCTCAGCAGGTTGGATCACATTAACATCAACCTTAAATAAACGTTCGGCCAGGTTGCTTAAATTAATCTACATTGGATGCGATAGCATCCGGCTATTATCTAAGGAGAATCGGTCAAGTAGTTTGATCGGCCAGGTTGCCTGAAGGATCGTAGGTTGGATGCGGTAACCTGACTACTATACAGCTGTGGGTTGAGTCGAATGGTCGACGGTTGAGTCAAGCGGTCGACAATTCGATGTGATGTCTTTGAAATTTGTTTCGGGCTGATTCGATGCGGGTTGTCCTAGCCCCCGCAAAGATCGATTGAATGGCTGGATTCTTGCGGTTGATTTGAAACGCCCGGAAGCTATCATGATAAATGAAATGTTATCCCTTGGTTAAGGGATAAAATGATAAATGTGCAAAGAAAGCATAAGTAAAAGTTTATAAATGTCTAAAGAATACAAGAATAAAGATCGTCTGGAAATGATCGAGGAAAATATCTCGTGATTCTGGGATAACGATAGTTATTCGGGGATGAGATATGTATTGAAAATGAAATAAAGCAGTTATGCACTTAGAACCTAGTAGAGGATAGATGGGCATGCACAGTAGGAGAAAGTCTGCTGGCATTCTTGTCAGTTAGCTGTTTGGGTCATTCGGCGCCTTAGAGGCCCTTATAGATGGTCATTGTCTGTGCAGTGATAACGGTGCCTACGAGGCCCTTATAGATAGTCATTGTCTCGTACGTGATGCAGTAACCTTCATGCCCTTATAGATGGTCATTGTCTCATCCTGATAATATGGCGCATCGGGTCCTTATAGTTCATTGTCTCCTTGCTCTGATGATTATAGCACCATCGGCTCCCTTATAGTTCGTATCCGCTTCTAAGGTATTTACGAGGCATGAAACATAAGATAAATAACAAAATTTATGCAAATGACATGACATGATATGAGAAGCATAGCATTGTTATGTATGATGATAAATATCTGATGATAAGTCTGAAGCCCAATAAATGAAACATGATACGATGAATAAGTATGATATATGTAGAAGCATATGTAAATGATACGTTAAAACATGAACAAGCATGTGAATGAGTATATAAATGTTAAAGTGATATGCAGTTGTGTAAAGTGTGATGACTCTTCTTAGAATTAGTCACGGTATTTCCTCTTGGTATAAGCAGCATGAGAGGAGTTTCATCGGAGTGTAGATATAGGAGAAGCAGAAACTAGAAGCCCGGACAATCCGTATCACCAACCAAGGCTAACACACTACTAGGTGTCCACTGAAGACCTTTTGGTCTATGTTTCTATATGGTTTGCTTTTGTAAGCAATGTAAAAATTTGTATATATGTTGAATACTCCCACTAATGGAGTTTTGAATATTTTGTAATCCGCTACTACAAAATATATTTCAAGTTTAAATGTTTAACAGAATATGAATAAACAAGTTAATGGTATGGTAAAAGTAAAAGATAGTTACAGTTTAGTGGTATCAGAGCATCCCGAGTTTGGGGTGCTACAAGTTTAGTTGGTATCAGAGCATCCTGAGTTTAGGGTGCTACACAACTCTCAATAGCTAATTCTTCCATTCCTTTCATCATCATCCTCCATAATGTAAACAAGCCCACAATGATCTAACTAAGTTCCCCAATGCTAGTAACCTTGAGTATAGGTTAACTCATAAGTAACAAATCATGGCTAACAGAAGTTATAGAAATAGAAGGGTTGAAAAAAAAAAAAAAAAAGAGAAAGAAAGCGCCAAATTAGAATAATACTCCACCATGACAAGGTTTCTTCAATTAAAATTCAAACAAAATATTTTTATAGAAACAAAATCCCAAACTTACTTCTGCTATGTCATCTTCTCCAACAACTCCAAATGGTACAATTGTGGCCCCAAATCGTGCAGCCATCCGCACAAATTCTGGCTGATCCGGCCAAAATAACTGATATTCTTCACCCTATTACCATAGATAAACCACAACATTAGAAAATACATAACTTCACTTTTAGAGAACATAACAAAAAAAAAAAGGAACTTGACTTCTACAGAACACTGCTCATCAACAAAATGAAAATTGTTGTCTCAGCACTATCTCATTGAACAGCCCCAACATTACATTTTACACTTTTGGAATGTCATAGAATGAATATCACCTCAAAACGGCCCGCTATTAATCCCAGTGTGTGAGGTTTTGTTCTTGATGTCCCTTTGGGTGAAACATAATTCAAAATACTAATCTCTTTTCTGTTTCTATAATTTTCAGGCAGAGGAAGAAAGAGAAGGCCTTGACCATTGTTGCAACAGCCTGTTTTAACTCTCAATTTTTAAAACAGGCTATCAAAGAAACATGGAGCAAGACTATCAAAGAAAGATGAAGCTCAATACTTCCTAGTATATAGATTAGTGAAATCCTAGTTTAGGGGTGATGAGCCATCATGCTTGTGCCTAATCTTTTAATATGTCAATGCAAACTGACTTTAATTTCTTTGAGTAGTCTTATATCACTTGTGAGTCTCACCAAAAGGGCTTAAAATTTAAATTAGAACACCAAACGTTTTCGCACATTTGAGAGGATAACTTGCTGGAGTTGTAATGACATTCCAAGTCCAGGTCCTCAAAATTTCTTGATAGTATTTCGGTTTTCCCTGGAACCAGGGTCACCCCAAAAATATCGAGCATTCAACTATGTAGAAATTGAAGCTTCTCACTGCTCATTCAAAGTTCATTGGACATCCTTCATTTCCCCTCAGACAGCATAAGAGCTCAGAACAAGCATAGTGCAGTGCAGTGCAGTGATGAGCTAGGATTCAGTGTCAGTGGGGGCAAGATAAAGTTATGTGAGGTTTGCAATATTTAACATCTGTAAGTTATAGCACAATGGCCTAACTCAATTAGATTTCAGTGGGAGCATTTTATATGTGCCAGGGTTCAATTTCTCCTGGATGCAAGAGGGATTTTTTTTTTTTTTTTTTGAAAAAAAAATCAACAAGGCACATGCCTCCCCTAGGCCCTTTAGTGGCTCCGCCCTGGTGCAGTGCACAAATTTGCATCATGTGCAAATCCCTATATGTGACTGGTGGATCACATAGAGTCAAGAATAAATAAATATCACATTTCTCTATGCTGAAGCTTCCTTTATTCTAAGTCCCTCTTTAGGGATCTTGTTATGTCCATTACAAAAAAGATTCTCATATGATCAGAAACAACAATTTTATTGCAATATAGATCAAAAAAAATGTACGGATAGGTTACCCTCCAGAAACAGATAACAGAACACAGTAAATAGGGCCTAATCGATTAGAGACTCAAAGCTAAGGGACACTTAGGTATTTTGTCCTGAATTGTCAACCTAACTACAAACACTCACATCCTGGTTGAGATTGCGGAAAGCCCTAGAAATCAGTGGGATGATTTCTACTCAAGGATGCATTTTCAGTTGGCCACAGGCCTAGGAAACAAAGCATCAACTTCTACAAGTAGCATCGCTACAGGTAGTTTTTAGGGCAAAATTTAAAGACTAAAAAGATAAAAGTCAGTCCAGGCAATAACCTCACCTTCCCACACTTGGAACCAAGTTTAAATTACAAACCGATCACAAAAAAATTTTCAGCCACAAGGACTTTCACATTTCAATCAAAAATTCTAATTGTTCACTTAAAGCAGATTACTTCTAAATCCTGTACTTCAACATTTGACATAAACTGTAGCCAAAAAGGTACTTCAGTTAGAATATTAATGCCTTTCAATGTTGGAAATTCAAATTTATCATTCCAGTCATAAAGAGACAGCAGAAAAAAAAATTAAAAATGAATATTTTAGGGCATCACATGAAAATAAGAACATTACCAAAAATGGGGATATTCAGCTGTAGAAGAATAAAACTAATCATGTTGAACATAAGGATTATGACACACCTTGCGATGTAGAGCCTCTCGTGCACCACCAGGAAAAAGGAGAATATGTGATTTTTTTGATAAAAATTTGAAAAGGTTGCTTGCTGTTACAGGTACTGCACCATATATTCTTGTCCAATCAAGAAAGGAAAATTCATCGGTTGGAGTTGCAAGCCTCTCTAAGAACAACTCTGGATGTGCTAAGCCATGAACCACAATATTCTTCTCACGCAAGAATTCTTCTATGAAAAAACCAACTTCTAATCCCATCAGCATGTGATTGCCCACCAACAAGACAGGACCATCATTTGGAACTCCTGCAATGCCTTTCACTATATTTCCATTTTCCAAAGTTGAGAACATTATTGGACTAGCACCAAAGCGAAGTAGTCTGCAATTCATGGCATTATAAAGCATCAGCTTCAGATTCAAATACCTAAAAATAAGAAGAGTGCAACTAACACACTGGCTGAGGATGTGCTCAACCCAACCTTAAACACGAGGGTGAAAAAACTTCCCAACGGCTAACTCAAGCTTTAAATCCCTAACATGTCCCAACTAAATTAGATCTGTTCACACAAGGACGACCCGGCTGATGACTTAAGTCTAAGATTAGTAAGCTTTTCTCATCTTTCAAGACCACCAGTAAGAAGCGATTGAAAATAAATTAAACTCAGGCATCTATCAAAAAATAAAATAACTTAAACTCAGGCTCATATAAAGGGATTCACACTGATTTGCATAACTGTCACTATGGAATCTGTAAGATGAACTGACACTTTGAAGGACAAAAGACCAACTTTTAAGTGCTAACTTTTAACGAAAAAGATATGGAATTCAAATATTGGGCATGATTGCACAATAATATATTCTCCTTCAAGAAAAATAAGAGAAAATGCACCAAGATGAGAGATGTTGGACTCCATTTAGCTAATTGTAGCAAGAGAATTCAAGTGAAACTTATTTTGAGAATGAAAGGTTTAAATTTCACCTTGTGAGGGACCAGAAAGGTGTGGTAACACAGAGGGAGATGTCAATGTGTAGGTACTATAACTTATATTAGAGACGATAAAGTCACAATGATAGTTTGGATCCAGAGTAAGCTTGATTTCTGTCAAATTACCCATTTTGTTGCTCAAATGCACGTCTGAATTCCGACATACTAGGAGGCAGAAAATCTGAAATGTAATCACGTCTACTTGAACGACGGTATTTCAAAGCACCTTTAATAATAGTCAGCAGATTAACTCCATCCTCCTGCACTATCATGATAAACATCGCAGTCAGAAGTTTCACCAAGTTTCCACTACCCAATTCGGCAGAGAAAATGTTCCACTGCAAGCTAATTTTACAGTGCTATGGATTTCCCAAAATGGTCACATGGTAAAGTTCAAAAAATGTCATCAACCAAATACGCTTTTATAGCTAGTGTGTGATTCAACAAAAAAGAATGAGAAGTATAAGAAGAGGCAAAACCCACATGAGCATAATATTGTTTTCATGGGAAGAACATATTTATGATCCACCACCTAACCCGAATGTTCATATCACAATCATTGAAGTGAGACTGCAGCTATTTTAATGTCATATAGAGTTATTTCTCGTAGGAAACCACAACCACCAGTCCAAGGGGACTTTATGATGCGGATGAATTTCTAAGATATACAATAAAAATAAAAAAGAGAGAATTTTTATTAGTTGCAATTAGAGTCAAATTAGGGTTAGTGGTTTGAGTCAAACTAAGATTAGTAATTAGGATTAGAATCATAATAGGTTCTTAGAATTTTAATACATTTTGGATTTCTTAGATAAGCCTATAAATAAGGCTAATTGATCCAAGTCAAAACTGCTTTTTTGATTGAGTAATAATATTTCAATTTATTTGCAATTTTTGCAACTCTCAATGGTGAGACTCCATTGACGTTCTTCTACCTGAGACTCCAAGAAGGCCTTAATGAGATTCTAAGGTTTACATCTATTCCCCTCACACTCCATTCCTAATTTTGTTATTCATTCTTCTCTATCGTGAACTTATATATTTGTTATCTCTGTAAGTACCCTAAATAATTAAAACCCTAGCTCACCTTGAGAGTAGGCAACCTTCCTAGGGTTGTTCTACATCACTCTATGTCTCAAAAAGGCTAATCCAATGCCCGAACCCCATTAACATTCTGGCTGATAGACCTGATTCTGACCTATTTGATAGCCTCTATTCTGTTCCTCAAACTATGGGAAACCCCATTCAATGCTCAAGTTTGATGCTATAGCTGGTATCTAGAATTAAAGCCTACATGGAAAAACACAATCACATTTTCTAATAATTGAGTAGGCTTCATCTTGATAAGCAAAGAGATTTAGACTATACATATTTTCTCGGTATGTCAAGAAACCCTTTTGATCTGAAAGATAATCCCTAATGAAGAGAGATTTAAGGGAGTCTAGATTCTAGAAGCAGCATAAGAACACAAAATTTCACATACCAGTAAGAGGGTATGCCCATTGTCCTTAAAGTAACGAGCTCTACAATTCTGTAATGAATTCCAAAGTCGTCGAGCTTCATCTCCACTAGGCAGCAAGTTGTCCTTGCCACTAAAATCCAAATATACAGTCAAACCTAAAATTCCATCAAGATATACCAATTTAAAAAGTAACTTGTATTGATATCTCATATGAGGAGGGTGAAACGGGAGGGAAAAAAATCAACAAATTACCACCCAAAAAGTAGAATATCAAAATTTTAATCCAGATTACTAAAAATAAAATAGTGCTTGATAGTCATATTAGCATCAATCTTGAGCTATACAGATTCAAAAACCATATTAATACCTAGGAAGTTAATCTTGGTTATAACCCAACAAGACTTTAGCTACGATCTAATACAAGATAATGACAAAGCTGATCGATCTGAAATCTAAAATTTTTTTGATCTTACTCTTTTTGGACGCAAGTAAAATGAAGTAGAAACATCATTTTCTCCAATCTCTATCATTAGTGTACTCTCTTTCTTTAATCACAAAATAGACTGTATAAGAAATAGGTACAGAAAATATATGAGACGAATGAGGAATCCTCCCCTAACTTATAAAAGCTAAACAGAGAAAAAGAAAGATTGACCGGCAAGTGAAAAATCAAAGACCTCTCAATCGGATGAGGTCTTAAAGCATCTTAACTTCCATGAGGAATAAGAACATCTCTATCGGATAGTGTTAAGGATTAGTTTCCTAATCCATTTAAGAACTTTTCATTCTTTCCTTTTCTCTTTAATCTCCTAATTAAACTCTAACTTTGTTTCCTTTATTTGCTCTAACACTTAGAGTATAAATATGTATGTTCCCTCACCTCTTTAATCAATGAAAATCAAAGAGTTATTTTTCTCTTCACATGTAGGAATAAAACAAACCTCCTGTTCTCAATATTCAAAACATTATGACCTTCACTAGAATTCGCCAACTGAAGACTGTCAAATATTTCCAGAGTTTAACCCATAATTTGGCTCAATCTTAAGAAACTCGTGCACATAAATCAAAACATATGGACATAAATAATAATAATGATGATGATGATTATGATGATGATGGTGATGATAACAATTACAACAACAACAATAATAAACAGTTGAGAATAGAAAGAGATGGAACCATGAGACATATGTTTTAACTTTTGAGTGTTGAAAAGGCTCTATCTTGTTGAAAGGTTTTATATGCCATGCATTAGATTGTTTCTCTCAGCAAATATTTCTCTGAATGTGAATATCCATATTTTAATTGTTAATGTTTGAAGGAGGTTTAGAATAATTTCTTTCAAAATTGTCAATCTGTCACTTTGTTAAAGCTGCTTTAGAAATGTCTGCGGTCCAGTAAATAGCTACACAAATGAATAGATTAATCAAACCACAAAAAAGGAAAGATTTGGACAAGCCACAAAGAGACAGACAGACAGAGAGGACTAGGAAAATACATCATCAGAGGGGAAAAAAAAGCGCACACAACCGCCTAATTTATATGTCAGTTTTTGCATATGTAATAAATGAAAGAGCAGTGTCACCTGGTGTCAACCTTTTGATGCAAGACTACTAAGACTTGGAAATTCAATCAGTCTCCCATCGAATCATAATTATTCTTGCTAAAAGCCCATGTTACAACTGCATTCTGTATTCCTTTCTCCTTTTCTTTTTTTCCCCTCTAAAACCACCATCCCATTTTGCAAAGTACATGTCATATGTCTATTCTAGAATCAATAACAACTTGTTCTGTGAACTTTAGAACTAAAAATATAAAATATGTAAGATGAGATTAACAATTAGAGGCCCAACATAACCACTATGGGGACCATAGAGTAAAATAGCTACCACAAAACAAAACCCAAAAAAATGTAAAAAAGATAAAATAAAACACGGAGAAAACACAGCAGTCAGAAATTCAAGAAGAGATCTCATATATAACATGTTCATGGATGGTGAATAAAACAAAGATCCACATGAAAGCTAGAGAGAACAAAAACCTAGCAAGCAAAAGTACTTCTGCTTTAACAGCATGGAGACGGGAATTAGCATAAGCAGCAGCTGATTTAAGCAACTTCAGCTTCCAAAGAAGAGTGTCTTTGGGTATGATGTCAGACAAGCCCTGAGAAAGGAAAAAAAAATTAAGACTACCAGAAACAATCCAAACATTCTCGTCAGCAGATAAATCAATTACCAACTTTATGACAAGAAAGGACTGTAACACAAAAGTGTTATGCAAGAAATCAACCTACCCTACCTTAAACTATGCACCAACCTGTTCTATATTCCCGCAAGTGTTTAACCTATTACAAATATCTGCAAATTTAAATTTTACCAAACCACAATGAAATGTTCAAAATAATTTAAACAGGAAAAAGGCAGAAGAGTTTTCCAGCTCAGGTACAGCTGTCATCTAAAGTAACTAAACAAACTAAGCCCAATTGGTGAACAATAAAAAACCAGTTGTCTTTCCAGTACTTTTTTTCTCCCTTTTATGTTCATTGTGCACTTCAAGATCTATTTCAAATTATCAATATATCATAAAATGAAAGTGCCGTGGGAAAACATTATTATGGAATGCTCCCTCCAATATCCATCCCCCTACCTAGATGGTAAAAAGCATTTAACTCCATTCTGAACGGTTATTGATCTTAAGTAAGTTTCAAAAATAGAAAGTTTTAAACGACCGAGTCCTCCATTCAAATCAACAAATAGGGAATAAATTGCAAAGAGGTGGCTCGAACCCAAGACTTCTTACCAAACTAGGCTCTAAGACCATGTTAAACAACCAACTCTCCTAAAAGCTCAAACTTGTAGGATTTGGATTTAATATGAATATCATGCCTTTAACAAAAAGTACCAAAGGCTTATCAATAAAAAAAAATAGAAAGTACCAAAGGCAATTCTTACACCATTAAAAAAATTGAAATAAAAAAGTTTAGAGAAAGCATAAGAAGCAGAGCACTTCTTACTGAAAGAAGTGGTAGCAAAGCAGTGAGGTTCCTGGATAATTGGTCAAGTACTAGTCGAGGAGGAAATGTACTATCAATATTGATCATTGCCATCTTCAGTGGATCTCCTGGTGTCAGTAAGCAACCATAAGATGAGAGCAAACTGAAGCTAAAAAATGAATTGGATCATAAATGATAAAATTTATCAACAACCAACATAGAGAAATTATTTATCAGATTTAATCAACAAAATAAAAACGAATCATATAATCATAAAACTGATTGCATGAGTAAGCATCTTGATTATGGAACGACTAGAATATTTGCATACAAACCAATTCATGGACTCATTGGCGTTGAAGAACATAAAGGAAAAGAAATGCTTAAGATGCTAATTGAAGCTTGATGAAATAGAATGAAAAGGGGGAAAAACTGAACCCTGGATTTAGCATATTGATCTAGAATCCAGTACAGTACCATGTTCCATAATGCATACACAGAACTTATAAAAGGCAATTAAATGCGAGAACTTCCCACTTCACAGTTCCTCAGCGAGTCATTGAAGAAACTTATAGATCAATTCAAAACAAGACACAAGGATAACTCAATCAACATGATATTTGTGTTGCAACACAAGTTCCAGATGGGATACAATAAAACTCCAAGAGATGCATATAAATTTTCCCAATGGAACAATAGTTCTTCAGAAAATCATTAGAGAAATTTCTTGTTAATAGAAAAGGAATTCTCGAATTTCTTGATTAACAATGCAAGAGAATACACATATTTATACATAATAGAAGAGGATCAAAAGGAAACATAATTAGAATAAAATAAGGAAATAGAGGAAGGATAGAAAAAGGAAAATGATCCAAATCCTATTAGGAAACTAATACTCTACACTTCCCCTCAAGTTGGAGCATACAAATCATATGCACCAAGCTTATCACAGATGTACTTAATCCAAGGGCCTCTGAGAGACTTAAGTGAAAATGTTTGCTAATTAGTCATTCGAATTGACAAAACTAGTAGTCAAGCATCCTAATGCAATCTTCTCTCTAATGAAGTGGCAATCCACTTCAATATGCTAGAATATGTCATGGAAGACTAGGTTAGATGCAATATGTAGGGTTGCTTGATTATCACAAATGAGCTTCATTTGTTCATCCTTCCCAATCTTAATTCACGGAGGAGATGTTTTAGCCATATGAGTTCACACATCGCCAAAGCCATAACTCGATACTTAGCTTTAGCATGGAACCTAGCTACTATATCTCATTTCTTACTTTTCAAGATATTAGGTTGCATCCAATAAATACACAATACCTTGAAGTGGAGCATTTGTCTGTGGATGAGCTTGCCCAGTCTGCATCACTGTAGCCAACAATCTGGGTATAACCTCTATTCTCATAGAACACACCTTAACCTGGTGTTCATTTAACATAACGGAGAAGACAGGTCACAACATCTCAGTGGCAATCACAAGGGAATGTTTGGTCAGATGATGGTGAGATAGTTCAACTTACCTACAAGTTGTCAATATCTCTTTAGATCTTGTAGAGGCTCCCCCTGTCCTAGTACAAGTTTGACATTCGGATTCATAGGAGTGTCCATAGACTTGCAATCCAACATACTTGTTTCTTCTAAGATATCCAAGGTATACTTTCTCTGAGAGATAATCACGCCCGAAATTAGGCGAGCTACATGATGTAAAAGTACTTGAGGTTGTCACTAGGAAGCACGGACAGGAAGCCTACGGGGTGGGAGTGTCAGTGTCGGACACTTTCGGACACGCGTTAATTACATGCCCTAGGACCGCCACGTGGCATGTCGTTAACCAAATGAGAAGTCAAAGGCTTCGAACACGGCTAGGACACGTACATGACACCGCCAGGACATGGCTCGACATATTTCATAGGTTTTTTTCTTTGTTTTTTAAAAAAAAATAAAAATTATGGGCTAATATTCACAAAGTACACTGCAATCTAGTTCTAATTCTTACAAAATCATAACCTTTTGAATTTGTTTGGCTATTTTCTTCACTTTGGCCTTCTTTTAGATATCGGTGGATATTTTTACAAAAATATTGGTAAAGCAAAAATTATATAAATTTTGATGAAAATATTTTTAAAAAGGCTTTAAATGACCAAATTAAGCAAAAAAACATGTGTTAAAGACAATATTCATATTTAGTTGTCAAAAAAAATTCATATTAAATGCGAAAATGCCAAAATGAAGATCGACGTTCTTGATGAAAAATTATTCAAATATTCAAAGCCTTAATGCCAAAATCAAATTAAAAATGGTACGGATCATAATTATTAAAATTAAATATTCAAAAATCGGGTTTTTTTTTTCTAGCCTCTGATTAGGGCTAAAAATTAAAATAATCACCCAATTAAATGGCTTTTTAAATATCATATACTAATTACATTTATAAAAAAAAATATCATGTTAATAGTAATTAGTTTAGTATGCCATGCTAGTCTTTGAATATTTGTAAGAGCAATGTTTGAACACTTGTTTTTATTAGTACAAGTGCTTTAAGGATAATATTTATGGGATTATTTTTTTTTTTTTAATTATGTTGTGTCGCTTTACTTAGTATCGGAGTGTCTTAGTTTTGGAATTTCCATGTCCGTATCCGTATATCATCAGTAGGCGATGTTTGTGTTTGTGCTTCTGGTTATTGATCTTTTGTATGAAGATGTGTCATTTAGTTTCGAATGTCATCGCGATCACTTAGCTGTGTGTGATATCATCCACATAAACAACGAGTAAATGCATTTTACAAGATGTATGATGATAGAAAATTGAATGGTCTATTGTGCTCCGGATCATGTCAAACTCCTAAACCACTAAACTCAATCAGCTAAATCAAGCTCAAGAGGTGGGAAACAGGCTGGCTCGGCCCATTTTGACCCAGCCCACACGAGCCACATGCCAAAATAGGTCAGGCCACTTCGACCCATTTTTATTCGGACCATTTATTAGCAAGCCCAACCCGGCCCTACATGGGTTGCGGGTCAAAATGGGCTAAAATACTAAACATTGAAATTAATTTAGAAAATCAATTATAATTTTTGAAAATAAACAATGAAATTAATTTTTTAACAAAGGATGGCTTTTCAGGTAACCCATAATCTTTTCAACAAAAAAGAGTGGCCTCATTTGATTGGGAAATGAAAGTAAAGGACAAGAGTGAAAGACGAGAATTTAGCTTTCTTTTCTCAACAATCAAACAAACAGTCGTACACCCAAAAACCACCAAATTGCATCAAAGAGAGTGAAATAGACATATGCACCTTATGGGTTTTCATTTTGTTGCCTTTTGCAGATACAATGGTAAGAGATGAAGGTTTGTTCGCATAGGGAGAATTGAGGGCGGAGTGCGAGGAATGGTGCAAACCCGGCGTGTGACAAGCTCGATTTCGATGAAAGCCACAGAAAAGGGGAATTTGAACAACACGGATTATGAGCTCAGGCGGGGAAGAAGGAAAGCTGAGAGAGGAAGGGAAGAATCGAGGGTGCAAAGCCATTGTGGTACGTGGCCAGAAGGATACGGGTTGTGCCCTCTTCATGGCTATGTGGATAAAAGAATACTTTGGGTTTTACTAATCTTGAAGGAGACAGGCACATTGGTAGGCGGGTGGCTTGTTCGTCGAGACAAAAGGGATTAGGGTTTAAGGGCTACAAAATCAAAATATTTATTTATATTTTAGGCATATAAATCAAAATCAAAAAATAAAAAATGGGCCAAGCGGGCTAACTTGGGCCGAACCTAATTGGCCCGTGGACTGTCGGGTGGGCCAAACGACCGGGTTCGTCAGACCTTCATTTATTCGATGACCTTCCTAAATTTCGGGCCATCCCACTCGCTCATCGTGCTGACCATATTCCACCTCACAGTTTCCCAGCACCAGGAATGGTGCTTAACGCACACCACACTTAGAACTCCCCAGAACATGACTTGATGGTCGCTCCATATATACCTCTTCTACAAGATCATCATGAAGGAAGGCATTTTTAATATATAAATGATAAAGGGGGCCAAGAACGCAAAGCAACCATGGAAAGAAATGGGCCGAATAGAAGCCAGTCTGCTTAGCTGGAGAAAGTACCACGATAATTCACAAGCCATATTTATGGGTATGCCACTTATATTGATGAGTTTAAGAGGCGATCCACCTAGCCATCGGGACCAACCTTAACTATATAAACCCAAGGACAACCAATAGAAGACTTTCCAGAAGGTAAGGTAACAAGATCTCATGCGTCATTCGAGCGAAGAGTATCCATTTCTTCAACCATTACTTGCCTCGAACCTTGATGAGAAGGCCTCACCAGAACGAGAGTGGAAACAAAGGTAAGTAGGTGGCTTGATAAATGATGATAGCTCGAAAAATTATAAATGAGTGAGGATTAATTGAAGGAGCACCTTCCAGGAAGTGAAATGGGTAGATCATTGATAGGAGAGCGAAACTAGAGATGGGTGGGTGGCTACGAGATGAGTGTAGTGAGAGGCCTTATGTCAATGGGAACATTGTGTGTGAGTGTAAGCACAGGTGGTCGGCCAACTTACTAATAGAAAGAAGATTAAAAAGGAGAATTGAGAACATAAAATATAGAAGTCAGGGTTAAGGAAGGGATAGGACATGTCAAACCGATACCTTTAGCTACGGTTTAATGTGCATTAGCTAAGGTAATAATAGGTAAAGGAGAGGTAAAAGTAAGGAATGAGAAGAGATCCTTATTACCAAAGAGATGATCAAAGGCTCTAGAATCGAGAATCCAGGAGCCAAGTGAAGATGAGTGTGTAAGGCGAGCAAAGTCATTCTGGGTTTAGGCGATAGATCTGATAGGTCACGAGACTTGGATGCACAGTGAGGCGAAAATACTCTTCATACTCGCTAGTCGTAGGAATGACTACCTGGAGTGTGGATGAACTCAAATTCTAGGTCTCGAGTAGAGGTTGTGGAGGATCGAGCTGAGTCATATGAAGACGATGCATAAAAGGTCGACCATGTAACCTTGTCGCGACGATGGTGTGCGAGCTTGTTGCGATGCGTGCCTTGGGACGTTGTCCTCTACCTCGATTACATGACGTCCACCTTCGAAATGTGGTTTGAGAAGCCACCGTAGAAGAATCTATAGAGTGCTATCGGGCGAGAAAGGTCGAGTCATGGTGGAGAATCACGAAGCGATAAGCGAGTACACTCATCGATGATGGAACTATTAGACGATGAGAATCGGCTCTAGATAGTGTCGAGGAGTCACGAATAGAGGCAATGAGATTAAGTATGTATCATAAAAACTCTATTGGTTTTCGAATGTCGTGCCTCGACCTCAGTAGACTATGGCATCGAGTTGAAACTCTTCCTTAGAAATCTGAGAGATCTAGCCCGATATAGAGTAAGATAAATCCATCTTTCATATGCGAGAGTGCTTGATGGAGGAGATGACTCTATAAGTGGCCGAATGTCTTTAGTGTCTGAGCTTTTGGCGAGCCCGGGACTTGTAGCAAGTCTTATGGGCCTTGAAGTGGTGCGAGGTCTTGGCATCAATGAATTTCATAGAACCTTTACCACGATTAGGCATACATCTGTTCTCCATTGGGCACGATCAGCTTCGAGAATATCTGCTTCCTTTTCAATGAGATTGTTAGATATTGTACAGTCTTTTCATTTATTGTCTTACTGTATTGTGAATCCTATGAGTGCATATATATATATATAAGTCCAATATGTAATCTAGTGAATTGATTGATTTTTCAGTGTGGAAATAATGAAATTAGGGATTCTCTATTTTTATCTCTTCACATGGTATGAGCGAAGGAAAACCTAATTTTTGTTTTTAGTGATGGAGTGTTTTCATTCAGATCTCCTTCTTCGCCGCGGATCTCCTTCCCTCGTAGTCATAAGCGTCTGCCGATCCTTCTTGCGTAGGCGACATTGGAAGCTTCTTCTCGTAGAAAACCACAGTTCGAGGCGCCTGACGATCTACCTTGGGTGCTGCCGTAGTGACCAGTACCTGTGGTCGCGACCGACCTTCCTCGCGACTTCAGTCCCTGTGCCCGGCGCGTGGTCTTGTGATGTGGGCGCGTGCTTCCTTCTCCGGTGACGGGACTCCACACACAGGGTCGTCCGGCGCCGTCTTGGTGTTCTATCCCTCGGCGGTCGGCCGAGCCCTCACTTATCCACCTTTTGGCCCTTTTGCCTCCGTAGTCATCTTGATTCATCTTACGCCTCGTAGTCATCTTGATTCATCTTGATCGTATTCTCTACGGTTTGGGTCCTCTTTTCTTCATCTTGGTTCCTGACCACGATTTCAAGCTCCACGGCGTGGTCGCCCTCTTATTGGGGCTCTCTTTGATCAAGCGTGGTTCGATCTCCGGTTAAGTGGATATGGCAACTAAAATTCTATTTTTACTTACATTATCTCTGGATCTCTCTTGTCACATCGAAAAATTGATTGGTAGTGAGAATTATCTCTCTGGTCAACCACGTGGAACTACGGTTCTGTGGGACGGGGTTATGAGGATCATCTTATTACAGGAGGATGCTATACCTAGTGTTGACAAGGTGCTGCTGGAAGAAGATAGATGCCTGACTATGTAGTATTATGGCGGTCGGTTGATCAAAAATTTTGCTTCATCTTCGAGACTTCTGAAGACATGTTAAGTTTGGAGATCGATAGCTCATGTGAATGATGTATCGACGTGTTTATAGGTGACACGCTGTGTTAATATCGCCCGGTAAGACATGGATCTATCTAATTATATTGGCCAGATTGCCTCTCTTAAGGAGTTCCTGACACTGATGCCTCTTACTAGTGACGTTGGGGCTCAACAAACACAGGTTGACAAGTTCTTCATGGTCCTTACTCTCATTGGCCTTCGTCCGGATCTTGAGACCCTCCGAGATCGATTCTTGCGATCCGTCAATCGAATCCTTGGATGATGTGTTTGCTCGCCTCCTATTATCTCCTCCACCACGGACTTTGCCATCGATAGCCCTTTAGATTCTTACCGTATTTAGTTTCTAATACTAACCTTCGGGAGGGCAGTGGTACGGGGTGGGGTTTGCGTCCTCATTACTGTGCAATGGGCGCTTGCGCCGTGATCGTTGCTCCGGTTGCATGGGCGGCCTCCGCCTTTACGTGGCCCGATCTTCGATTGATTCGTAGCCCAGGACTACGAGCTCTGCGCATCTGGGGTGTTCCCCCATTTGACGGTGATATGATGCCTATCTTCGCTATCAAGCGGCAGTAAACCTGTTGCCTGCGTAACGGGCCAAGTATCTGCTCTGCGCGCTGCTCATACATCTTATAGCGGACCTGGATTACGAACTGCGGTCTTGGAGTCCACATTTACGTAATAAGATCTTTTCTCTTCTCTTACTTACTACCCCCTTACTTTACCTCTTTGTTCTTGCTATTAATAGTTGGCCCGTAATTTAAGGTAGTTTATTTAAATCCTCTCTCCTTCACACCTCACTTACATCGCTATACTCCACGAGTGTCCGCTAATCTTATTTTATCCCGGTAAAATGTATTTTCTTAAGCGTTCCATTATTTTTCGATAAATTTGTGACCTTGCGGGGCCGAGATGCAGGGAAAGGCGATTGGCATGTCGGGCGTGAGTCACGGGGCCTACATCACCTCGCCTCACAATTATCTCCCTGCCGGTTGCGTTTCCAGCGATGCTCCATCCTCATCCACGGTCGTCACGAGCCACCTGATCTTTCTAGGAACCGGAGAAGATGGTCCCTCGTTTTCCACTGTCGTCACTTGCGACTGTGGAGTCACATCGGCTTAGGAAACATACTTTCGTGTCGTTCCGCGACGTTTGAATAATGAGCGACATCTCCTTTTGATCTTGTCCACAGCGATGTTTGGGGTCCTTGTCCGGATGCGTCTGCTAGGCTTTTCGGTGTTTTGTCACTTTGTTGATATTTATTCTCGATGTACTTGGTTATTTTTAATGAAGCTTCGGTGAGTTATTTTCTATTTTCGAAATTTTATGCACAGAAATTATTTTCGGATTCGATATTTCTATTAGGTGTGTTACGTAGTGATAATGCGAGAATGTTTTAACCCTTTATTTCATTTATGTCCCGACATGGGATCCTTCATCGATCTTCTTGTGCTCCATACTCCTCGACAAAATGGGGTAGGCTGAGCGTAGAATGCGTCATCTTATTGAGGCGGCTCGTACTCTCGCCCTCCTTCATCATGTTCCTTTTTCGTTTTGGGGGGCCTTTGTCCTTACGACGTTATTTGATTAATCGTATGCTGCCCTCTTACGTATTACATGCTTTCGGATTCCTCATTCCACTTCTTTTCACGACCAACCTCTTTATTTCCTACCTCCTCGTGTTTTTGGTTGTACTTGCTTTGTTCATATTCTCGCTCAGACGAAATGACTTTCGACGAGCCACAGAAATGCATCTTCCTAGGCTACTCAGGCTTGAGGAAGGGTTATGGGTTTATTCCCCTCGGACTCATCGATACTTTCTTTCGTGATGTCACCTTCTTCTCGGACTCCCCTTCTTCTTCTCCTCCTCAGGAGTCTCTTCCCATTCTTGAGTCTTGCCACTACATCATTTCCTCGCCTAGATTTGATGATACATCTTCGTCCCCTTCGGGTTTATCATCAGTCCGTCTTCATTGTTCCTCTCCATTCTCTTGAGGCCCCTGTTGACTCACTTCCTCCCCTTGACTTCTCTACCAGTTCGCACATTCGCGATGACTTGCCCGTTGCTCTTCGAAGGTAATCGCTGCACTAGCGATCCTCATCATTTACAATTTTGAGTTTTTTCATCGGTCTCTTCACCTACTCTGCATTTGTTTCTACTATTTCCATAGTTTCTCTTCCTAAAATTTTGATGAGGCACTTTCCCATCGGTGGCGACGACGATGGTAGATATGAAATGAAAGCACTCTGCACTCACGCGCCCAGGATCTTGTTGTTTTGCCGGTTGGTAAGTTTCGGTTGTTGTCGTTGAATTACACCACAGTTAAGGTTGGTCACGATGGTCGGGTTGATCGCCTTAAGGCGCAATTCTTCAAGGATATACTCGGGTTTATGGTTACGATTATGGTGACACGCTTCTCGTTGCGAGATTGCTTACGTGATGCGCTTCTCTCCATCATTCTTATGTGTTCTGGCCGCTTTCGGTTGGATATTAAAAATGTCTTCGCTTAGAAGCGGGTGATCTCGCCAGAAGTTTATATGGAAGCGACCACGGTTTTGTTGCTCGGGGAGTCCCCGGTTAGTGTGCGAGGATTACGCCGCTCTATATGGCTTGAAACGATCTCTCGGCGTGGTTTTGGCCGTTTTAGTTATTCGGGGTGGCATGCTTAGCGATCTGACGAGACCATTCGGTTTTTATCATCATAACTCTTGGTGAGTGTATTTATCACGGTTGTTATGTGGATGACATACGTCATTAGAGCGTGTCGGGATGGTATTCGAAGCTTAAGCAACATCTTTTCACCCACTTTCAAACTAAAGACTTGAGGAAACTCAAGTACTTTCTGGGAATTGAGATAGCTCGATCCGGTTAATTAATGATCCTCTCGGCGAAAGTATGCTTTAGACATCTTGAGCAGGGTATGTTAGGCGTAAGCCGGTTGACCTCCTATGGATCTAATGTCGAGCTGTACCGGGGCGGAAGTCTTCGAGATCTGGGAGATATCGGCGGTAGTAGGTAAATTTGAATTATCTCACCATTACTCGGCCGGACATTTCCTTTAGGTAAGTGTTGTTGGTCGATTCCTCTGGATCACCGTGTGATAGCCATTGGGATCTTTGTGTCCAGCGTTCTTCGATATATTAAAAAGTACACGGTCGAGGTGTGTTGTGCAGAATAGAGTCACACCGGGTTATTGGTTACACGGATCGCAGTTAAGTGGCTCGCGGATAAACGTTCCCATACGGGTATTGTGTTTTTCGTTGGTGGTAACCTAATATCCTGGAAGAGTAAGAAAGCAGCGTGTAGTGGCATTTAGATCTGTGGCCCGAAGCCAGGAGTATCGAGCTATGGCAGCGACATGTGAACTTCATGTCATTTTGAGACACCTTCTCCGGGAGTTGAGATTTGGAAAGGATGAGCAGGATGAAGCTGTCATGATAGCCAGTACTTTGCATATTGCATCGATCAGTCTTCCATGAAAAGGACGAAACACATTGAGTTATTTGTCACTTCATTAGAGAAAGATCGCATCGGGATGTATGGCTACTAGTTTTGTCGATTGAATGATGTAAGCGAACGTCTTTCTTAAATCTCTCGAGAGGTCTAGAATTAAATACATTTGTAACAAGCTTGGTGCATATGACATATATGCTCCAACTTGAGGGAATGTTAGACCCATGCAGTCTTTTCATTTATTGTCTTCTTTGTATTGTGAGTCACATGAGTGTATATATATACATATATAAGTCCAATATGTAATCTAGTGAATTGATTGATTTTTCAGTGTGGAAATAATGAAATTAGGGATTCTCTATTTCTATCTCTTCACAGAGATGATCCTTATAACCTTGGCCAATGAACCATATTTCCACGGAGATACACCCCGAGTCATATAGTTCTCGCCCTTGATCAATTTTACGAGGTAATAACAAGAGATCCGAAGCAAGATGGACGAAAAAATCGAACCTTTAGCATCTATAGAAACCAAAAAATAAAGAAATCACGGCTATGAGAGATATGAAGGATGAAACACAACTCCCAAAGGTGAGAATGGCCTAGAGGTGTTGTCAAGCTTCGGAAAAAACCAAGAAATAAGGAAGATCTGATTTCATATAGAGAGACGAGGCGAGGTGGTTATCGTGATCGGTGATCTTTGTCGGTGGAGTATACGTCATTAGAAAGTCCCTCATGCCCTCTTGCCGTCGTGGGAGGAGAATGACACTAGAAGAAATTTGAGTGTGACTGACCGTGGGTAGTCTTACGCGAAGCTTCTTCCTCCGATGGGTAAATGCATCGACTGACTCGATGGTGGGATCGTTAGCCGTAGATGAGATCACTAGAAAAAGTCATCCACGACTAAAGGGGAAATTTACGACCACGATGAAATTGACACAGTAAATGTGAGATCTTTGAGCCTTAGATGAGTTCTTCCAGAATTGACTATAGAAATTTCAACTCTAACCACAATCTTCACAATCTCATTACGGATTTACGATACCATATTAAGATAAAAGGAATTCTCGAATTTCATAATTAACAATAGAATAGAATACACATATTTATATACAATAGAAGAGGATGAGAAATGAAATAGAATTAGAATAGAATAAGGAAATAGAAGAAGGATAGATGAAGAAAAAGAATTCAAGTCCTATTAGAAAACTAATACTCAACACTTCTAAACAAACTGAAACAAAACACACACTAATGACTCGATCGACATGATATTACGAGATAATCTGAGTTCAAAATGGGTTTATATTAAATCAACATGATATGTTAAGATAATACAAGTTAAAGAAATGGGTTACATTAACACGTATGCATGCGAGAATACTTAAAGCGGAACATCATTAGAAAATCCCCGAAAGGGCGGTATATGAGCACCGCAAGGTCTGGTATTGACACGTCTCGATATGGGAGATAATGATGTTGTTGGCAATAAAAATTAACCCTCATTGAGAGGAAAATGATCTGGCATTAAAGGGAAACGTATTTATGTAGTTTTATTTTCAAAATACTAAATACACTTTTAAACTTATCAAAAAAAAAAAACCTAAATACACTTTAAGTAAAAGTCATTGAAGCAACTAGAAAAAGCAAATGCAAGCACAGGATCAAGAACTCAAGAGAGTGATTTGATGATATAAGGGGGAAGGGAGAGATGGAAATATTCTTCAGAGCCTGTATAAGCATGCATAATGATGCATACATAGTTTCAAAATCCTTTGACTAGCACATATCTTTACTTATAACTTAAATGCTTAGATCATCAATAAAAAGCTTGTTATTAATATCTCCATCAATTAGATTTTAGAATGATGTTAGAATATCTTCTGAGGTCGAATTTTTTTCATCAGATTTTCCTTGAGTATCTCTCCATATCTTGAACCTCGCTTATTAATTGTAGATATTTTCCATTTGTCTTTGAAAATATACGAGCCAACAAATATGTTTATGTTCATGCATATCTATATATATATATATATATATATATATATATATATATATATATATATATATATATATATATATATATATATATATATATATATATATATATTTTTTTTTTTTTTTTTAAGTGTTCACATGCATATCTTTATGATTAAACATGTATAGGAATTCCAGCCACACAAATGGCAAGTATAACTCAAACCATGATTGCCATATGACATGAAAAAGTTGACAAAAATGTTCACGATTTTCTATCATCGTTAGGTTTCAATGAGGAGAGTCGAGTGAGCGATTAGGAATAATTTTTAAGCTTATCAAGCAGACTTAACAAAATCCAAGTACCAGAGATTTCAATCCATGAATTTGGTGGAATCTTTTGCAATCCATGAATCCACGGCATGAAAGTGGATTTACCACATTATCCCATGGATAAGATTATTGAGGATAAGCGATAAGTATGGTAGATTGACAAGACTTGTCCTCGCCGGGCTCGACAATGATTTTTTAACACTCTTTGAGTAGAGTGTATATTTATAAAAGTAGTTTAAGATATTTACGTTGGGCTGACCAATCTTTACCTAAGAAATACCCTCCTTCATATGCGACCTATCTTAGTAAGATGGAAGAATAAGCGGCTTTGTAGAGGCGAAAAGCGAAAAAAGTCTTTTTTGGGTTCACACATTGGCTCAACAAATTAGGGAAATAAAGAAATGTTGAGGGTCAAACTCTCATCACCTCCTGAGGCCTTTACCATATTATAGGGCTTAATTTTCCTAAAAGTTTGGAGGATTGGTAGGATTTAGGTTCATGATCAAACTCTGTCACCTCCTGAGGCCTTCACATATTTTAGAGCTTAATTTTCTAAAGTTTGAGTTGGTAGGATTTAGGTTCATGATCAAACTCATCACCTCCTGATGCCTTTACCATACTATAGGCTTAATTTTCCTAAAAGTTTGAGTTGGCAGGATTTAGGTTCATGATCTATGTGTATGGATGGGTAGCACTTTCAGCAGTGTCGAATTTTTTTGTCAGCAGTTCGGGTTGAGTTAATTAAATGGAACAAATTCATCGATGAGCGAGAAAGAAATACCATTCCTTATCATGCTTTCTAGAAGGTAGCCAAAACCAAGTACAATTTGGAATTCACATTTTGAGAAGCAGCACATACCATCAAATAGCAAAATGTTTGTTTCATAAAAACAGTAATTGTCTTACGAATGTCTACTTCATAATATTTCCATCTAATTTTCAAAAATAAAAAATAAAGAAAATCAGTATAGAAATTCAAATCACATACCCATAATGAAGCTGAGTAGGTAAGGTACTGTGAAATGAAGTCCATCATGGAGCTCCAATATAGGAGCAAAGGCTGCAGCTGTGACCTCTCAAATGATGTTGCTAAAATGGACAACCAAAGACATCACTAAAAAATACTAACATGTATCAGTGAAGAGAGTTGTTCAACAAGATGCATAAAAAGCAGTAAATCTGAAACTGACCTGGGTTTTACTAATTATCACTACCAGGTCAATATGGTAGGATACGAGCAGCAACAGCAGCAAGCGCAGGGTCCTCAAATGACTCTCCCCAACAAATAAATGGGTTTATTTGGAATGAAGCAATACTCAACCTCGTTTTCCACAAGTTTACCCGACCCTTCATATCAGAAAAGGAAGAAAACAAAGTACCATCAAGCTTTTTTCCCCCTAAATAATATAGAAAGTTAGAAACCCACTGTTTCCACTAAGCTAGAGTGCTCACCAGTTGAGCTGCCCATAAGGGATTACCATCAAATTATATTAATAAAAACAATAAAATCTTATTAATAGAGAAACAAAGTTGCAAAAGCACAACCATAGGGGCATGCAAGTGTACATGCAGAAATGCACATTTCTTCTGCTCAGCACAAATCCTAAACACTACAAATCCAGCAAAGGAAACTCCCAAAAATCTCTCAACAACTACTAATTCCAGAGACTTAAGATATAATATAATATAACAGAATATGAATATTATACTAACTCCATAATAAGTGAAACTCTATAACTAACTCAATAAAAATACTCTGCTCTATTTAGAAGCTTTTTCGTTGGGACCTTCAAATGGCGTTCGATCATAAAGCAGGAATATGCATGCACCGAACTTCAAAACCCTGAAATTGAACCATTCAAAATCAGAAAGTTATTTAAAATTAACCCAAATCTTACAGAATTAAAACCTCAGAGGATTTTCCTAAACAGGAGAAGTGCAATTCTAAGAGTGGATATGAGTCATTATTTTGAATCACACATACCTCGGAAAACCACGCATACACATATTAAGCAAGAAAAGAATGCAGAAGAAGACCATGAATTCAATGCATTTGTACGACTATGACATTGTCAATACGACTTCAATTCTAAAATGGATAGTAGTGCCCATCATGGAAAATAAGGAAAAACAAAAGCAACATCATTAGGAGCTTCAAAACAATCATGCTTTCCCAACCAACATTAAACTACAAGAACATATACACTTTCCAAGTATCAGAGTTTCCCAAGTGTAAAGCAATCGTTATTTTTCTGGCTATTCTATCAATTCGATTTTATATCTGCAGTAGAGAAAACAATTACACACAAGGCAGTTAGCAATGAGTCCAAATGAGGGCACTTTGCTCTATAATAGGAATTTATCTAAGAGGGACACTAGAGAGAGGGTTAATATTTCTCAGAATGGTGCCATAAATGTGAAGAAACTGTTCATATGTTCCCAATCTTTTCCATAAGTCTGATTAGCCTCTAATTGTTCCATGGGAAAATCTGCAGAAACAATCCTTCATGACTATGGCAAGGAAAAGGCAGCAAGTATTCTCAGGAGCTGAAATTTCCAATGGGCAGATATTTTCCAGGCTTCTCCCAAATAATTGCAGCTATGGTGGTTATGTCATTTCATGGTTTTGGGGACCCAGAGACAAGAGCTTAAGTGAAAACTATTGGAAGATATGGATTAAGAGAAGATAGGTGGTGGACACTAAATGCCCTCTAGAATTCCGTGTACTACCTTCCCTCCATTTGGAAATATGCAGCTAGAGGTTTTGGGGTGTGCCCATTACCATCACTGAAACTATGCTGAATATGAGAGTAGTACACAGGTATTATAAGGACCATGCAGGAGTAGACATTAAATGGACATTGCCATCTTATGGCTACCTTAAACTTACTTTTGACAATTTTACGCTAGGTAACATAGGAGATATGAAGTCGATAAGCGATTAAGAATAGCAGTCTGAGAAGCTTGGAGAAGATATCAACTAGCTATGATTTGACTATTGAAGCAGAAATCCTAGTTCTACTGAAGCAGTTGATAGAGGTGGCCCCATGGTAAGTCAGGGTAAGTCAGTAAGCTCTTAGTACAGGGGAATTTCCTCATAGGCAAGTCAAATGGCAATACAAAGTAGATAGTTGGACTTTAAGATTATTGACCTGTCAAGGGGCCATGGATGTTCCTTTGTTTGGATTTCTAGTTTGACAACCAAGTAGAACAAAGATTACATTTACATATCAGTTTGAAGGATGGCAAATGCTTCCTTCTAGTAAGACCCCATTTCTAGTTCTATTTATACTATCTTTCTACTTTCCTATAGATTGGAAAAAGAAGGGAAAGAAGGGAACAAAAACCAAAAGAAGTAGACCAAAACAATAATCAAGAAGTCACCCTTTAAAGTAAAAATGAATGAATGGAAGCTAGAGTCATAAAGGTAAAGTTTTAGCTGGATCATTACCCTCAAGGCCAAAAAGAGACCAAGTAAATTCATAAAAAAACTAGACTATCATCTAAGGATGTAATCAACAGGTTTTCAGATCCTCAATGTCAAGGGTAACACCTGAACTGATTCATTTATCAATTTATCAAATAAAACTACACAGAGCTACAGAAGAACAGATAATCATTATGCCTATAAAATAATATACATAGAGCACTTATATGCCCATATGATTATGATAGAATAAGAACACTATGACTTACTTTCCAAGAGCCTTATGGTGAGAAATGAGGCCCAATCCCACACCATCGATACCTACATACATTAAAACAAAGTATATCAACCATGAGATTCAAAACCCAGTCAACCCAGTAATGTGATTAAATCTATAAAATCTTTGCAAAAAAAAAAATCAACACAAATAAAGTTCAAGAGTAAATTGGAAAAGAAAAAAAAAGTACGAGTTCGGAACTTAACTTTTCAGCAAGTGACCAGAGAAACAGAAAAATCTATTCAGCTGGCCAAGATATAAATATTGACTTAGTTTTGTTGAAGGTGATCATTTTAAAGAGGCCAAGAAACCATTAAATTTGCATAACGTTCAATTATTTAATTTTAAATCTCAACTTTCTCCGAGTAGATAGACAATTCTGAAAACAAAAGCACTTGTTTGAAACTAAGATACATATTTTCAAAAATCTAAAGTCATCTACATGGGCCCCTTAAGTGTTGACAAGCATAAAACTTTAGCAAGAATTGAATACCCACATAGATTACCAAGACTAAACAAAAGAACAGAAGACCTTTCAAAGACCCAGTAAAATATATAAGAAATTGAAGCCATCCATGAGCCATTATTTAATGTAATAGTAACTGACTAACCACTTGAGAGTTTAAGAAAACCTAACTAAAGGAAGAAGCCAAAGAATTCGGGAACCTTTGTGAGAGCTGAAGAAACAAAACAACATAATGACTAGTGCATGTGCCCATCATTTCTAGAACAATCACAAACATTAAACCTACTAAGGGTACCTGGCAAAAACAAAAGAACAGGGGAATCCTTCAATGGCTGCCCACATGACACCAGAGCAAAACCACCGGGAGCCGCCAAATCCCGCTAATCATCTCGCTTTGATATCTCAAGGTAATCTTTGACAGTGTCAGTCCCATACCCATCATCCCACAACACTTCAGAATTATGTCGCCGTCATCTTTCACTGTTTCTTCTTCTCCTCAAATAAGACCTAACCTCCTATTCTCCCCATTGATCAAAGGCACAATTCCGGCCTTATCTCCAATAACAGAAGCACCATTTACAACAACAGAATCAGAAGACACGATAGACGAATCAGGAGCCGCTAAACACTGAATTTGTGCTGGATTCCTAGACTTATACACTGAGTTGAGCACAAAATTAGGCAAAAACACCCGGAAACTTGCAACTGATGCCATGGCTCGTAAAAGCAATGGCTATGGAATACACAATACGCCCCTCCTCCTTTCAAGAACTCTCAGGACTAGAGAAGAAAAGGCTATATACGATGTTTAATACAGAGGATGGGAGTAAAAACTACATGAACAAACCTAGAATTGAGAGAAACCCAGAAAGGAAAATGATGTGTGGGGTCTCCAGAACAAGGAAAAAAATTGAAAGAATTTACTGTGGATCAATAATTGGAAAATGAATCCATGGATTGGGAAAAATAAAAGGAAACTAAAATTAATTGTTTTAACCATGTGGGTTTGGAAATAAGGTTTGTTCGGTAGCCAAACCGATAATAATGTGAGTGAAGATGTAGAGAGAGAGAGAGAGAGAGAAAGAGAACTCACAGTAGGTCGGGCGGTGGTCCTCATTCTTGTTGTTCGTCTGGCTGTTCTTGAGCCACCCATGTCATCTGACTCAGCCTCTCAGTTTGCATACTCTGTATCTGTAAGCGTCACCGACCTTTTGGAGTAGCCTGTGATTGGTGGGCTGAAAAGTCTTCATGTCCTTTTTCTCTTTCTATCTTTTTGCCTTCATCGATTGGAAAACAAAACAGGCAATCAGCCATTTTCAGGCTAATCAGGATTCAGGTCTATTCAAGTGCTGCGCAGCTGTCAGTCCTACATGCTTACCACAATCCATACGTGCTCAAAATTTTCATATCTTACATGAATTTTTGGCACCTTTTTACCTAATAATTAAATATTCTAAAACTGACATTCAATATAAATAAGTAAATTATTTTTATAACCTCTTAAAATGAGCTTTTTTTATAGAGAATTTGATTTAAAGATAAATCCAATTATCCAAAAAAGCATTTAATAAATTAACATTTACAAAAATAATTTTAAAAATATGATTGAAAAAAGCCTCATAAAGTGATCCCTCTAGAAAATTTTGTCACCCTACCTTATAAATTTATAATTACATTCCTTACCTTTTAAATGATTATCCATTTTTTTATAATATATTTACATTCATACCTTTTAAATGATTATCTATTTTTTATAATATGTTTCCATGGTGGAAGCAGGAGCAGAAGATAGGTAAGTAAATGAAAATCATCCACTAAGAATTAAAGAAAAATAAGTTTTCTTAGCTACATACAAAAATATTTATATATAAAATATCAAAAAATCAAAATTAGATAGTCAACACATGCTTTCAAAAAATAATTATGTTTTGATTTAAAATTCAAACGTGATTAAAAAAAATCCCCTATCATATGATATGATAATTGATAAAATAGTTATAATAATAAATATAATATATTATGATAGTAAATATAATATATTATAATAATAAATAAAATATGTTATAATATTACTTTGTTTACTAACTTAATATACTACCACTACTATCATAAATGATTCATTTATTAAGGATTTTTTATTTATTTTTGAAGATGACCCTATTTTGCTTTCTTGAATATACAAATATTCATATTTTTGCATGTAAATAAGGAAAACCTACTTTTGCCCTAAGAATTACTTACTACAAGAAGTAGTAAGTACAATTATGAATTATGATGACCTAATTTTAGGGAAACATCACAATCACAACATGACTAACATTGTTATCCATTAATTAGTATATAGGAGCATCTCCAGCACGTGAGATCTTCGATCCCAATGAGCGGCCCCTGTCTTCCCCCCTTCCCCCGCCCGCTACAAACTGAAACAAGGAAGAGGTTCCTGTATTTGGGCATGGGGACTAGTGAAATGACGTCGTTTTGTCTTTGGAGGAGATAGCAGCGTCGTTCATTTTTAAATCATGAAAATGGCGTCGTTTTGGACAAAGTGGTCGAAAATGGCGTCCGTTTTAACTTATTGTCGTACTTACGAAAACAGCGTCGTTTTGGGTATGTGAAGAATCTTTCCAGCGACGTCGTTTTAAGGCAGGTTTTATTAAATAACATCTGACATTAATATAAGCGAATTCCAAAAAAATACTTTGTAGTGAAAGCGGCGTCGTTTTGCGCCGAAAAAATGCCAAAAGCAGCGGGTTTTGACGAAGCCGATTTTCTTAAATAATTAAGCCTCCACGATATTTTTATCGAAACACAATTATTTTCAATTTTAATATTATAAATAAAATAAGATTAATAAATGAAAAAAAACCATAAATCATATTTTTGTGAATAATCTAAATACAAATTTAAAATATAAATGTTTTACTTGATATAAATTATTTTATTTATTGTCATTAACATATCCTCTTTCATTTGAATAATGGAAATTACTTTATTTAAATAATTTGTTTTATTAATTTTATTGTAGGTTATTAAATACTTAATTTAAGTTTGATTTTGTGGCAGTGCATCTCCTCGATCTGGCGGGGTGGCGGGAAAATCTTTCTTAAATGGGGAAGACGTGTATTTGTGCGTATCTTGGATGGCCCAGTAACGAAATATCCAGATGATCGGTGGAGCGGTAGATGTCGAGTTTTGGGATCGAGTGGCGAGTTTTGGGGCCCAATGTTGGGTTGGCCGTGCGGACTTTTATGTTATGTACAAAATCGATGGGACTGAATAGACATTATTATACAAAATGGCGTGGGATACTCATGGATCATAAATAGGCCACAAAGTGGAAGTACTTGTCAGCGCCGGCGAGTCGATTATCTATTGTTATAATTTTCTACAACAAATATATTAGAAATTTTATTTATTTCTAATTTTATTTTTGCGACGTGTCTGGTATGAATATGTTTGGCTTGATTTTGGGAGTCCGTGGATTTATGATCATTGTTGGGAGTCTTCAGAAATAAATGATAATTATCTGCATGGCCTGTACCAGGCCATTTGTTTATGAGAAACTACGCAGCTTAGTGCTGTATCTCTTGACTCGGATCAAGATCCATTATAGCAATGCAACCAGTTAAATTTCTCCCGGAAAGACCCGGGAAGAAAAGCGGTAAGAAAGCGACAGAAAAGTAAGGCGAGTCCGACATATCACCAGTAATTATTTGAGGTCTGATTCGTGAATTATGCGGGCATAGTAAAGAAAGAATTTTTATGAGAGCCAGCTTCAAGTGCGAGAAGGAAGCGGCCGCGAGGAGGAGGATGCGACTAGACATTCTTCAGATGTCTTTGAGAGTAGGATGCGGAAGGAGGCGAGATGGGTTGCGGATGATGTAGATGATGCGATTATGGAAAAAGGCATCGTATGTCGGATTGAGCGGCCTTAATTTATTATTAACTACGTAAGCATCGCGATTATAAGCGAAAGCGATAAGAAAATGCAAGTAACTCGACTTTAATGCCACTTTCGAGTGCAGGTACATTTTTATTTTGATGTAATTTCAAATTTTTGTCTACTTACTTAAAATGAAATATTCAAATTATCTATATCATTTAAGTAGTAAAACATGATTAAAGATCTGGTAAATTTTTAAATTCGAAAACATAACATAACATGAATAACATTAATATCGAAATAAAGCGGAATTAAACCGATAAGATAGCATCGGTATGGCGTCCGCAGTTAATGCGATGATGTGCGTGGCGGGAGGGCATAGTGGGTGTTCGGTCTCGAATGGCGGTTCTTAGTAAATTGATCTTCGGGTATCGGGCGCCGTGATCTTATTTGGGCCATCCCGGTTATAATGAGTCATAGTGTCGTTCTTAGGAAGCTATTGCCCAGTGATTCATTGTCGTCGGCGCAACATCGCCGATTATCATGTTGTGTAATATAATGCACACTTTCATGATGAAAGTCAAGTCTTCGTGATCTTGGGAATCGAAGCCCAGGTCGCCGAAGCGATCGCAGCGAGGCTTGAAGCATACGAATCTTTCGTTCACATCATTTGTTAACTCTCGTGTTTTTCTGAATGGTCGTGAGCTGACTCTTGAGGATAAAGTGAGTTGAGCAATTGTTGCGTTTGGATATATCTGTGAATAGTAGCGCATCATGTGTAATGGTTGCCCGTTATGGTATATAATTTCTTTGAATATTGGCGTGAATTACTCATGAGCTAGCAAAGCAGTTAGATGTCGAATGCATTAATATCGTTGTTAGATCAGAAGCGTCTTAAGAAAAGCATCTGTATCATAAGTCGTAGGAGGCGGCGACGAACACACCACCCACACACTGATAGTGAGCTGGTGGACATGGTCGATTATCGTTATGATATCTTTAGCTGAAACGAGTTTTCGCATGATACATACGATCCCATTCTTGCAGCGTTAAAGGAAGCGCGTTGATTAGCTTTCGTGTGTACCTGAATGTCGGTAGTGTTTGAGGATGCGAGATATTCGAGGCCGAATTTCTGCTACTGGCGAGTCGTTTAGCCGCTCGATGGTTGTGGTCCTCTCAGTCGACCTTTTCAGTCAGTGAGTCATGAGACATCGTATCTGAAGCATGCGAGTCACGGCCGTCATTTTATTGCCGGATAAGCTGCGTGATTTCTGGCATTTGCTTTACGAAATAATCGTTGTGTTGTTGGAGCGTATGTAGGTCGGGAGGGGGAGAGGGAGAGAGAGGGAGAGAGAGAGAGAGAGAGAGAGAGAGGGGGGGGGGGGGGGGGGGGGGGGAGAGAGAGAGAGAGAGAGAGAGAGAGAGAGAGAGAGAGAGAGAGAGAGAGAGAGAGCGGACTTGAGCCTGTGAAGTAATGTTTCGTCGTGGTAGACTCTCAATGAAGTAATCATTTAGCGGTGGGAATGGCCATGACTGGTCATGATATCGATATTGCCTACGATTCTATCTCGAGCCGTACGCTTGTGAGTTTGTCTTTGAGCTCGATGGGTGCGACGAACCACGTGTTCTTTTGCTTACGTCTAAAGAAGATGAATCGTTCAAAAGAGCGTTTAAAAAGTTACTCATTTTTGTTTATGAGTAATTGAATCTGCATGATGTGTGTAAAATTATAAGGGACAATATCCCTCGATTTATAGATGTTTTAATCTTTGCCTCGTTCACCAAAAATGCGCCAAAAGTAGTGTTTATTGATTTGACAGTCGTCTGGAGTGTTATATATAAGGCCAGACTTTATCGGCTTTTCTGACCCCAGTGTGATGTGACAATGTCGGCCGATGGCCTGTCGAATCGTAGGCAAGATGTAATTATCATATAAGGCAATGTGGATTTGGCCGAATCATTTAGTAGCATCTCGAATAATCCGGAATTCAATAGAACTTTATAACCCGTGTGATGTGAGAAGTGTTCAGTGTGTGTTAAATCATTTCCAGATTTATGATTTTCTATTGCAGTGTGATTTGAGAAATCGACAAAATATTTATCAATACATCGGATAGATTTTTTATTAATCCCAACACATTTATTTTTAACCTATGTTTGACAGTATTTATTTTTTAATTATTTTTATAAGAGTCTGAAAATTTTTAAAATTAATTAATATTTGTAATGAAAAAGTATAAGCTAAGGTATTAATTAAATATTTATATTTATTTTATTGATTTAATTAAGTATTCTTTTATTTTATTGTAATTGAATATTTAATTTTATTTTAAATACATTATCTTTGTTATTTTTAAATCAAATTTATAGTGTATGAAGTGATATAGATGAATGAAGTATATGATGTAATTATTAAAAGAGAAAAAAGGTAAAATTGGAATAGATTTAGGATAGATAAGGAAACTTTAGATCTTTGCTATTTGGAGCTAACAATAAAGCTTTGGAAATTTAAATCACCAGTGAGCTTGGAGGGAAAAAATAGCTTTAGATCTTTTCAAACGAGCTACAGGCTATTTTCTTTCGAAAAGTCATTTAATTTAAGCAAAGAAGTTCATTAAATCTCGATAGTGAGTATCTAAAGTTTATCTATCGTAAATATATTCCAATTTCCTGCTATCTTATTTAATAATTGCATCGCTATACACTTTGTTAAATGCATATCTTCGCTCCATACATATAAATTGTATTTAAAATATAAATATAAATATAAATAAATATTTAATTAAAATTTAAAAATAAAAATAATTATTTAATTAAAAATAAAAATAAAAATAAATATTTAATTAAAAATAAAAATAAAAATAAATATTTAATTAAAAATAATATTTAATTAATAATTTTAATGATTAAAATTTTAGAAGTTACTAAATATATTTATAGGTTAGAAACTTCAGCAAAATTGGGGTTGGAGGAATTTAGAATGATGCATCTGATTTAAGGGGCGAAAGCATTGTCGTTTTGGCCTTTGAACAGCAACGGCCGTTTTATCTTGTTCCTTTTAAAAAAAAATGCTGCGTATATGAAAGCGGCGTCGTTTGAGGGGTACGCCATAGTCCCAACGGCGATAGTTTTGAATCGATGAGTCACTTATTGGCGGCGTCGTTTTACTGAAACTCTGGCTCAACAGCGGCGTCGTTTAACATAGTTTTAAAAAAACAACATGATTTCGTTTCTATAAGCGAGCGAAAGCAGCGTTGTTTTTCGAACTTAAGCGAAATTAAAATGCCCTAGTTGCTCGTGTTCGGGCATAAAACCAAAAATCAGAAGGAGGAAGAAGAAGAGAGGAAGAAGAAGAGGGAGGGAGGAAGAAGTGTCGGCGCCGGGGGAGGAAGAAGAAGAGCAAACCTGCGATTACGTGTAGGGTGATCTGCATGATTTCTGGTCGGCGGCTGTCTAACATGACTCTGGCAGAGGAGGTAAAAAATCTCGGATCGTCTCGGCACTCCAATCTTTGGTTTATGATCAGCCTCTGCTTTTTAAACGGTTTTATGTGAATCTGAAATCAACCTCCTTTTTGCATTTAGTTATGGATCCAGGTGTATATATATTGTTGTGTGATTGAATATGAAAATCACGGGTATTACGTGTTTGGTTGTTCTTTTGGGATTTTGAGTTTTTTTTTGTTATTAGTACTCAATAATTAACTATTGAATTTAGTATCATTGATCGTATTATTGAGGCCAAAATGGAAATTTCGTATTAATCCGATATTGTTGATGAGCGGTGATCGATTATATTTAAATATAGGCGATGAACTGTTCGTCGATAACTGAATTTTAACAAAATTATTCATTCTTAAAAATTTAGTTTTTGATTTAGCAACTGATTAAATTTGTCACTTTCCCTCCACACCATCTGTTGACATTAGTCAAGATTTCTCTAGCTTTCCTTCCACTTGCTGCATTTACTTGTATTGGTAGTTGGATGTTATGGTTTGGCATTTAAGGAAGTGTAAAGTGTCATTCTTAAAGAAAATTGGAGAAAATAAGTAAAAAGGCTAATTTTGACTAAATATGGAGAAAATATTTTAAAGGGCTAATTTTGAATAAAAATAGACAAAAATCCGTTAAAAATTAAGTATTATTCATGGAAAGTATTTTTGAAATATATTTAAAAACATTTCACTTTCCATCAAACAGATATCTTATTAGATAAGTATTAATAATAATAATTATTATTTTATATGGAATTCAATGGAGACTAGTTTCACTCCCCACCCTTTTTATATATATATATATATATCTAGTCATTTATATATTAGGTTATAGTAATTTGTTATAAGGATTTGAACTTTGATTTCCTATAACCATTTCTCCCTTTATCACTTGAATCAAGTTTGGTCACTTTCGTCCTTTAATAAAGATAAATTATTTAAAATGAAACAATCAAAAAATTATTTAAAAGTAACTAACTACAAAAGTAATCTGAAAATATTCTTATTTTCAACAATCTTTCTTAAAAGTCCAGATAAATCTATCACATTACTAACTCTACCCTTAGTATTATTTTTATTAAAATGAATTTTTTCTGGTATCTCTTTAGATTTTAAAGAATAGGGTTAATTTTATAAATAACTTTTGGATTTGTGCTTTTATGGACATCGAATTTTAGCCATGACCTGTTTACTCGAGCGAGGCTCGTTTTGTATTTTAAAAGCGATTTTTAAAAACGGTTTCAGATAATCATTTATTTTATTTTTTTAAAAGAAAACGAAATGAGAAAGAAAGCGGCCAAATGTGACTCGTAATATGGAAAAGCAGTGCAAAAAATCGAGTGAATCAGGGTTAGATTATCTTATAGGAAGGTGCGGTGAGGATTGTAGGAACTTCTCTCTAACAGAAAATTGGGTTTAATAATCGAGTTAAGACGAGTTGGCGTTAATCGGATAATAGATATAGAAGAAACGTGATCACTATAGAGCACTTTAGACATATAATAAATAACAAAAATGAAAGAGGAGAAATATGTATTGGTGGCGAATTGTGGCTTATTGCTCAAATAAAAAATAGAGTTAGCCAAATACTTGTATATAGAAACGTTATTGATTAAATTAGAAGATTGGAGTTCTATTAAGCAATAAATTATTTAATGAAGAATCATAAGCTGTGGCCCCACCACTAGCCGTATGATTTCGTTTTATTGGAATTATAAGTAAGCTATTAACTTTTAAATTTTAAAATCAAGTTAAAAAGGGTAATTTTGAAAAATGAAAAATTGATTTGGGATTTGGAAAATAAGAATATCACTTTGAAAAAGAAGGGGATTGAAATTTGGATATTTGAAAATGGATATTTGATAAAGGATATTTGATTTAGGAGAATTTGAAGAAAATTAATTTTAAGATTCTTGAATTTTAAATAATTTTTAAAAAAGATAAATTAAACATTTAAATTAAAATAAGTTCTGATTTTTTATAAATATAAAAATAAATAAATTTCTACCTTTTAAAATAAAGAAACATTTGAATTTTTGAAGTACAAATATTACTTAAAAAATTTATAAGGAAATAGAAAAGTATTATTTTATCTAGAAAAATAGAATTTATAATTTAGCTAAAATAATAATAATAATTATTATTATTTAAGTTATTATTAAAGAAAGTCAAAATTAATGAAAATGTAGGAATTCATAAATATTATTTAAAGTTTGTAAATGTTTAAATCATAGTGATGGACCATCCCATTATGAGTAAGTGGGCTTGGGTTTAAGCTTTATGTTTGGAACTTGGTAAAATTATTCTTAACAAATTAAGTCTTAGCATTCAAGAAAAAAAAAAGGGAAAATCGGATTGATTGGTGGGAAAATAGGCCAAGTGAAACCTTTGGGGCATGTCGTATGGAGACATCCCTTCACACAAGTAAAGAAATCAAGGCAGGAAAGTGGGACACACAAATTCATAGGAATCAAAAAGTGGTTATGTGAAAGAAATCAAGGCAGTAAATTCATTGATTCCAAAAACAATTAGTATAAATTATTATGGGAACCCAAAGAATAACAGGGGAAATTAAAATAAAAAAAGTCAAAGTCTCACGTCACATCAAAAAACTTTAAATACTCCTTCATTTAAACGTGCATTGCATCTCTACCACCCACCAAACAGACAAGGGTAATAATCAATAAAAAAATAAAATAAAATAAAACTCCACTATAGACACTCTTACTCCTCAAACATTAAAGTAAAAATAAATAAGAATTAACAATAGTTAGTGGTTGGGTTTCAAATAATAGGTGCACAGGTTCAGAACATGAGTCCAAGCTTAAAAAGGAGGTTAGAAATTTAGGCCATGATATCTACCGTCTGATGAAAGAGCTGGTCGCGGGTTTGAAAGTGGGTGATATAGCAAGCGCAGCGAATGCGTATCGAAAGGAAAATCTGGCGTTAAAGCCGCCAAAATGCCTGCCGATTAAGAAGTGGATAATTATCGATAATCTTCCCAATTATTAAGCATCGTTCGAGTTAACGATAAGGAAAAAAAATCGCCAGCGATGGAAGAGGTCAGGTATCGTTATCCCATTGAAAGTCGCGTAACGACTCACTTCTGAGTGCAGGGTATCGTCGGTGAAAGGTGCGTACAAAAATTCATGTAAAGTTGATTTTTATAACTTGTGAAAGAGAGGCAGGCTTAGACGTCGGAAAGGCCGGCAGGCGTCGCGTCGCTTTTTGTTTGCTTTTCGAGGCGCGGCGTCCGAGGTTAAGCGGATCGGCAACGATTAAACAGTTACAGCAGGTTTAGATTGAAGGCATCATTAGTCAATATCTCCCATCATCAAGAAAATGCTACAAGAATAAGAGCAAATATAGAAATAAGATGTCCCTACCTCGGAACAATATCTGAAATGAGATGTCCCTACCTCGGAACAATATTTGAAAAAAAAACCCATTATGGCCTAGCAGTCAAAAGAAAAAAAAACCATTATGTCTTCCTTTGCACTCTCCTCGCTCTTAAGAAAAACGATCCACCATGATTATTTCTAGAAAATGCGATCATAAGCTCTCGATGCAATGCTCTAATATATATTAACTTTTAGAAAATTAATCCTAAAACCCCTTAAAGTATCAAACGCCTTTCTCAAAAAGAAAAAAAAAGAAAAAAAGAAAAAAAAGAAAAAAGAAAAATTCAATCAAATAAAATCAAAATTAAGTAAAGTAAAATAAATAAATAAATAAAAGAATATAAGCCTAAATTTGGGGTCTACAGCTTTTTAAAGGATTATCCCTTAATAAACATCATGCAAAAAAAGAGATTAATTTTGTGGGAAAATTATGCTATGACATAGTAATTTGATTTTATTTTAAAAAGAGTTTTTAAGGAATAATGGAAAATCATGGGAAGATTGAGTTATTCAAAAAATAATTCTTGCTAGGTGTTAAGGTGCGAGAAGGAGTATTTGTTCAAAAGTGCCCTCCGCTGCTGCTGGCAAAAAAAAAAGATTTAACAAGGAAAGACATTTGTTGATCAGGTTGTTTTTGTTTTGGCAAACTCGACATAGAACATGGCCTATCAAGCCTGAAACAGTTGAGGTATCCATAGGAACAGTAGATAGCTCCTTATGAGGGCATGAGAGAATTGCTTGGGAGTCCACCAATCATCTCACCCTCGAGCCCAAAGCCTATGATTGTATCTTGATCATAAACTTCCTTGGAAGCCTACAATTTTCTATAATCTTAATTGATTTTCTTATTGTTTTGAAAGAGTTGTGGTAAATCCCTTGCCAGCCATGGAACCTTCATGATTTAAATGTATCGAGCACAAGGTAAATTATATAAAATTGTCTCTTGGAATCATCCAGAGAGAAAAAATCTCATCACTTTGTGCCTCGACGAAAAAACATTTAAGAAACTCAGATCACAAATCTTCATTTTATTTCTAAATTGTCATCTTCTTCATATTTGGAAATGATGAATGTTAGCTCAATCAGCGATAACTATTCATTCTTCAAATCTATATTAAATAAATAAAATTATAATAATAAGAATATATTAAAACCTAAAAATACATTTTAAACTAATAAATATTATATGTAGAGCATGTCGTATTAATTAGAAAAATAAAACAATATTAATAAAAACTACATAATAAAAATTACATTTGCCAAATAACCTTGAAATTAACAAACCATTAAAATTCGGCAATAAAAATAATGAACTCATAAAAATACTAGCCAAAAAACTAGAAGTCGTCGAGTTCAAACTTACAGATCCTTCTTCTTCAAAACAACAACTTAATTTTAAGTGAAATTTACGAAGCAGGATCCTCATATAATGAAAACAAGCGACAATTCGAAGAAGGAATAAGACCAAATAAATAGAATAAAATACCAAAATGCATATTAATAAAGAGGCAAAAACTATTATCTAGACACACTCCTCGGATATTAGTATGAAGAAAGATTTCCTTTAAGGTTTATGTATAATTCCAAAGGAATTTATGAATGAAATATTGATGGTGTAAAACCCGAGAAAAATCGATTTTTTAAAAAAATGGCAAAACAGTAAATTGTTGGAATAGTACAGGTTAGCTTGAGGAAATTTTACAGATCTCGGATGTGGCTCAGGACTTTTACATTGAATTTATCTGTAATCAGTTCTGGCAATTTAGGTGAATTTCGAAAATGTCGGACTTCACGTTTTTAGGGTGATGGGTGTCTGGTATTTCACAGAATGAATTGTTTCACGAAAATCTCGTAAGTTGAGAAATGACTCGAGTTAAGTTCATGAGATATGATTTGAACTCAAAAATGAGACAAAATGGAATAACCCGGGCCCGAATGGGACTGACGAGGGTGGACATGTGGCACGGCGTGGGCCACACATCAACAAGCAAGTTGGGACAAAATAGAATTAGGGCAAAAAGGCTCATTTTCTGGTTTGACGAGAGAAAGAGAGAAAGAGGAGAGCCAAGGCTTCCTTCCAGATATCTGGAGTTAGTTGGTGGAGTTTTAAATCGGGCGAACGAAAGTTCATTATTCTGGCTGCGTGGGTACCTAGAAAGAAGGATTTTATCAAAGATCTAAGAGGGGAGATTTCAGGAGATTGAAGTTGTCGGGTTTAGGAGGCTTCCTACTAGTGTGTGCGCTCGAGAGGTAAGAGATTCTTCTGTGGCTTGCTTTGCATCTTTGGAAGTAGGGAAAGGAGGGGTTTTTCGTTAAGGCACGTTTGGCGAAGAAAAAAGGGTTTCGGATTACGCTTTCGTGTTTCTTCGCTGGTGAACCTCGGTCGCTGGCGAGGAGGCGAGGCTATCTTCTCATGGAAGGGTGGTTATTTTCTTGGCGAAGGGAAAGTTCGCTGGGTGAAGCGGGGGTTCGCTTAAGAGAACCCGGAGGAAATTTGGGGTCAGGTCCCGCCCCCAGGCGAGCGAAAGGCGAGCTTCCCTCGCTGGCGAACCGCCCTTCGTGAAGGAGCTTCGCCTATGCGAGCCTGGGGATCGACATTGTGGCATGTTATGGCCTGTTTAAGGGTCGATTTCGAGGCCCGGTTTGTGATTGTTGTGGCTTGCTTCTAGGGCCATTGTATGACTTGATTGAGAGTGTCATTGCTTGATGTAACACCTGGTATATGTTTTGTTATATTCAAGTAAGGATTTTGGGAGCAAATAAACTTATGCCCATGATATTTTAAATTGTGATTAAGATTAGCAATCTTAATGGTTGGTTTAATTAGAGGATTAGCAAAGTGTGTTAGATTGCATTTTTATGGCATGTGGGTCAATTATGCAATTAGGTAAGTTTAGTGGTTTTGTTAGGGTTTGAAATTAAGTATGTCTTGAAGGACCACTTTGAAAAACTTGTTAGTGAGAGGGGCCAAAGTGCAATATCCTTGTGGTACATGGCATCATGAGGGCATGCGCCAGGCTTATGCGAGGTAGGAGCTGTGACACATAGCGAGTGCATGAGGAAGAGCTTGCCATGCCAAGCAAAGCAATTCCTCATGGTTTGGATGCTGAGATAACTTCTTGCTAGGAAGTGGAAAGGAATTATGGAATTTTAGGTAGTGAGAGAGAGTTAAGAGAGAAGCTAGAGAAGAAGGAGGAGAAAAAGGCTTGAAGAAGCTTGGTTTTTGGTGGAAAAGTTCACTAGGTATGTAAATATGATCTTTGAGGCCTTAGTTGTATTTCTTATGGACTTGGTTATATTCTTGGAGTTTTTGGGATTACATCCTAACTTAGATTTGATGAAAGGTGTGTTTGGTGAGACCCTAAATTGTAAAGACAGTTTTGTGAAGATTGCATGTGTGTGTGTGTCGAGGGAAGTGTCGGCACCATGACCCCATGACGATGTTTTGGCCATAGGGTTGGCCTAAAGAACTCCGAACTGAATGATTCCAGTTGGAGGAGGAAGAAGCCCCGAAGACCTGAACCTTCGAATGTATAAAAGCAGCAAGAACTAAAACCACCATAAGACCCTTGAATTTGAGGTTGAAATTCAGGTATAGATTTTGTCTTTAATTCTGGAGCGATTCTGTTTGAGTCATAAGTTGAGTTATATTAGTCAAATGGAGTGATTCAAAATCCTTCTTAAAGTAGACACATAGGGGAGCAACTTCATGAAGAAAGTAGGGCCAAATTATGGCTCATTTGTTTCCCATAATTTCGTCGAAAGTGAAGAGAGGAGCAGTTAAATCCCTAGGAAAGCTTGATCTCGAGGAGAGTCATATTGTAAAAAACCATAACTCTTGATTTTGAGTCCAATGACCTGATTTAAGAGGAGCTGTGGCAAGAGATAAGAGACTTTTGGTCAGAAGACCACAATGAACAAAAGCATGTATGGTACGGTCGAAAAATTGTAGTTGAAAAAAAGGGGTCTTGAGATGAGGTGAAAAAAGAAAAGGGGTACAAGTGTTGTGTGTCTTTGTTTGTGTTACCCCTAATAAGGGGGTGTTAAATGTTGATATTTGTAGGAAAGTGTAAAAGAGAGTGCTCTTGAAGGATCAAGGTTTATGTTGGTAGGTATATAAGAATATGTGTGATTCAGTGGTGAAGTAGTAATAAACCCGATTGGGGTAATTTTATGTAACCGGTTGTTTGAAATTAGAAATCTTATGAGCTTGTTAATTGCGAGATCCTTTGGAGTAGCCTGGGTTTTGACTTCCTTGGGAGACTTGAATTTTGAATCCAAGGAAGGTAGGGGATCTTGTAACCTTCTCTGCTGCCACCATGGTTCTTTGAAGTCTGTACCATTCCATGCTTGAGCGTGTGATTTTCTAATGATATATATGAAATGTGTATATTTTATATCTATAGATTCTTGGATAATTGGTGCATGATGTTTTTAAATATCCATGTGGGTGAATGCTTTGTGAAATTGTTTTAAAGCATGACATGGGTATGGGGCGTGTGAGAGTCGGGATTGATGCTGTGGACACGGGTATGACTAGTCACAGGTTGTAGTCTGAGAAGGTCACGGATATACGGGAGGGTGGTATATCACTGGTGGTAAGTCCGAGCCTTAATTTGTCGTTATACGGGATGTGGGCATATCCACAATTTAGTAAGTCTGACAATTTAGTTGTTCGAGGGGATGATCGGTGATCCACTGGGTGGCCAAAGGAGTCAGCGATGAGGGTCGAGATGGTGGTAGTATTGCATCCATTTGTTTGCATCATTTTTGTTAATTGAAGAAATCGTGTTTTGAGATGTGTTGAATTATTTGTATTTGAAATGTTTTATAGCATGGCTTGTTATGGGTTCCTCTTGGGTTGTCGAACTCACCCTAGTATTCCTCACCTTAGATGCAGTACGAGACAGTGCATGACTTGAGTTTGAACTACAGGGTTTGGGAGGTTGGGGGAATTGTCGTCAGCCTTAACATCTTGGTGGTCGGACATACGATTTTGAGGAACATCTAGTGTTGTGTGGAGTTCTTTTGTATATTTTAGACCCGAGTTCATATCGATCGTAATTCATTGTATGTTGGCTTATGATTAGTTTGGGACCACTTTGTAGAAAGTTTTGCAGGTTACATTATTAAATATTATTTTGATCAGAATGTCAGTGTATAGTCTTGGGTGCATTGAGGACTTATCAGTACAGATGTATATACTTATGTTTTGAGACACAGGTTGAGTTTAATTCGTTTAAAGCGATTACTCAGTGGAGTTTTGGACTCGAGTTTGAAGAAATACGAGTTGATATATATGGTGTGTAGAAATTTGAGTAGTAGCCCACTTTTAGCCTAAAGTGTTGGATTTTGAAAAGTCACATGTGTTGAGACTCAAGTTGTGAAAAAAAAAAAAGATGGTAAAATAACATAAATCCTGCCCAGTAAAATCAGGTGCTATTTACTTATTAAGAGTGACATGTTTGGATGTCAATATGTGTGTTCTAATGTATTGACATGTAATGAGTTTATAAGTGCAAATGGCCATGATATGGCTCGATTATGAGTGTGTCCCTACTTGACAATGTAGTGACCTGTTTGGATGTCAATATGAGTACTCAAATGTATTGACATGTGATGAATCAAACTTGATTGTGCGTGTGTCATTGCTTGAACATAAAATGACATGTTGCATGTGAATGTTGATATATGCTTGTATGATATATTGACATGAATGAAATGATGTATGAAAGTCATATGCAGGTGATGTGGTTGTCCATGACACTCGGTAAGTGGTGTGGATTGTGTTGTCCATGTAGCATGCATTATGCATGTGACATGATATAACATGCAATGACATATTGCATTGCATATGTATGGGGATATCGCATTAAATGGGTGTGAGTGCATGGTTAATGAATTGACATTGTGTTTGGTGTTTGATTGGGTGAGCTCGATTAAATGGAATGACGTCAGTAGTCATGTGATTGAATAAGAGTAGTAAAGAAAATGTCACACTGACCCAGCCTAAGCGGATAGAGGCGCGAAACTATCTTTGGGATTCTTTCTTTGCTACCAGGACATTGAGGTGGGCCCAGGTCTTATAAGCGAATCAATATCGTATCTGAATCTGAAGCAGCCACCACTAGTAGTGGTGTTTCACAGTCGTCAATACATACAGGTCTGAGTCCATTTACATGTTATATACAAAAAAGCGTACATTTTACATTTACATAATCAGAGCGAAAAACCTACTGTGATGGACTCCTACTAGTTTGTTGGCCTAGCAGTATGCGGAAGATCGCGGACGTCCCCCTTTGTATCTACACGGATAAAAACCCGTGCTAAGCTTAACATTTAGTGAGAAACATATGACTTATACGTATACACATACACTAATACTCATTTATAGTAAGCATATAACAGTAATAAATATACAGTAGCATATATTAGAATTTTTCATGAATTCATATAATAAACTTATACACATACTTGTATATAAGCGGACTTATACTTACATTCGGATATCCAGGTAGGAGTTATAGGAAAAAACATACTTATGCGGAGGTGCAAAAATTAGGTACTACATAGCTTATACTTGTACAGAGGTACGTAGGTACTACAGAGCTTATACTTGTACAGAGGTACCTTGTTGGGAAAGACTACCAAATGCAATTGTTCTAAAAATGACCTTTCCCTCTTTGTGTGCCAAAAATAGGTTCAACAAACAATTGAGCCAACAACAAAACTAACGAACAACTGATAAATCAACCCCTGATAGGCGACAATTTTGCGTGGAAAACCACTCAGGAAATAAAAGGGTAAAAAACCACACGGGACCGTAAGTAGTAAACTTACTATTTAATGATGACAATAATAGGTTACACAGTTCTTCTCACAACAAGAAATTTAAAGGCTCACAACAAACACACATCGAGAATATCATTTTGAACACGAACCATGAACATCATCTCAAGGATGGATAAAACAAGATAAAAGAGGAAAAATCTCACAAAATGGTGGAATGGCCAAATGGGTATTGTGGAGAGCTAATCAAAGATCGAAACCACTAGGATTGAAGATCACCTTGCAAAGAGTCACCACGTCAAATTTGAGCCAAAACCGACATTGTTTGACCTTCCATCTTGTAAAATAATCAAAACCCTAACCCCTTTCTTCCTCCTTCTCAAAACCCTTTTCCCCTCATTTTTCTCTCACCTTTTTAGTACACTAGAACCACCTGGCAGCTCTCCTTTTGTGTGTGTGTGTATATATATATATATATATATATATATATATATATATATATATATATTTTAAGTCAAACAATGGGCTTTGCCATTAGTCCGACTCCAACGCAAAGGGTCACCTAACAAATCTCCTCTCGGCCTCATGTCGTGGGCTCGACCCGAGCCGCTCTCTACCTCTGACTAAATTCTCCTTAGGCGAACACTTAGTCAACATGTCTGATCCATTCTCCTTTGGTATGTATTTTCTCCAAATACGATTACTTTGGCTGGCGCGTCACGAATCGGTGATATCTAACATCAATATGCTTTGATCTTGAATGAAGCGTTGAATTCTTGGAGAGAATTGAATGGCACTTTGGCTATCCTTTGTAAACAACGTACTTCTGCTTGTTTTGACCAAATTCTTCTAAGAATTTTCGTCCCGCAAACTTCTTCCTGACCCTCAGTAATAGCAATGTCCTCAGCTTTTGTGGTGGATAATGTAACACATTTCTGTAGCTTGGATTGCCAAGAGACAGCTCCCCCTACAAAAGTCATCATGAACCCTGAAATGGACTTCTTGGAATCAATATCACCTGCCATGTCTGAATCTGTGTATCCATCTAGCATAGGCTCACCACTGCCAAAACACATGCACACCTTGGAAGTTCCTCTCAGATATCTCAGTATCCATTTCACTGCTTCCCAGTGCTCCTTCCTAGGATTAGTAAGAAGCGAGCTAACAGCTCTAAGCTGCGCAGGCAATGGCCTAGTCTGGAATATAGCACATCAAACACGATAGTAGATGCGTAAAGAACTTTGCTCATCTCTTTCATACCTTTCTCACTTGTAGGACATTGCTTCGAGCTAAGCTTTAAGTGGCCTGCTAGTGGAGAACAAATTGTCTTAGCCTTACTCATGTTAAATCTTTCAAGAACCTTTTCAATGTAGCTTTCTTAAGATAACTTAAGCTCTTATTGTTCCTATCCTGAAGATCTTCATGCAATGTCTGTTTGTGGAGTCCTAAAGTCTTTCATGTGAAAAGACTTGCTAAGTTCTCTCTTGACCTATCAATCTTGCTAGAATCATGGTAATTATGACATGTCATCAACATACAGGAGGAGGATAATAAAATCATCATCAGATAACTTTCTAATGAACACACAATGATAAGATGAAGTTCTGTTGTACCCATGACTCATCTTGAAAGAGTCAAACTTCTTATATCACTACCTTGGTGCTTGCTTGAGTCCATACAAGCTCTTCTTTAACTTGCACATAAGATTTTCTTTCCTTTACTTGAACCCTTCGAGTTCTTTGCATGTAAATTTCTTGGTTGTGAGCCATTGTTTTTAGGTTTTAATCTTATTACACCCATTTGTTTCTAAGAGCTTTATTTCCCCTTGTGGAAACTTCACGATCATAGGTGTGGTTATCAGAAGTAAGGATCTCACCTTCTTCTTGCATGGCTTTAACCCACCTCTTTCTTACTCTCATGTAAAATAGCTTCTTGGTAAGTTTATGGCTCTCCTTCGTCAGTAAGCATCACATACTCATTAGGGAGGATATCTTGCAGAGGTTGCTCTCTGGCTAGATCTTCTCAATGGTGGTTCATATGGTGGTAGTAGAAGTTCTCCATCAACTTGTTCAGTTGGATCAACATTATCAACTATAGGGTCATCTTCATTTTCAATGACACCATTACCTTCATGTAACTCTCCCCCATGATTAGCATACACTGTAGGTGGAACAACTGGATCAATTCTAATTGGAATTTCAGTAGAAGAACTAGATTTCTCAACCTTGTCACCATCATCAACAAGTTGGTCTTGAGAAACACAACATCTCTTACATACGACAATCTTACTCAATGGATCCCATAGCCTATACCCCGAATTCTTCATGACCATACCCGAGAAAATACATGGTTTGGCCTTGACATGATTTTGACCTCATCTTTGGGGATATGAACAAATGCTTTACAACCAAACACTCTCAAATTATCATATGAAACATCTTTCCCTGTCCACAATCTTTCAAGTACATCACCTTTTAAAGGAACCGATGGAGAAAAGTTTATTAAGTCAATTGATGTTCTCATAGCCTCTCCCCAAAAGGACTTAGGTAGCCTAGAATGAGAAAGCATACACCTAAACCTTTCTTCAATGGTTTTGTTCATTCTCTCAACTACACCATTTTGTTGAGGAGTTTTAGGTATAGTATTTTCAAGTCGAATGCCATGAAGTTTGCAATAATTTTCAAATGGACCCCTGTATTCACCACCATTATTTGCTCTGACAGCCTTTAACTTTCTTCATGTTTCTCTTTCTAATTTGGCATGGAGTTCTTTAAAGGCGTCTAGCACCTGGTCTTTTGTTTTCAAAGCAAAACCCAGGCTTTTCTGGGTGATCATCGATAGATAATACAAATAAAGTCACCACCAGGTTCTAGTTTGCATGGTCTGGTATCAATATGAATTAAATCGATAACATTTAACCTTACAGATGGTGGATATGTGTGAAATGCGACTCTATGTGCTTTCAGCTAAGCGATGATCCTGAGTTTTAGAGGCATACCTTCTGAATTTGGCAAGTGCTTTCTAGCAGAGTTTAGAGTCCTTTCTCCTTTGATGTGAAGCCTCCTATGCGAGTTGAAATACTTACATCCGTGATGACATTTGATCTCTCCTTTATGTGGCTTAGCTTCCAGACATAGAGGGTGTTCTGTTATTTCCCCTTGCCCTTTACTAAAGAGCCTTTGGTGAGCTTCCATTTACTTTCACCAAAGGAATTTGTGAATCCCTCATCATCAAGTCTGCCTGTGGATATCAAGTTGAGACGAATATCTGGAACATGTCTAACATCCTTGAGTACCAGTTTATTTCCAATAGTAGTCTCTAAGCAAACATCTCCAATACCCACAATCTTGGATACACCACTGTTTCCCATTATAACATTACCAAAATCACCAGTTTTGTAGGAAATGAAAAAATCACTAAGAGAAGTAACATGGAATGAGACACTAGAATCAATTACCCAATTGCTATCTTAGGTTGCAAGACTGACACAACTGTCATCAGTCACAATCATCATATCACCTTCAGCAACAATTGCATTAGTCTGCTTTATTTTCTTTTCTTGCATCATTACATTCCTTTTTCCAAATCCTGCACTCTTTCCTCATGTGTCAACCTTGTTGCAGTGATAACATTTAATATATTTTAAGTTTTGAATCTTCCTCTAAAACCATGGGAATAACTACTTTGACTTCTCCCACGCCTTTCTAGTTTTTCTTGTCTTTCCTGTTTTTCATGAACAAGTACTCAGAAGAAGATTCACCTTCTAGCCTCTTCATTCAGCAAGCTATCTTTAACACTCTTCATAGTTAGAATCCCATTTGGAGTGGAATTACTAACTGTTACAACCAATGTCTCCCAACTATCAGGTAAGGAGCTAAGAAGTAATGATGTTTGCATCTCATCATCAATGTTTATTTTCATGGCAACCAACTTGTTCACAATACACGAAAAGAGTGATATGCTCATGCATGTTGTTCCCGTCCTTGTACTTGAGTTGACAAGTCTTACAATCAAAGTAGTTTTATTTCACGATGTTTTCTGGCGAAAATGTTTTGAAGCTTTCCAAGCGACATCGACTTCGTTTCGCCGAAATGTGTTCATGTAGAGTTGGATTCATCCACCTTCTCATATAAGCAATGGTTTTTCTATGTTCTACATCCCAATCATCATCAAGTGTGTCTGATCGTTTTTCTTTTAATTGAATGGGTTTATATAATCTTTCTGATAATAAATCTTATCATACGCTTCGAGTGGAATAATTCTTCGAATTTAATTTTATCATCTTAGTCATCCATTTTTGCACCGAAAAACTCCAACGACCAAGGCTGCGATCACGAAACTTTTGTTGGGAAAAACTAAATGCAATTGTTATAAAAATGACTTTTCCCTCTTTGTGTGCGCGAATAGGTTAATGAACAATTGGTAAACCAATGAAACCCGACAAGCAGTGATAAATTGACCCATGATGATGACAATTTTCGTGGAAGAGCCCATCAAGCAAAGGGTAAGCGCGGGATCAGTAAGTAGAAACTTAAAAACTCTTATTTGATAATGACAATAATGGGTTCTGTAGTATTCTTACCACAACAAGAAATTTAAGGCTCATGACAAAGCAATCACATCAAAGAATATTATTCTTGGAACACAAAACCAACAAACATCATCTCAAGGATGGATAAAACAAGAGCAAAGAGGAAAAATCTCATCAAATGATGGAATGACCAAATGGGTATTGTGGAGAAATTTAGTCAAATATACTCGAAGCAGATTGGGATTGAAGATCGCTGTAATGAGTCATTTACGTCAATTTGGCCAAGCAGAGCGTTGTTTAACGCCATCTTGTAAAATAATCGAAACCACTGACAACTTTCTTCCTCCTTCTCAAAACCCTTTTCCCCCTCATTTACTCACCTTTTTGGCTCTTTACCAGATCACGCAGCAGCTCTCCTATTGTATTTTGTATTTTGTATTTTTAATTCAAACAATGGGCTTTGCCCATTGGTTCAACCCACAAAGGGGCTGGACCCAACATACCATGGGGCGCTGAGCATAACACTGTTTTTCGTTCTTTCTACATTTCCTTTTTGGTTGTTTTGGCAGATATGGTCTACACTTTCAGGGATGTGCTATTTACAGGCTCCTGGTATATAAATTCACTAGAATTGCTATTTCCATATTTTGTTTATTTATTTATAAATTGCTTGCACTTAAGTGAAAAAGGGTGTGAGATTCTGAACAAGTTGATGAGTAGCAAAATAACAGTAATAACACATTGAGAATGCTAGACCTGTAAGGGTTGCTGGTGGCCTGGAGCTACTGTCAGGTTTTCTGGGGTATGTTCCATATAGGTTTTAAAATGTTGAAATTTTTCGAGATGAGGTGGTTTGGAACTGAACAGTTTATGTTCTGCGTGGAATTATCTTAGTTTGAAACTGACCTTTGATTCTTCTTTTTTGAATCTTACATCAAAATGTGAAACTCCTGTCTAACCTTGAGTTCCCTGGTTGCCAGATTAATTCTTTGGGAGTGTCTTTCAGGGAAGGAGAAAAAAATTAATTTCTAGCAATTTGTGTCCATTATGCAACTGAAAAGTCCTTGGTTGTACTTGGAGTTTGTTGAGCTAATGGATTACGGTTTTCAAGATCACAATGTTTGAAATGAGTATTTGAAACGTTATCAATTCAGTGTCAAGCACTTTAAACAAGTTCCTTCACATCCAAAAGACAGAGAAAAATGTGACATGGCGCCAGTCAAATTCAATAAGAGAATTTTTTGATTGTTTTTTTTTTTAATGTCTACTCTTTTTACAGAGCCAATACCATGTCTGCTTGATTTTCCGGAACGGAGATTTTCATTTCAACCAGTAAATGTATATGATAATATCTCCCTTTTTTTCTCTATGTAATTGTTAGTCTGGCAAACCTCCATCCTCAGTATGCATGGTCTATGTAAGTAGATGAATTATTCAGTTTGGTCCATTACTTCACTTATTTAAAAAACTGGCAGCCTAACAATTAAGCAGGAAACAAGCATGTTAGATTTGATTTTTGTTTCCCAGAATCAATAAGCAATGTTGTCACCTAGGTCTACTTTGTTATAGAACTTAATAAGAAACAAAGATGCTAAATTTGATTGGCTCTTTGTGATATACAGAGATAGCCATTGTACCTCTAGCTGTAGTTTCATTCCTACTCATGTCTTCAGTGATTCAGAATGTAGTAGAGTAGTGGCCAATGCCTTGCCCTATAGAAAGCTCGTCTTGACATTAACTTTCTTTGTCGTTGCCTTCCCATCCATATTTGGATTGTTCTGGTGGATCTTCGTCTTTAAGCAATGTTGCTTTTTGTTGTGATTGGTACAATAATGGTAATAAAGATTAGAGAAAAGAACAATAAGAAGACATGAATTTTATGTGGTTTGACGTTGTCTTTTTACATCGATAGGAATGGCAATTGACTTTTCATTATGTGAAATAGGTTATATAAGGGTATTTATAAATACCCTCTGCTTCTTATCTGCATGAAGTATTACGACTGATATTTAAATTACGACAAAAAGGATATCTGCGTGAAGGGTCCTATTATTTCGTCTCCCAGCTTCCCCCGCCCTTTTACTCTCAATATACGTCGCATCTTATAACACTTTTTATTGATCATGGAGGTCAAGTACTTATTTTACTCTTAATTATCTAGCATGGGTTTTCTGGTGAATTACCTCCTACATGCTTACATTGTTGGATTCATGAGCCTTCAACAACTGAAAGGGATACCTACTAATTGGAATCAGTTACTTTACCACCAAAACTGATTTTTTTAGTTTCACCATTGGAGGTTGTTTTCAGATCACCTTCATCACCAAGTAAAATTTTGTATAGTAGGAGATCCCACAAGCCTCTTCTTGAATGGAACTTATTTGCTATTTTCTGATAGTCTTTCTCAGTTACTGTTGTCTTTCTTTTTTGGTTTCATTGTTTTATTTCTGTATTAGTTCTTTGTATATACTCTGTTGTGAATTAATTCTATGAAACCATTTTTGTTTTGTTCTTTCTATTTTATTTATTTTCTTTGCTCCGTACGCAGTTCAGATTTACCATGCCTAGAGATAAAGTGAATGATTTATCTATCTATATTTATTTGATTTTCCTAGCAACTTATTTTTGTTATTAACAACTTATTTTTGTTGAAAAGAGTTATGCATACAGCCAAGTTTTCTACTTCATTCAAAATTTTCCATCAAATGTTTAATGAATAGGTTATCTATTTTTCAACAGAGTTTAAAATTTATTGCCCTTCCACACTGAGTTGCTTTGGTAATTGAATTTTCATGTTGATGGATGATATAAACTATTACAGCTAATAGTATGAGAAAAAGGTAGAAGTGAAGTGCTGGTGACCAAAAACAGAATTGGGTTCCAGAATCAAACAAAAAGGAAAATACATGGACAGTAACTGATAGAAGACTAACAACGGAACAACTTCAAAGAAAAGTTGTTCATTTAATATTGTCTAATTGTCTAATTTATTTTTAATTTTAATTAATATGCATTCTATATTTTTTATGTCACAAGTTCGATTGCAAATGAACAATTAATCCAACTAGTAAACCTTGGTAACTCTTTTAGTTTAATTATTGATTGATTAAATTCTAAAAACATTGGTGAATAATAAATTGAGAGTGAAGGAATATTTTTTAGAATTAAAAAAGTAAGACTATGTTTGGTTTAGAAAATTGGCCAAAAATGTGAGAAAGAAAATAGAGAATAAAAGTAGAAGGAATGAAAAAATGAAGAAAATAAAAATAGAAATTAAGTCAAATATATTATTTTTATTATTCTTGAATTGATTTATTTATTTTAACTCATTGATATAAAAATATTTATACTTGATTTTCTTTGAGATTTTTAATTAATAAACAATAAAACGTAAGAAAATAATCTTACACAACCTAAAGGTTTGTGAAATTATAGGCATAGAGTTCAGGTGGAATTATGTAAACATGTTATGTTGAAGATGTAGCCTACAGAAAAAGAAGATTGTAGAGAACAAAATAGGAATTTGAGGTTGTATAGGCAAAATTATGAGGATTTAATTAAATTTCGTTTTTGATTAGGTTTACAGAAACAAAATTAACTCATTTCTTGTGTGTGCGAAGGCTTTCCTCTTCTCAAGTCATATACAAGCCCATAATTGAGTTTTAGTATATACACCCAATAAAGATTCTTATCTTTTTCCATGTGGGACAACACCTTTTTGAAATAGAGGACTTAAAAGAAGAAAAATAGAGGACAACTATTTGAAATCATTAAAACATATGATGTGACTCCACCAACTTAATTAAAACATGCAAGGTGTGTTTGGATCATGGGAATAGAAAAGTTGAATGGGAATGTCGTTACCTCTTCAGCCCATATTCATGTTTGAATGAAATTTAAGCATGAGAGAATGAAATAGAAACTAATTCAAAGGGGAATCAAATTTTACTTATAACTAGGATTTGGATTCCTTAGATATAGGTGGTATTTTGATTTATCAGCCATTCTTGTAATGTCGCTATAAGCAAAAGCATAGAAAGCTTACAAAATTATTATTTCATCTAGCATTTTGTTCATCAGTACATGAATTCCGATTAGTAATTTAAGCATTTTATGAAAAGTATGTTATTATTGAAAATCCAAAAAAAAAAATTGGCTTGGATGTGTTTTGAATTTTTTTTATTTACCTTTTTTTTTTAAAAAGTATGTTAACATTTTATTTTATCATTAAATTTAAAATCTTGAGAAATCGTTTTTATAAAACTGTTATATAAAGCCTAAGAAGATGCATTTTTATAAAATTGTTACATAAAAACTAACAAAATGCTTAATAACGGTTCTAAAAACCAAAAATACTTTGAAAATTATTTATATATTAAAAATAATTTTAATTTATAATATTTTATTTTAATCATATGACTATAATTATTTTAAAAATGAAAACAATGGAGAATAATTAAAATATTTTATCAATGAATATTTTTTTAAAAAAACAAAAGTTTAAGAGATGTGTACCAATTTTTTTTCTCCAATTTCTAGTATTACCAAACAATGAAATGAAAGTAAGCAATCATTCCCATATGAATCCTAAACTAATCCAAACACTAGAATAGAATTAAATTATTGAGATTCCATTCCTTGAGAAATAGGAGTGAAGAGATTCTTCATTCTCATTCATCAATCAATGTACCAAACACACAGTAGTGGAATAGTAACTCTCCTTATTTAAAAACGAAAATGTATCTTATGTTGGTGACGTCACTACTGATAATGTAGCATGCTCGGTATCTTGTCAATATACTTTTGTCTAATATAACAAAATTTTGCCTAATGTAACAGACTCTTTGTGACACCCCAAAACCCGAGGATCCGTTAACTAACCGTCAAACCGCGAAAAAATTGTAGATGTCGGGTAACCCGATACCACACTATTGTGTCCCTTTTTGTAAAACCCCGAAAAATTTAAAATTTTCTAAAAGTATAAAAAAAATAAATAATAAATTACTGAAATGGCTCAGGGAAGCCTAGAAAATTCCATAGAGCTCGGATGACGAAACGGACTGCGTCGTTGAGACCGTCTCACGAAAATGAGTAACTCAGAAAAGTTTCGCTAAATTCCTAGGTAGTGGGAATTCTTTATGAATTTTTGAAGTTGAATGTCTGATAAGCTTCGAGGGCGAGGATTCTTAAAAATCTCGAGAGTTAGGAAATTACTTGAGTTAAGTTTATTTAAAATAAATTGAACTAAGACGAAAATAAATTGTTTCGGGACAAAAACGAACCCGGACGGGTCGTGGACGCATGGCGCAAAGTAGGCCCCACGTCAAACTTAAACTTAAAAAGGAAAATAGGAGAGAAAGATGACATTTTTCTCCCCATTTTGGCAATTCTCGACAGTGAGCGTGAGTAGAGAGAGAAATGAGAGAAATTCCTCATTTTCTATATGATCTCTACGAAGATGAATTGGTGGTCATCGGGCCAAGATTTAAAATTCATCTACTCAGCGAGAGCTACGCAGATGCAGACGACACCTTGATTTCATGAGATTTGGGTTTGGAGAAAGAAAAAAGCTAGTGAGAGAAGCTTTACCTTCTACGTAAGATTTACGACGATTATGCCTTGGTTTACGTCGGGCAGACTTAAGTCGGAGTGCTCGTCGAGGAACCTTAGCGTGGTTCTGAAATCAGAATTTTAAGTCGAAGATTGACGGATGTTGCGGGGAAGGCGGAGTGGATCTCGGGTGTGAGACTCTAAAGTTTACGTCTTTCGCTCAAGGGTAGGGAACCTTCCTACTTGGGTTTATTTTGTTATCTAAATATTGTTTTGGTCTTAGTTGGGCCCTAAGGGCCGTTTGGATTGTGTTCCCGAACACAAAACTCGTATTTTGCTCATTTGGAGTTGTTTTTGTTAAGTTGATTTTGGGCTGAGTTTGGGACGGGTTTTGTGCCATGTTTATGGCTGAATTGTGGACTCAATTGGGGCGGGTTTGTTGTTGGGTGAAAGAGCGTTGTTTTCGGGATGAGTTTGGGTAGGAAAAATAGCATAAAAGGGCTTTAAAGGTTCCCCCTGGAATGCAAATTTCGTGGGTTTCACCTTGGTTGCCCAGTACACCTTGTTGTCTGAGCCTTCAACTACGGGCCAGTCATAACTTTCCACTTCAGAGCTAGTTTTAGGTCTTAGACTCTATGGAAAGCCCTTTGAGTCTAGAATCAATCCATATAGATTGATAAAATTTGAACTCATATTTGGTCGAAATTGATGAAAAGCAGTAGGCCTATTTGGATTTCCATGCGTCGATCCTTGTTCATACAAGGCCTCGACCAGTTTGCCATAACTTTCGTCCGAGCTCCGTTTGGGGTGTTCTTGGACTCTATTGAAAGCTCTTGGAGTCTAGAATCTAACCATATTCTTTTCAATGGAAATTGGTGCTCATATCCTTGTTGAAAAATTAATTGTCACAACAAGTGTGCTGGTGTTGGTTGTGTGGTTGTGAGGTTGTATCTTTGAAGTGGCCATTACATGGAAGAGGTTGGAGGCTATCTTAGTGCATGATATGCCATGAATTAGCCAAAGGAAATAAGGTGTCATTACTTGCCTAGGTAGTGACTTGATGAAATGTTGCGTGTGTTTGTGTGATTGATTGGAATGACATTTCTTGGTTAAGAGGTGTCATGCTTGGATGTCGATATGTATGCTAACATATTAGGTTTGTGATGTGTTTAAATTTTGTGGACATTCATTATTGCATGAAGTGTTGTAGGCTAGTTTATTGGGCATTATCTTGTGTGATGTAACTGAGGATTTGAAGTATAGCGTTACTTATGCAAGTAGTAGTCGAACCAGTGTTGGTGCATGCTTGTTTGATGTGTTGACATGAATGTGATAAATGTTAGTATGACTGCATGCATATTAACGTTTAAAGAATGTATGGACTTTTGTGTGCATTAGACATGAGTGTCCATGGTACACGGTGTAGTGTACGGTATAGGATGTCCATATAGAGGTCTTTATACATTAGGCATGACTTAAAGTGCAATGGCACAATTGCATTGCACTGGTGCACGGGGACATCGCATGGTATGGGTGTGATTGCATTGTCGTTGTCATTCACCATCCTTGGTGAATGGGTTGTAGACTTCGTACTGAGCGAAGTCAATGGAGATCCACCGATTTGCATGGTTGTGATCAACATTGTGTTTGGTGTCGATGGTAAGACCCGGTAAATGGAATGAGAAGTCCGTTGTGATCCTCGCGGTTGCATGGCATGGGGAGCCAATACCCGTGTGATGGCTGATTTAAGTAGGGATAGACAACCCCTCAGGTGAAAAACCTAGAACTTTGCGGTTAAACATGACCCATGTCGGTGGAAGACCAGAGAAAATGTCGATCGGTGTGCGGCGTTCGGAGGTGAGATCCGAATCCGTGGCCTGAGTATATACCTGACACTTGATTACACATCCAGTGGCCTTGGAGGGGATAAAACCGGTGGGTATGGGTTTATAAAACACAAACTTTGTTTTATGAAATAAATGATTTTATAAGTGATCAACCAAAAGCCTTTAGTTTGAAAAAGAAATGAAAATGACTTTATAAAATGATCATTGGATGTGATCCATAAAAATAAAGATTTTTATCACGCACGGGGTTTTATCATATGTGAGAGGAGTCGGTGAGGACTTGATACATGGGGCATGATGAGTCGCGTCTCATTCATGACAAGTAGGATTCTTTGCTAGGATTGTATGTCCTAGGTTGGTGTGTGTTTGGTTGTTTGACCATTCATGGCATTGGGTGGGAATAGCCCCTTGTAGGACTTATCTCTGTGGGCGTTAGCACCTTGCCGTCGTGATGGGACTCCTTTCGGTCTGAGACATATCTGTGACGATGTTCCTTAGAGGCTAGGATTATAGACGGCTGGGATTGGCCTTGATTCGTGTTTTGTATATTATATTAGAACATGTTAGTTTTAATATAATGTTTTGTATTAAGAGTGATGTAATAACTCTTTGTGGCTTCGGTGATATAGATTGTATTTATATGGATAAATGGGCCCTACGTGGCCATTTTTACTCGTATGTGGACCCGGTGTGGTCGTTGTATAATATTAGGACAGGTTGCCATGAAATTGCACAAGTTGTATTTTGGGTAGAGCTCCCCAGTCTGAGAGAGAGAGAAAGGGGAGGGCTGCAGGTACCGGTCTACAGGAAAAGGGGACTGATGGAGTGATGTCGGGATTCACGACATCCGCGAGTCTCGGGATGGCGAGTTGTCAGCGGGCTCAGTTTGAGGAGTGTCACACCTTTACCTGGACCCATAATTTAACAAAAATCGGCTGAGAAGTCTCGCTTTGTATGGGGGCTCTGCCCAATACAACATGTAGGATAATATGAACATCAGGAGCCAAATATTCATGTTTATATAGGATCCGTGCAATAAGAAATGACAATAGAGAGATCCGTTATCCATCTCATTTATATTGCACAAGGCTATAATATCATAGTCTTAAGGTTTAATTCTGATACTCTTTACACAAAAATATATTTAAAAACAGTTTGTTCTAATAATATTTTTGCAAAAGTAAGGGCAGAAGCCCTGACGAGCTTTCTTCCTGATGGCGGCTTAGTGGTATTATCTCCTGCTTGCCTCCTGTACCTAAAGGGGGTCTCACGGCCCGGGGTAAGCAATGCCCGAGTAAAATTAAGCTCTACGAGCTACTCCCCACCTAAGTGCACATGCAATGGGAGTAAAAGCAATACGAAAAAAAAAAACACATTTGATCCAGTTGTATCTGAGCCTATAATGGAGATACCACATGCCGTAGATGCAGATGCGACTCACCATGTCCACATGTAAGTCACCGCCCAGCTCCATCAAACAGAGTTCAAGCGACTCTATCCACATGATGTCGAAACTCATTCGATAAAATCCATAATTCTTGGATTACATTCAATGATCATTTCTGAAACAAATTTCATTTGTTTTCAAACCCAAATCTTTTGGATGTTCACCCTCGTGATCATTTGTTTCCAAAAATCCATGTGTCTTTATGGGTGCGAATTTTTGAGGGTCCCCTGCTTGGGCTTCACAAACCTTCCCACGCTACGGGCTTTCCTGATGGATCCATATGTGTAACGAAAAGATAACGAGCTTTAAGCGACACATATTTTCATTTCCATTTTCAAACCATGCTCCAATTTTAGGCGTTGTCCCATTTCGAGCCCTTGATCGACACGAAGCGCAATGTTAATTTACAACCATCTGGCAAATTGGAACTCTATTGGACATGCGTCGAAGTACGAAGTCCCGCCATTCACCACACGGAATGGTGAATGACCTTAACCATGCACACACACCCATTTATACGTCTTATACGTGCATATGAAATGCAATTATGTCATTTCATGCTTATGCCATGTCACACATATATATATGTGTAAGACCCGAGAAATTCTAATTTTTTTTGAAAAAGGGCAAAATCGTAATTTCGGTTACAAAATGGTAATTTCGGTTAAAAATATGGAATTTATTCTCTAGATCTCGGATAAACGTGTTCACCATTGGAATCATCTCATGAAATCTAGCCTTACGTAAAATTTCGTGGTCAGAACCAATCGGAATTCTGGTTCGAGACATCGCGGTTCGGTCTTGTAAAGAAGCGATTTCGATGCCAATCACATATAACAAGTACTCATGTGCCATAAGTGGCATAGTAGAGAAATGATGAAAATGGACCGTAGGGATAGTCTTGAATGTCAGCGGGAAAAGTGGCCTTAATGGTCGTTTAGATTGTTAAGTTAGTAAAAGGCAATAAGCTCACGGTACTCGTCTTCTCAAATTGACTAAAAGGAGAGAACGTGAATTGAAAACCCGTGCTTGTGAGCCGTAAAAAATGGAGAACACAGAGAGAGAAGGACCTCCTTCTCTGCAGAAGTCGAAGCGATCAGTAGTCGGCGTCGTCGGGACGAATGGCTACCTTTCTATGAAGAGGGCTTGATGTGGGTGCAGTTTGCGGATTTAGACAAACTCCTTGAGGGTAGGGGGTTCTCCCTGCTTGGGTTTTACTTTATTTAAGTGTTTTTAATGTTTCGGTTGGTATGAGGCCTTGAGGCCGTTGGATCGATCCCAAGGCTTGTGGGATGAGATTGTCTGATTTTTTGGAGCCATGGTGCGACCAGTAGTTGTTTAAGGGCTGTTTGGTTGGTAAATCATGAAATTTGTGAAATAAATCATGCTTTGATGTGAAAGAGGCCGGGAATGGCTGTGAATTGCGGGTTCACTAAGTGAATCGATGATTTGTGATTTTTCGGGAATAGTAATCGAGGGTTTCACTATTCCCGAAACAGTGTTCTCAATATATATTTTTGTGTGAAAATGTGTTTGATCGAGTGATTGAGGATTGAATTGCCGTGTTTGATAATTAGCCACGAGTGAGCTAATTTTGATGTATGAAATGAGAATTTCACGTAGCGTGATGTGAATTGATTGTTTGTAAATATATGCGTGTTTATATAATTACATGTGAATTAAGCGTATTGGAATTGGCATACATCCATTCCGTATGCCTTGGAAAACCAGGACTATAGGAGTGAGTGCATGAGATGAGTGCAGAAAATGGTTCGGAGGGTTGTCACAAAATGTTAATTATCGGAGGGTAGTCAAGGCTAAAAATATCAATCTTGAGATACGGTCTAATTGATATACATCGGAGTGAATCCTGAATAATATCAATCGTCGGAGGCGACCCTAGATTGATATATACACATCGGGTGACCACGAGCAAACAAACAAAATAATAATTCTCATACAAGGCTTAGGCGAGTGTGAAATTAAGTGAGGACTTCGGGTATGAGATGATGATTAGACATTCAAGTAAGTCATGAATTTGCTTGAATGTGTGTTTATTTGGAACATTGCGTTGCCTTGGGTAGAGAGTGGCTCGGCAGGCGATTCCACTGCGAGCGTGCTTTCATGCTGTCGAGGATATTATTTTGGGTACATGGAGTGTGCGAGGGACGTCGATCTGAGGGCGAGTTGTGAAGAAAGCCAGGTTGTGGCTTTGATTTTATACATGTATTAAATTCTAATTTTGATATATGTATTTGTATAAGAGTAAATTAATGCTCTTAGAACTGTGGACATAGTTGGTATGTTTCTGAATATTATTGGAAGTCTTGTTTATGGGCCCAGTAGGCCGGTTTACTCGTGATGATATATTGGGTACATTTGGGACAGGTTTATCCCAGTGTGTATTTGGGTAGAGGCTAAGATCTGAGGCTCTGTAGATTTTATGAAGTGGCGTCAGATGGCTTGGGCATCCACTTGTATTCCCGTGAGGTTGTGGGTAGTCAACGGACCCCTGGGTTTTGGGGCGTCATAATATGGATGCTATATGGACAATTTCATTCATGCATTACACCCATGCATCATTTGGACAATTATATCAATCAACATACAATTTCCAAATAAATCACGCAAATCATGTCGACATGTTAAATACCTGCGTATACTCTCCACATGTCGTATTTAGGACACACATATTGACATCCAGTCAATTACTATCGTGAGCATGTCATTGAGCTTCAGCTTGATGACAACCTCATCCCCTTCCGACGGTGTGGCATAGAGATGCGTGAAAACATTCCACAATCCGCAACAAACCCACGAATAGTTACGAACTCGGTTCGAAAAATAACCCACAACAGTCCGAGAAATCTAGATCTGAGCCATTAAAGCCTAAGCTATAGCAGTCCTTGAAAACGGACCATAACTTGAGTTATAGAATAGATTTGGGTGGTCAAAAAACCTAACGTCAAGGATTTATCCAGATAGAGCTACAATTTCCTTAAAGGATACTAGTCCAAATTCTCAATTTTTTCCCAACCGAAAAATAAATTAAAAATAAGACTGATAGGTTCGTGAAAGCAGGTAACTGTGGCGATCCTAAAAAATGGATCATAACTTGGGTTATAGAGGTCCAATTTTGGTGATTCAAAAGCTAACATCAAGTTATTAGATATAAATACAATTTCCTTGAAGGATACTAGTCCAAATTCTCACTTTTTTCCCAACCAAAAATCAGTCCCAAAAATATGGACAGTAGTTTCGGCCAAAATAGGGCAGCCTGTGGTAGTCCCGAAAAATGGATCATAACTTGGGTTATAGAGGTTGATTTGGGTGATTCAAAACTGTATATAGGGTCAAAATAGGGCACTATTCCCTGTATTATTACACCAAACAGCCCCTTAGGGCATTAAAACTCAACCAAACGGGCCCTAGAATGGAAAATAAACCAAAGTAGGAAGAATCTCTACTTCTTGGAGCGAAGACGAAGCTTTCGGAAGTCTCGGAGACCCAAAACCACGATCTCCCAAAACTCTTCGCTTGAATCTTCGGCAAAATCCTTTGTTTAGTATGGCGTAGGCTCGTCGTGTAGATGAACTTTAGTTAACTGGCAGATGTGAAAGCCCAGAACAGAATTAAGGTAGATCGTGCGAGAGAAGTTGGAGCTTACCTCTCTCACTCTCTCGCTCTCTCGGTAATATGGCTGTAGGAAAATGGGTTTCTTTACCCTCATCCTCATTTTGCCCCTCTTACTGTTCTAACTGCAGCTTAAGTTGGACATATGGCCCATAATAGTGCCACGTGTTCGAGGTTCGATTTTGTGTAAATAATTATTTTATTACCGGTTGAAGTTGATTTATTTTAATGAAGCTTACTTGAGTTATTTTCCCAACTCTAGATTCTCATAAAAATCTCATTCCTGGGAGTCACTAGGCCTTGATTAGAAAATTGTGAAAAAAATTGATTATGCCGGAAATTTGTGAAAATTTTCTGGGTAACTAGATTTCTTGAGGCAGATCAAGTAAAGTCCGTTCGTCGTCAAGTCTAGAAAAATTTTAAACCTCTTGAATCGTTTAATGATTGATTGTTTTGCCATTTTTCAAAAGAAATTAAATTTTTCTCGGGTTTTACACTATTTTGCTTAATGTAAGAAACTTTTGCTGTAAGTATATTACATTTGGCAAAAAATCTATTACATTTAGTACATTAACCAAAAATATGTTATATTAGGTAAATGAGTGTAACATTAACATATTGAACATGTTACATTACTATTATATTAATGTAAAATTAACACCTGAGGGACATTCTTGTCTTAATAAAGGGAGTTACTATTCTACTACATGTTTTAACTAATTTGGTGGAGTCATTACATGTTTTAATTAATTTGACATGGTCATTAAATGTTTTAATGGTTTCAAAAAGTTGCTTTCTAGTTTCCTTATTTTGGATCCTTTATAGCATGTTTACTTATATAATTCTGCTTAGATTTTACGTAGAACATCTTTTTATTAATTTGCTTTTGAACTTGGAAGCAATTTTTTAGTGGTTTTTACCTAAAATCCCCAGGTAGAGGTGGAGGTGTAGCTATTTTCTTTTCATATTTCATTTTCTTATATCTCTTTTATTTTTTTAGATTAATGAATGGAGGAATGAGTATTAATATTGTTCACCTAAATCTATCCATCTATTTATCAAAAAACAAAAACAAAAAAAAAAAATCTATCCATCCATGTTCACTTCCGTTAAATCTATCCTCAGGTATATGTCAGGACGCATAGATTAGAACTGTTGTAGTCGTTCTTTTCTATTAGCCATTACTACATTCTGTTGGGCTAACCCACATGGGTTCCAGCCCATGATTCTTTCTTAAGCCCACATAATTGGGTTATGAATAAGCGCGTAGATTCAGCAGTTGAAAGAAAAATGGTTTCAAGCTTTTAAATCGAATGGGTTTTGTTCTTGATTCACGATCAATAGATTGGACCGGTAGTTTGATCCGATTTTTAAAACATTGATAGCTTGTAAAGTGTCCTGGGTTGTACCCCTCCATTTGATAATATATATATATATATATATATATATATATATATATATATATATATATATATATATATATATATATATATATATATATATATATAATGATTTTTAAATGTTTATATTATTAAAAGAATTAAATAATCTATTTTAGATAGTATTTCAAAATATTTTATATCTCCTTTAAATTACAAAAAAACTTTTAGAAATATTTTTTGTAATCCTTCTTATATATCATGAATTCTACATTGTTAAAAATACCAAATTCATTATTTAACTTTTGCACCACAACTTCTGTACTAAAAGAATTGTTCTCTTATTAGGTAATGAGAAATTTTTTCATGAAAGTTTAATAATAATACCAAAAAATTTCCCGAAGTCTAAATATGAATTAATAAAATTGATTTGGGCCCAATAGTTGATATGTTATTTGTTTTCTATAACATTCTCTATAATGTAATGAAATAATTTATCTCGTTTATCGATCTAGACATAATTGACTAACAATATTCAAATCATGTGCACATTGTATGTAATTAGTTATATTGTTTTTACTTACATAAGCTTTCCAAGATCTCTCTTATCATTACCTTTTGATTAGAATAAAAGTAAAAAACTTGCATAACAAATAATTTCACTAAAAGCTTGGACGGATTAGTTAATTAGTGATGAGGGAGAAGTGTTGCATTAATTAGGATTTAGGAACATGAAAAAAAGACTGAAGGTTCTATCAATAAAAGATATTTGGGAGTTGGTGATTTTTGTGAATTTCATTTCAACGTACAAAAATAAAAATTAGAAAATATGGGCATGTTAAGAAATTAACGTGTTTTCAAACTGAAATTACATCAAGAATCAAACTTTTGATTATGTGAAAATTAGGTTCTTTGATTTCCTTGACAATTCCACGTATTATAAGTGAATAATGTCACAATAAATAAATTGAAGAGAATAAACTAAAGATCAAAAGAATTGCTATATTTCACTAGGAAAAGTTGAAACGATAAAGTATGAAAGAAAATAAAAGAAAACTTGGCTAGATCTTAAAAACAAGAAGGCTGAGATTACTAAAAATCCTAAAATACTTGAATTTGCTTAAATGCTAAACATTTCTCTGGTGTTTCATGGTTGTTGTTGATTGATTGATCGTTCCTTTTCTCATGGATTTCGTTCTCTCTTTATAACAATCATATCTAAACTATTGTCCATGTTCTCCATTATTGTAATAAGCTCCATAACTTTTTTCATCTTCCCATATCCTCTCTTTTTCTAACTGTCCAAGTACAGACTCCACTTTTTGCTGAACTCCACCTATAGAAAATTTGTCTTTCGACTCCATCCCTAGAGAAACCTACTTACTGCCACTAATCCATTTCCTCTGACCGTTCCTTCCAGTTTCTATTTGACTTAGTATTGAAAAAAATATATTATTTGAATTTCTTAGGCTAATCTTTTAATTTCTTAAAAATGGGCTTAGGCCTATTTAATTTGATCTTGTAAAAAAGAGTCGATAAAATTTTAATTTGGGCTCTAACAAGAGTAAACACAGTAGTTAAGTAATTCCATTAGTGGATTATTTCACCTTTAAAAAATTAATTATGATTTATGAAGTGAATTATATATTTTAATATTATTATATTTAATTACCATTAATATGACTAAATATTGTCTATAGTTTTAATTACCATCTATTTTTTTTTACTTGCTAAATTCTATTCTACTCATTCTTTAACTATTAACATGAATTTATGGATGAAAGTAAAGGTAGATTGATTTGATATAAAAGCCTTAAACCTTGTTACACTTCATTGGAATCTGTTGAAGGTTTGCATATTTTCTTTTCTATTATTCTTAACATTAAGTTACTACCAAGAAAATTATTCTTAAACCTATCATGCCCGACAAAAGACTTGGAGAAAAATTCTACTTTTCCTTTAGCTCTTTTTTCTTTTTCTTTTTCTTTTTCTTTTCAATCAATTACTTTGTTCAATAAACTAATAATGCATTTTATATAAAAAAGATTCCAATAAAGGTTTTTTAGTCTAAGTAAGTTTGGAATAATATAAAGGAATTCTTATTTTTCCATTCCTTTTTCTTTTACCAAATCTATTATTTTCATTGTAAACCTATTCCCAGTTTTGAATAAAGTATTTCATTGAATCAAGTTCTATATCATTTGAATTGGAGCATATATATATGGATGGTAGCAAGCTTGAGATTTTAAGTCGCCCACCCCTAATGGGCGGGTATGGAATGTCTGTATCGGGTTCCACAATAAGTTCGATTTTTCTCAAACTTGGGATGAGTTCAGACATGGATTCGGATATTGTTTATTCTCGCCTTGATTATATAAAAATGATTTAAATTTTTTAATATATATATATATATATATATATATATATATATATATATATATATACATATATATGCTCTATATATATATATATACTCATATATATATATATATATATATAATTATTTTTAATAAATTATTAGTTGACGTAGTGCTATTCGTCCAGTATGTTCACGTAATGTGAAACTCTTCCAAAGTGTCACGTAAACTTGGGATCGTATTCGATACAAAAGAGACTAGTACTCATGTAACTTAGGACGATCTCTAATGTACAGGCAAAATTCCTGGTAATGAGATATTAACATGCTCTTGAAATGTGCCGACTTAGTGACGGGTCCACTATCACCCATCTGCGAGTATGCCTTGAAGTCAGTAGCAGAGTGAGTCGCAAAGTCATCGTGGCCGTGCTCACTTCCATTGTTCGATCGATGGTTGGGTAGCTGCGGCTGATGCTTTCGACCTTTACCTGGCGACATGTGAGACGGTCGAACAAAATCTCAAGCGATGTCGCTTCATCCCATTTCTAGTATCACGCGGCGAATCTTGGGCCCATCGCCGTGCCACCTAGATGCAATGAATCGAGAAGCTGATACAACTCGCCGAGGATCTCCTCTCTCGGATCATCGGTAGGGAACCCACAGAGCCCGTCCCACATACAGAAGGCTAATTTATGTGAATGGCTTGATAGCCGTCACTTATACTGTTGTACCTAGTCCCTGATGGACACTATCTCTGCGTTATGCCCTTAGGACTCAATCACTCTTTGCTTTCGGTAGGAAGCGTAGTACTAAATACTGACATACCACTAAGTCTAATCATTTGTCTTGTAGTCAGTTGTCCCGTAATCTCGGCATCCTCACTCCCGAGGAAGCTACAGCTGTAGTCCTCGACTTGTGAGTCACATCGGCCACCACATTTGCCTTACCGGGATGGTAATGCAAAGTGAAGTCATAATCCTCCAGAAACTCCATCCACTTGTGTTGCCTCATGTTGAGGTCTCATTGTGTGAAAATATACTTCAAACTCTTGTGGTCTGAAAACACCTCAAACTGCTCACTATATAGGTAGTGACGCCAAATCTTCAAGGCAAAGACTATGACCGCCAACTCCATGTCATGCGTGCGGTAATTCCGCTCATGATTCTTCAACTATAGAGAACCATAAGCTACTACCCTCCCACATTGCACCAAAACACATCTCAGTCCGTCCTACGAGACATCACAATACACTGTGTACCTTTATCCCCTTTCCGGGACTATTAGAATGGGAGCTGAAGTAAGCCTAATTTTCAATTCTTGGAATGTCTTCTCTGCGGGTCATTCCGCACCGGACTTGACCTCCTTCGGTCGATCTTGTCATAAGTGCTCTTGTGGAAATCCTCAATGAACTTCTGTGTGCCCGCAATCTAAATTGCATATCTCGGTTGACTTGACCTCTTCCAACTCATAAATATTTTCGACTTCTCGAAGTGCGACACACACGGCCAGGCACGACGTGTCCCGAGAATCTCACATCTGTAAAGCCCAAAGCAGGCGCTACAGAACTTGGCATATAAGCGATGTTCTTTGAGAACTTTGAAGAGCAATCCTCGAGTGGTCCTCATGCTCCTTCTGGCCCAGGGAGTAGACCCGAATGTCGATCGCAGACACGGCGAACTAATCCGTAGGGTTGAGACACCTTATGCGCCCAGAGATCCATAGATGCCGGCGGGCATTTATCGACCAAATGGCATCATTGTGGCTGGAAATGCCGTCTGGCGTCTAAGCATTGTCTTAGGGATGTCGCCTCCACAACCCTCGGCTAATGATCGCCGTATGAAGATTACATCTTGGAGTAGACTCGCGCCCTTTTCAGCTGATCAAACAAATCATCAATCGTCGGTAATGGATATCGATTCTTGATCGTAACCACAATTCAATGTCGTAGTCCATTACCTGTCGAAGGGTCGTCCTTCTTCTTTGCAAAACGGGGCCGGGCGCCCGTGGTGAAGTGCTCGGTCTAATGAAACCCTTGTCCAACGATTCTGTATCACAGGCATAGTTCACGCAACTCGACGGTGCCATCCTATGAGGTCATAGAAATGGGCAAGCGTACCGGGAGTGTAACTCGATACATAAGTCGTCCCTACGGAGGTAATCGATAAGCTCATCGGGAAAAACATCCTCGTCTTCATGGTTGTGACGCCTAGGCTTCGGGGTCAGTTGATTGCCGTCGGCATGAAACACTCGTGAATGTCGGGTGACGGAGCATTTCGCGGCATCGAGGCGGAGCTCTCGCACATGCAGGGAGCTCTCTTACAGATCCTAGCCTGCGCTATACGCATGCAGCGATCAGCCATAATGACAATAATCTGAAATATGGATAAGCGGCCTCTTGGGCGTACTACGATATCCTTAAAACATACCAACTATATCCATAGTTCTAAGAGTTGAAATGTTTTACTCTTATACGACATATGTCTAAATACTCGAATTCATACATGTAAACATCATCAAAGCGAACCCTGTCAGGCTTTCTTCTAATCTCAGTCTACAGGACGAGGCGGTCCCTCGCACGCTCCTTGTACACATAAAATATATATCCTCGACAGGAGTGAGCTAATGCTCGATTAGTGGAATGCATACAAAGTGAGTTTTTACTCTCCTTTAAGTGCGGTGCAATGTTCAAAATGAACATACATTCAAGCAAGTAAATCTGCAGATACACATGACCCGGCTCGGATCCGAGTCTCACAGAGCTCTCTCTCACACTGTATAAGCCTCGTATGAGAATTATTGTTTTTATTAGTTTGTGGACTGACCCTCGGAGTGTGTATATATCAATTGGTAGCTCAGACGGTGATATATTGTTTGTTTGTGGTTCTGCTCAGGTGTGAAGATATCAGATTAGGTAGCTCAGAGACGATTCGGTATTTTTAATTTTGGACTACCCTCAGATAATTAATATTTTTAGGTACACCCTCAGAACCATTTTCTACAGACTCATCTCATTGCACTCCTCCTATGGTCGGAGATGTTCCGATTGCATATGGGATGCATGTATGCCAATTCGATCTGGTCTAATCACATGCGAATATGTAAACATGCACATATCCGTAATATCCGATCACGCGATCATGTCATGTAATTAATCAATTCATTACATCAAAAATTAGGCTCACTTGGGCTAATGATCAAACCACGAGCAATTAGGCTTAAATCCCTTTCGACGGAAACATTTCACCGCAATATATTTTGTGTCAGCATTCTATGAGCGATAAAACCTGGGTTTCACGGTTGAACACACATCCATTCATCGGTTCACTTTGTGAGCCCGCATTTCACGGCCATTTCCGGCCTCATCCAAATCAATCCATGATTTATCACAAAAATGTAACATTAAGCCACCCCAATCGGCCGTAGCGATCAAGTACGCTATTTGAATTTCAAAAATTAATATCAATTCGGTCAGGTTTGGGGCCAAGTGGCTCAGCGTTGGCGCCGGTCAGCAAACTTGTTCTGTAGTACTTAGCAAGAATAAAACCCCAGTAGGGAGAAACCCTACCTCTCGGAGTTGAGAAACTCCCTAAATCACAGTACCTGTGAAGCCCTCTCCCAGTGTAAACCAGTTCTCCTTCTTGTCAGGCGTAAATGGTCCGGGTCGTCAGTATTTTAGAGAAGAAGCTTGACACTCTCACTCTAAAACTTGAAATTTCAGCTACTGGATCTCCCTTTTTTTGGCTTCTCACGTTTTGCTCTTTAGTTTAAGTGGAGAAGATAAGTCATGTACACTATTTTGTCTTCTAGTGACTTAAACTTTCCAAAAATGACCTTTATGTCCTTTCATTTCCCAGTTTTGATATTCGACACTATCACGGCCGTCCATTTTCATTATTTATCTACTCATACCACTTATGGCACATGAGAACGTGTTACATGTGACTTTCGTCGCATCGAAAATCGTTTCTGGCTTTTAGAACCGCGTGCCTCGGCGTGTCAACCGACTATCTCGAATTTACGAAATTTTACGTGCTAGCTAGATTTCGCGAGACGATTCCAACGGTGAAATCCGTTTCGTCATCTGAGATCTAGAGAATAAATTATGGATTTTTTTAACCTAAATTAACAATTATGTAATGGAAATTACGATTTTGCCCTTTTTCCAAAAATTGGAATTTCTCGGGTCTTACTTTCTCCCCTCCTTAAAAGGAATTTCGTCCCGAAATTCGGAACGATCATAATCACTCACATGCATATGCGAGCGTGCGATACCGTACATGTGATCGTTTAAATCTTCAAGCGAGTAGCCGTACCTTCATCGCAAGCGAAGGGATAGATGGCCCGCATCGTGTCCTCGCGCTCCCACGTGGACTCCTCCACTCCATAGTGCCTCCATGAGTACCTCACTAGCCTCGCGGTCTTGTGTATGAGCACGATCCACGGCTATCAACAATGCACCTTTGGTCCCTCCTCGAGAAGGTCTCGTCGTGTCGACCTCGATCTGTCCCCGATCCACCACATTGGGCGCGGATCTGAAGTATATTTAGGAGCATGGAGCGTGCAGAACACCTCGTGGACACCTAACATCTTGGCGGGCATTGCAGATGCGCAACGGTGCCTGCCCTCTCGAGTATCTGAAGGTCGATGAATCTGGCGATAACTTCCAGCGCTTGCAGGCGACCTCCCTCTTAGGCATCGCACCCGAAGAGCGTGATCCCGACCTCTCACTCTAAAACTTGAAATTTCAGCTACTGGATCTCCGTTTTTTTGGCTTCTCATGTTTTGCTCTTTAGTTTAAGTGGAGAAGATAAGTCATGTCTGTTTATTTTGTCTTAGTGACCCAAAGCTTTCAAATGACCTTTATGTCCACTTGTTTCCAGTTTGATATTCGACATTATGCGGTCGTCCATTTTTATTATTTCTCTACTCATACCACTTATGGCACATGAGTACGTGTTATATGTGACTTTTGTCGCATCGAAAATTGTTTTACGACACCCGAACAGCGATGCCTCGAAAAACGTGTCAACTCCGACTATCTCAGAATTTTACGAAATTTTACGTGCTAGCTAGATTTCGTGAGACGATTCCAACGGTGAAATCGTTTCTTCATCCGAGATCTAGAGAATAGATTGCAGTTTTTAGCGAAATTACTTGATTATGTAATCGAAATTACGATTTTGCCTTTTCCAAAAAATTGAATTTCGGGTCATACCTGAAACTGAGATAGATCGAGTCCTATCTCACCTCATCCTCGGGGTAAGTTTTGCTGAGCAACTTATCCAGCGCTCATGCTGCATGCGGAGTCGTACAGTCCCAGGGTAAAACATCGTGCCCATCATGAAGCGTAACACGAATCTGTCTTGTGTGTGGCGTCACGTTTACAATCAATGACGACTCGGTGTCTTGTCGGCGGTCCATCTCAAGGATGACATCAAACTCTGACATGTCCATGACCCTTAGGTCCATAATGAGTAGAATCTCAGGGATCTCTAACTCGTAGCTCCCACATATCAGATCCACACTCACCCTAGTTCCTAGGGGAGAGCTTACATACAATGGCTTTTCCAAGGTCTCAATCTCTAAGCCCATTTCTCTCACACATGATGTACTTGATGAATGAATCGATGCACCATGTCAAAGCAGTATCCTTACGTAAGCGAGATAATAAAGCGTACCACTGTATAGCTAACTAATCAGCTAGCTCAGTCGATTGATACTGGCCCGTAATAGATACGCCTAGGTCCCTAAGGTCAGGCACATGGGCCACAGTCGCCGACCTCGACCAATCACTTTGGCTCTTTGGCACACTGTTGGAAATAAACCTGAAGACTAAATATTTTTTCCCTTGTTGATTTAACACATTATGGTCGATAAAATGCGGCCAAAAAAGAATATACGAGGAGATAATCACAAAAATAACAGAGAATTTTAACGTGGAAAACCTCCCGAAGTGAGAAGAGGAAAAACCCTTGGACCTTTGTCGGAGTCCACCCAAATATCACTATAATAGATTTAGGTGCGAGCCCTGAGGAATTCTAAACAAGGTGATCAACAATGAAATCATCGAATATAGTGAATAAAATTAATGAGCAAATCCCCAGCCTCGAATCAAAAGCAGTTGATGAAGATCTCACACATTTCTTTGTACTCATCAGGATTTTTTTATCTTTGTATAAAAACCTCTTTGCTGCAATTTTTCTTGAGCCGTGGCTGTGATTTTCATACGCACGGGAACACACACACGACACAAGAGCCGGCGCCTGCGTTTTTCTGCTCAGAAAAACACCACTGTTTTGCTCATGTGTTTCTGATAAAACCTTATAGCCACAATGGGCTTAAGGGTAAGTGGAGCCGCTAAAAATTTGAAATTTGGACCCGCATTACAAATCTCCCCCTCGACCTGACATAGGGGAGATAACACTCTAACATTTCGATTAGAGTCCGTCTTAGGGTGACCAGGCCCCTCAAGCTTCGACTTCTCTGGTAACCTTTTGTCTCATCTGCTCGGAGGAGTTAAAATGCGTGAATCTTCTTAAGCCGTAAGCTCTTTTCAATGACATCTCGTAACGATGATATCTCACATCAATGTGCTTTGTATGCGAGAATGGAGTACGGAAAGTATTCTTGCTCAAGTCCACAGCACTCATTTATCACAAAACACAACATACTCATCTTGCATCAAACCCGGCTCTTGAATGTGAAATCTCTTCATCCGTAACATCTCTTTTCTTGCTTGATTCAGCTGCTTTATATATTCTTGCCTCGATAGTAGACAAGCGACACACTTACGCTAGCAGGCGCGTGAAACGACTCCCGACCAAAGTGAATAAAACTCCCGAAGTCGAGCTTTCTACCGTGAGATGCCTGCCCGTGTCGGCATCACTGTAAACCTTAACCTTGGTTTGAACCCCCGAAAACTCAAACACAATTTTGAAGTACCCCTCGAATATTTGAAGATCCATTTCACTTGCTGATGCTCCTTTCACGGATTTGAGAGAAATCTACTCCTTTATTGCTAACGGCATGTGCGATATCGGGCCTTGTACAAACCATACAATACATAAGACTCCCCCTTGGCGAGGGAGTAAGGAATAGAGACCATCTTTTCCTTTTCATCTGTTGTAGTAGGGCATAAACTACGCTAAGCTTAAAGTGATTGGCTAAGAGGTGTCTTGTGACTTAGCATCTTTCATGAACCTTTCAAGCACCGTTCAACATACTTTCTGGCCAATGACCTGACTTCTTTGCCTTTCTATCTCGAGTAATTACGCATACCCGACATTTGTTTTCTGGGGCCTGATCCTTCATTATCAAAAGGACTTGAACAACCTCTCTTTGACTTGCCAATCAATTTTGAATCATTCCCACGTATTAACATATCATCAACATAAAGTAAAGAATAATGAAGTTACCATCTGTAAACTTCTGAAATAAATGATGATCTTGCATGCATCTCTTATACTCGTGAGAAATACCATAAAAGAATCAAACTTCTTGTACCTTGTAGCGCTTGCTTATTGTAAAGACTTTTCTTTAATTTGCAGACCATGTGCTCCTTACCTTTACTTCCAAACCCCTCGAGGTTGTGACATGTAAATTTCTTCATTGAATCACCATGAAGCACGGTCTTCCCATCCTAACTTTTCAAGCTCGAGGAGTGCAAACTAGCGGTCGAACTCGAAGCAACTACGATAGAAATTAATTTTCTAAGCGGAGAGAATATCTCATCAAGTCGATACCCTTTTTCTGCTGAAACACATACCAAGCGGGCTTTATACTTGACCAATTTCCATCAACATCTTTCTTGACTTGAACACTATTTGTTCACTTAATCTGGCTACTACGCCCTTTGGAAGTTCCACCTGACTCACTGCTTGTCATTCTTTAACAAAGAATTGCATTTTCTCACATAGCTTTCATCGAAACACCTTATCGCATGAGTGCGGCACTTCTTGAAAATTCTCGGCTCCCCTCATCGATGTGTAATCTGAAGAAGGATATGGATGATGGGCCCATTCTCTCACCAGTAGTCCTTGGTGAGGTTAAAAATGACTTGTTGAGAGAATTTTTGCTCCCCTTTCCAGCGGCAGTCACTCTCGGCATCCCATATCAACCCTTGTCTGCAGTTGCTTCATCTGATCATCTACGCTCCCCGTCTATGAAATGCCTTTATGAGGAAAATGAATAAGCTGTAGGATCAATAACACCATCGCGATAGCTTTAACCTTTTAGTCTTCTCTGATACGAAATAGTCGATCTTCATAAAATATCACATCTACACTTCTGAAAATCTTCTTTTCACTTTGGATCCCATGTCTGTACCAAACTCTTCATTTATAGCAGCGAGGATACATGGAAAAGCTTTGTCATCAAGCTTTGACCTCTGCTCTTTAGGGACATGTGCAAAAACCTTGCACCCAAAAAACCTTAAGATGATTATGCAACATCTTTCACATCCCTCACCTTCTACGGAATGTCAAACTCCAAAGGAACTGAGGGAGACATTTATCAAGTAACAAGCGGTCTGATAAACTACTGAAACACTTTGGGTAGCTTTGCCATTTTAGCATGCATCGACCTTCTCAACAATAGTCGCGTTTCATCCTTTTCTGCCCTGACACCATTGTCTTTGTAGATTACCCGGAGTTGTCTTCACCATGTAATACAATACATGTCTTTGACGGTAGTTTCTAAACTCCTTTGATGTGCTCTCACCTCCGATTAATAGGTCTGAAGACACTTGAAAACTTTCTGTCTCTCCTTTCAACTAAGGCATGAAATTCTGGAAAAGCGTCGCATTGATCTTTGGCGCTGACGAGATAAACCCACCTTTCTTGATGCATCATCAATGAATGTGACAAAATATCTATTTCCACCCAAGGACTCCACCTCAGGGACCACAAACATCGAATAAACCAATTCCAAAATATTAGATTTTTGCGAAGATTTAGAAAAAGAAACTCTATGATGAAACTCAGCCGACAATAATCACAGAGATTAAAATGTCACCTTTAGTAAAAGGAATGAGAGCCTTTGGCTAGAATATGTAACCCTTTCTCACTCATGTGACAATCCTTTTGTGCCATAAATTTGGGAGGAACCATCTTGATTGCATTGATTACATCTCCACGTATTTTCCTGGCCCATTTACGTAAAGTGTGCTTAACCTTGCCTCTGCCATTCTTAAATAACCTTTAGTAAGCTTCCATTCACAGATTCTGCAGAAATGCATTCACATATCCTTCCAGATCCTATCCGGAGAAATAAGATTAAGGCGTAGAGTCGGGGAACATGCAACATCTCTCGGTCTGATGAACAACCCGGCGTGCGTACGTATCTGAGAACATCACCATTACCAGCGATCTTGGGTAATTTGGTGTTACCCGTGCTCACGATGCCAAAGTCTCACGGCACGTACGATGTGAAGAACTCATAGAGTAGCATTGATGAAGGCTGCGTATCAATAATCTCGGCCTCATTATGCATGGCAGTGAGCCTTCTTCATCTCGAAAATGGGCGCACGTCTTCGTCGGATAAAGCGATTTGTAGTATTTTATTTTCATCTCCTCGATTTTGCCTTCTTTTTGTTCCGTTCCAAACATAACAATTTCTTTTCATATGTCCTTCACACCCTGATGATAACACTTTCTTCTTTCAACTAGACTTTCACCACAGATTCTTTGACACGCCTTTGGATTTACCGACCCTTAGGTTCTCTGATTTTTACCTCCTCTGTTCTGCGTAATGAGAGCCTCTCGGTCTCGAGAAGATATTCCTTGTTCCTTCCTTACGGCTTCTTCATTAAGCAATGTCTTTTACCCTTATCCATGGTTAGAATTGCCATTAGGAGCGAGTTAAGTGGGATAACTAGGTATCGACTATGCAGCGAAGAACTCAAAAACATAATGCTTGCAACTCATCTTCAATCTTCATCTTCACCCAGCATTTAGCGGTTCGCAACCCTTGAAAGTCAGCGGTGTGCTGCTGCTCTGGCCCCATGCCCACTTTTATACTTGATTTACTAGCCTTCTAATCAAAGTGGCTTTGTGCATGCGATCTTTCGTTCATACATGGATTAATTTTTTTCCAAAGCTCATTAGCATCGAGTCTCTGTGACACGTGATGAAACACACTGCGGTCTACTGCTTGTCGATTAAATTCTTGTTTTTCTATGCATGATCTTCCCGTGCCTTGACATATCTTTGGGTTTTGCGCATCACAGTCGATAGGCGCGTATAAGTCCTTGCAATAAAGAATATCTTCCATTCTTGGCTTCGGATAGAATAATTAGGCAGGGTTAGTAATCATAGTGGCTCTGAAGATTCCATTTTTAAACCAACACCAACCCTGATACCAGACCGATAGAACTGGCTCACGATACCACTTGTTGGGAAATAAGCGAGACTAAATATTTTTCCCTTGTTGATTTAACATTTATGAAAAATTGATAAAATGCGTCGAAAAAAGGAATATGCCCGAGGAGATAATGCAAAATAACGAGAGAGAATTTTAACGTGGAAAACCTCCCCCAGTGAGAAGAGAGAGGAAAAACCACGGGACCTTTGTGAGTCCACGAATATCCTTTATAATAATTTAGGTACAAAACTAATTCTAAACGGTGATCCCAAAACAATAGAAATCATCGAAATATAGTGAATAAAATTAATAAATGAATCTAGCCTCCAAATCAAAGCAGTTGATGAAAGATCTCACCCCAGAACTCTTTGTATAAATCGAGATTTTCTTTGTATAAAAAACTTCTTCTTTATGATTTACTCTTCAAACATTTGCTACAATTTTCTTACGCACGGGAACACACACCACGGCCTGAGAGCCAGTACATATCTGCATTTTGCTCCCGGAAAACACACCACATTGCTCATGTGTTTCTGATAAAACATATAGCCTAATGGGCTTAAGAGGTAAGTGGAGCCGCCTAAAAATTTGGAATTTTGGACCCACATTCCCCAATCTTTTGTGACATGGTGGGTGCATGTGCACTCGAGGGCGTCTTGGTTCCTGGCGCGCAGGGTAAGAATGAACATCTGCCTGTGCGCATCTCAGCGATGGTAGGGCCCGTCGGCGTCACTGACCTTGGGATCCTTGCCTCTGAGGGCAATCCGCTTCATATGTTTAGGGCGTGTGATGGAAGCATGTCATCGGAGTCTGTTGGTAGGAGCCACGATGGCATAGCCTTGATAGTCGCATTTTGTCCTTGAAACCCTCCTTAGGCCCAGAAGCCTTTAGCTTCTTTCCTGAACTAGAAGAAGGCTGACCCTCTTTCCTCCTATCACTAGCACTTGCATCTCCGATGCTCCGTGCATCTTCTATCTCTCTCTCTATGGTCATAGCCGTCCTGACGATAAAGTCCATATCTTGTAGGAGGTTGAAGATTTTGGCTATTTTTGCTTATTGAAAAATTATATAAAAATAATTTTCATAGAAACCTTACAAAATTAAATATAAATAAAATGATTTAAAATCTCATTTTTTTAAATTATCTAATATAAAAAAATGAGTTTAAAATAATAAATAATAATAATATGTTAAAATTAACTCTATTTTCTTCTTTTTATTTTTATTTTTTTTAATTTTTTTACTTTTTCTCTCTATTTTTTTTCATTTACATTTTCTTTCAACAATATACCAAGTATAGCCTTTTGTTTTTTTGTTTTGAAGCATGAAGTTCTTATACCTGAGAAAATTTGATAACATTAAGATAGGATGCTTATATATTCTTTAATTATAGTTGGAAAAATGTTTTTAAATGTTTAGTGTTGAAATTTTTCTAGAAAAAATTTTATATTTATGATACACCTCACTTTTGTTTTATTATTTGAAAAATTAAGGGTTATGTTTGGTTATCGGAAAGTAATAAGAAAAAAAATACTATTTTTTTTTTAAATTTGATTTTTTAATGAAGAATCTAAAAGAAAATCAATTAGAAATAAAATTATGGCTTTCCTATATTATTTAATTTTATATTGATGAGTTAAAATGGTAGCAAATAAAATAATATATTCAATTTTACCATTTCTTCTTTTTTATTTAACTTTATTTATTTTCTTAGTTCTTTTCCTTATTTCCTCTCAAATTTTTTCCCTTATAATGTAAAAGAGGTAATGAGTCGTCAAACAATTAGAAGAAGAAGGGAAATGTGAAAAGCAGGATAAATTTAATTTTCACGAAGCAGGTAAATTGTTGCTGGAAGTACGGGTTGCAAAAGCTGACTTCTCTACATATCTCGGATGATGAAGCGAACCTCATTTGTTGGATTCGTCTCATGAATTTAGTTACGAGGCGAATTTCGTTTAAATTACAGTGTAGTCGGATTTTCACGAATTTCGGGCAAAAGGAACGAATGGGTGGGTGACATAGATGCATGCATCCATGCCATGCGGAATTAGTCGGTCAATAAAAGCAGACCGGTGCGGGGAAAGAAAAAATGAAAAGGAAGAGAAGGAAATGAAAGAGGAAAATGAAGGAGTGTCGTGCAGTGAGCAGACCCGGATGGCGAAGAATCGAGAACTAAGCTACAAGAGGTAGGTTTCCTCCTCTTGTAGGATTAAATTATGTGATATATGTGGGATAAAAATGAAAATAATTATATGCATTAAATGACACTTGACATGTAATGTGTGATTTGTATATTGCATGTGACACGTAGCGTACATGTAGCATGAAATGACATGC